>CM076581.1:588338236-588756999 GCA_034641835.2 Pinus albicaulis | reverse complement strand
AAATAGCTTGATCATATTTTAATCTCCACCTTCAAATTTTAAATTTTGAGGAAATTTTTGAAATTTTATTAAAACCCACTTTTAATTCATCCAAAATTAATATTTTGGATAAATTTCCTCAAAAAATTGACTTTGACTTAACCACTAAGGTCCAAAGGCTCAAAAATTTCTTAAAATATCCATTTCTCCCTTGGTGGGGGACCTCCAAAAAATTGACTTTCCTTTGACCCACGAATCTTTTGATTATTTTCCACATGGAGATAAATTAATTTCTCCATAATTATTTTTTACTCAAAATTATTTAATTTTTTTGGCTTGGGATTTTTATTTAATTTAGCGAGAAAAAATAATTAATTAACACTCGAGGGGATCAAAAAAATTTTCCACCCTCAAATACTTTAGCCATGATATCTAAGTATGAGTGCCCATGCAAAAAATAAAATAAAAATTGCATCAAGATATTACAATTAACTCAACCCCGAAAGGGGGAATACACATTTACACATAGACCCTTATGCCATTACTCGATTCTGCGACACAATATTATCTAGTATATAGAAATTTTGTTTGCATTAAAATAATTTAGCCAAATATGTTTAAATTATTCCCAAACAAACTTTTACAAAGACTTTATATAACACTAGGATTCATCTAAGACCTTGTCAAGAGATTCCACCCTAGCTTTGGGTTTTAAGCTCGAAGAAAAATTATGTCGATTGTTCGTGTTTAAAAATACACATAATTCGGTGAGGTTAAAAAAAATTCCTAGGATGAAAATTGTTGCCGTAATCATAAGCTTACCTAGGCGTTTTTTACATATTTTAATGGTAATACTAGCATCATTTACAATATAACTTGTAGAAATTAGGTTCACAATGATACAAATGGTGCTTGATGATGACTTTGAACTATAAAAAATTGTCTTCATGTCTTTGTATTCTTCTTCCTTTGATCATCGAAAAATTGTGGTGAATAGGATCCAAAATATCCTCATCTCAATAGAGGTCATTAGGAGGTTGGTTCTTCCGACCACACCGGACCCACAACCATATACCATCGAGTGGCTCCACCAAGGATGAGTTATCCAGTGTTATCCGATAGTGTCACCATCCCTACAACATTAAGCCCTTCATGAATGAGGTACTATATGATGTTTATCCTCTTGAAGTTTGTGATGTTTTTATTAGGAAAACCATATTTTTTGGAAGTTTCATGTTGTGTACAAGTCTAGACCTCATATTTTTATTACTACTTTTGGAAGGAAACTTTACAAGATACTAAAGGTAGCTCTCGCCTATTGCCATATTTTTTTTATCTATGCTAACCAATGTAGTAAGCTCGTCTCCCTTACCGAGAAATTTGTTTTCATTTTGATTCATTCTTAAAGTACTTGGAATATCATGGTCACATCCATGGCCCCTACAAAAGGGTCCCTTTGTGTAGAAAAAATCAAGTTGAAAAGGTCATGGAAGAACATAGGGACATCTTCTCCTCACCCCCAAGAGTACCCTTGCATCGCCGAGTCAAACACACAATCGATATGACTCTCGGATCTCCTCTACCTAATGGGCCAATATACCATCGCTCTCTTCCGTGAAAATGAGGAAATCAAGTGTTAGATTGAAGATTTGGTAGAAAAATGGCACATCTTGTTGAACCCTTAGTTAAACTAAGAAGGGGTGTGAATCAATTTAAGACATTCATGGACTTTTTAAAACTTTTCATTAAACTAATTTACACCTTCACTTCAAGGTCAACTTAATATGTGAGAAATCTTAATTTGTAAGCAATAAATATCAAGAAAATTTGTTAATGTAACGACGATCTTAATATGTGAGAAAGAAGTATTAAGCGAGTTATATAAACCACATCAACACATAGAAATCATGCACGGAGACACCGAGATATAAGTGGAAACCCATAAAGGGAGAAAACCACATCTTATTATTGTCATGATGCAAAGGAAAGCTCCAACTCCCTCTCACCACTAATTTTCCGTAGGCTCCAACCCACAAGAGGCTCCTACCTCAGTCCCGCAAGCTACAACTTGCAAGGAAGCTCCAACTCCCATCAATTTTCTCTAGGCACCAACCTACGGAGGCTCCAACCTCGGTCAGCTACAACTGACATTTTATCAAGCTACAAATTGATGTGGAAGCACCAAATCCCATCTATTTTCTCGTGGGCACCAACCTACAAGAGGCTCCAACTCCGAGTCAACTACAACCGACATCTATCAAGCAACAATCTGGATAGGAAAGCTCCAACTTCCTTACCCTTTCAAAAGAAAAATACTTGCTGATTTACCTTGGATATCGGCTTTGTTCTCGTACCATCTTCATTGCTATGCATCGGTCTTCATATCTGCCTTATATCATTTCGCATCTTCTTAGATTCACTATCGCCTCCTCCTTCTTCTTTGCTCGGCTCCTCCTTCTTCTCTCGCCTCACCGCTTCATTTCTACATTCTCTAACTTCTCCGCATCTCATTCTCGTTCCTCCTTCTTCTTATCTTTTCTTCCTCAATTCCACAGCCTCTAACCTCTCTCTCTCTAACCTTATGCATATCAAGATGATATTATTTATAGAGATTTTATTATAGACTGTCTCGTATTCCCTCAAGGAATTCTAAATGAATAGCCATACCTCTTAGCTCTCTGTCTTCTCATTTCTTTTCTAGCTCACTTAGAAAAATATAGCTATATGTATTAATTTTAATATTACAATGGGAATTTGTTTTCCTCCGGAGACTTTCCAATGCATCAAAAACAATATAAAATCAATTACAACATTTACATTCACATTTTCGCTGCATAAAGACAATTTCATTCAGATTTCATTTTTCTCGCCTTTGGCTTTGTCGGATTTGTCTTTTCTCATTTGCTTGTAACTGCTCTTGCCTTCCTATGCTATTCACTACAATTGTGTATCTACAACTCGTCATATACCTATTCTCGCATACTCGTTCACTATCTTCTACATATTCTCCGAGTTTTTGTGCTTGTACACCGTCAAATTCATTCCCTGTGCATATTCTCGTTCACTATGATTGTGTGTCTCGTTGTATATATATAACTTCTTTACGAATTCATGGCCGAAATAACTTCACAATATGGAAATATTTACATGTGGAAGCTTTTCTTATTTCATTGTTCAAACCATAGTCAATTTCATTTCTCCAACTCTTAATCGAAGGCTAACTTCACTTTCCGAATCTTTGAATCCCGCATCGAACTTGGGTTCTCACACATGATTATCCGAATACATAGATATATTCGGTCACATTACTATCAATTCACATTAAACTCTCTATGCATTTAAAATGTATCCCAAAAAATTGCCTCCAATAAAAAATCCATAATCCGGCAACCTACAATGTTTAATTCTTGAGCTGGAAATTTAAATACTATGTGGAACCTACTTCTTCAAAGGGTTATAAAAAACCCACAATGCATATAATGTGCCCCTTTATCAAACCATAATTTATGAGTGCACTTTCTTATCTTTGACTTTGATAAAAACTTACCAAAGTATTAACATACACTATGGTTGGCCGGACTTTCATATTGCCAATGTAACTTTAACACTCTATACCTTGGTCAAAACCCGACATATCACACCATACCTTATTTCATGATCTTCGGTCAATATTCAATAGCCATTAGTTCCAAGGGTCTCATGGACTTCACCATCACTCCGAATGTATTATATAACTTTACATAAAGCTGAATTGTGACTCTATGGTCCGGTGACATATATTATATCGGATATCGAGTCTTCAGCAGCTATATATTATATATATTATATATTCGCATGCAGTGAAAATTCGCTTTATCATATAATATATATATATATATATATATATATATATATCAACATATGTATACTCCCCTGAATCGATTGTTATAAACATTAATCCGAAACCCAATCACAAAGAATCCGAATCATATGATAATTTTACCATACGTAAACTCGGACTTTGTTCATATCACCCAATCACGATGTATATTAACGATTGGGTCCCGAGTGATAGATTCTTACCTCTTCAATCGACGATCGCAAACTTTACCGCATACCATTTGATGATCCGACGATCATTGCGTCAACTAAATCGCCCACCTTTTAACTGCTCAAAAATGCGCGATGACGATGGGTCCCAACATTAACTTACCCTACTCATCCAATGGTCGCTATCTTATTGCACTTCAACCCTCCAATCCTATGGCAATCGCACGAGTTAGATGCACGGGCTTTAACTCACGATGAGAGCGGGTTCTCCAAACCGCTTCGAGGCCACATGTCTCCGCTATGGCATTGATCGAGTTCGAATTGGGAATACAACTTATCGTACAAAAGTAGTGCGATGAAAACCGTCCGGTGTTCCAAACCCACTATCACTGTTCATACCTTGTGGTTCCATTTATCTTATTCGCTTTAGGTTCCATTCCTCAACTTCGCGCAAGGTTCCTTTGTATCCGATTCATACTTCCTCTATGCCTTGTCTAGATGACTTTTTATAATCGGTTTCTATTGCAGTAAGGCCCTCAAATGACTTCAAATTTCCAATCTCCCTTCGTTGTTCATTACATAGTGGAGCGTGTAATCAAACTATCCCACCGAATGCTATATGCGACTTTCTCACAAGAATGGGTATCGAATTATGTAAATCGAACCCTTGCATCACGTTGCTCAATCCAAACTACTAAAATCGCCTTTTTTTCTTCAAGTGACTAGAGGTTTAATCCCGCTATGCCAAATGAACGAGTCGGCCTCTTGAGTTTCTATACAAAACCAGCTCAATTTATTTCTACACAAGCATGTACACCACGAACTCGAAACACCGCAATTTCTATTCTATACGTAACCTTGATAGACTCACATATGTAATAAAACATTAATTCATAAATAATTTCACATAGGAGCCATTTATAATCCCAATTACAAAGTCTCATCATACTCATGTAATGTCTGAACAATTCCTCCCATAGATACAAATGAATCCACCTACAAACACTTCTTCTTGTCTTCGCAGAACTTCATCTTCTCTAACTCGCCCTTTTTCAAAATCCAATGGCCCTCCTTTTGTCTTCACTACTCGCACCTTGAATAGCTCTCTCTGCTTCTTTTTCTATCCTCTCGCTCCTTGACCGATGCTCGATCCTTACTTCTCTTTTTGCTGCCTCTCGTCGCCTCTCCGGATCTCTAATCACATGACCCTTCTACAACTACCTCCGCTTCCATGTCTCATGCTCTCTGTTGCTCGACTGTTTTTTTACTTCTCGTTGTTTAACTCGTTACATTTCAACAAGATTCTTCTTCCTGCCTCCTTTTCTATTTATGTTGGTTCAAAGCATCCTTTTTGTGCCTTTGCCATCAATGACAACATTTCCAACAGTCTCCCCCTTTGGCATTGATGGAAACACATCCACCAATAATCCAATACTTCCTCTGCCTATCTGCTTTTCCTCCCCCTTTGAAATCAATGGAAAAGGGTTTCACATTTCGTAGAGTGCTTTCTATCTCTTCATTTTCTCTCTCTGATTTGTGTTTAGGCCTTCTTCTTCTGACTTTGTACCCTGCTGCTCCAAACTGGTGTACAAAAGTTGTTTAGAGAACACTTTTGAGGATTATTGAACTTGAGTATACACTTATATAATCATAAATGCATTGTTGGATCAAACCTTAAAGATTGTGAATGCTTCATGTGTAAACAAGATACTGATCCTTTTGTATTGCTACTGACCTTTTTCATGCTAAATGAAAATAACGCTGAGAATACTACCTTGATGTACTTTAGCCATAATCCTTTGATCCCGAGGACCTGTATCATACCACTGCTACTCCATGATAACACTTGATATTCTGTTGATAGGCATGCTGTTTGTACCAAGTACCAATTAATACTACTTTCACTTCAACTGTTCATGAACCCAATGTTAAGGAAAACTTTCATATTTTCTATTATTTAGCTTTCCACTGTCTTCAACATTAATCATCAAAGTACTGTCCCAACATCATTAACTCCGTTACTTATTCTCTATCATTCTCGTTTCAAAAGAATGTCACCGCATTTTCTCTTCTAGGACTCGCCTTACTCCATTGTTTGCCGCACTCCTCCAAGGATTTTTCATAGATGAATGAAGTACTATATAATGATGAATGGCACTTTTCTTACTCATTCTTATTTAAGTGATTCATTATTAATTCTAGCAAATATGATGCACCTCCGTTATCATCCATTAATGTGCCGATATCTTCTACCTCACATGTTCATTACCGATGTTTCCTCTATCATCATGGTCGCTTGATGCTTTCTCCTTCAATCACCTTGTTGGCTATTGTGTTTGCACACCTTTCTTCCTCCATAGTTATCTATTAGAGGAATTTTATTTTCTCTTCCTAATCTTATAGTTACCTCATACAAAGGAGCTCTTCTTAGACTATTTTCATGGGGACTCTTTATGGGCCACTCTCCCCCGGGGATGTTGCTTCATATCTATCACCGGATGTATTTTTGCTTTTTCCGTATCCCCCCGAGACTATGATATATTCATTATGTTATAGAGGTGACAAGCTCCCCTTGCTCTTTTCCTTCCATACTCTATTGGGGTTCTTACAATGTCTACACTTCTTTAGATTCATAGTTTTGTTTGATTTCTTTGTTTCCATCATCCGTCTAGAGTTCTTTAATATATATGGCAGTTTATAGTCCTTTGATTTGTGTCCAAGCTTGGAGGCACACATAGCATCTTATTTTTTCAAAATACATTTTATCTCGATGTATCATATTTTATTCCCCTTTTTTAATACAATTTACAATCAAAAAATTTATGTCCAAAATTATTGCATGCATAATAATAGCCATGGAAATGATTTGTGTACCTGGTGAAAGATTATCTTTTCCATTTTCTTGCTTGAGGTATTTTTCTTATTTGCAGCATCTTTTGATGGTTAACATTGATTCTCTTTCTCTTACAATGTGATGCATCATGTCCTGGTGTGTGGCAAGAGAAACATGTGATACTTCCCATAGGAAGAAAGAACCTTCTTTGACATCTTCCAAACTTATTCAATTCATCCTTAGGAGTATGTGAGCCTTTAGCAGCTGATTGTTTCATCCTCTCATTCTTTGTTCTTTCATGTTGCTGCTTGATTCTGTTAATTTCTTTACACCTCATGTTCTTGCTGGTTGCTTCTTTTGTATGAATTTTCTGAGTAGCTTCATTTCCCTTTGTAGCTTTTACAAAGATGATTTTCCTGTTATCTTCTACCTTGGACTTACTGGTTTCTCCTTCATATCCTATCCCAGCCTTTACGAAGGGTGACCTTTGAGAATTTAGTATTTGGTCTAGTTGTCCAGATATTTTCATTAGAGGTGTATTCATTAATAGTTCTCTTTAGGATTTTTCTAAATTCTTTCTTACGCTCACTACTTCTTCTTCCAATCTGTCACATTCCTGACTTTTCTCTCTCATTTGTTGCAGCAGAGTGTCTTCTACTTTCTTTGCTTCTTCAAGCTGTGTCTTCAGGCCAATAATTTCTTTCCTGTCTTCATATTCTTTCTCATCACATATTTGCACCAAAGTCTTCAGGTCTTTGTTTTCATTCTTTAATTTTTCTATTTTAGTCAAATCTGTGTCAAGTTTGGCTTTTTCCTTAGCTGCAATTTCTTCATGGTTCTTACTACCATTCACACTAGCAGGTACCTCATGTGTTTGAACATTTTCCTTTTGACATGAATTTTTCTTCTTCTTAATTTTCTTCTCCTTCTTGACAATGCAATCCTCAGTGTCTACTCCATGCATGAAATGCAATCTATCCCAGATTTCTTTTGCAGAGGTTAAATCCATTATCAACTCAAGGTCCTTGTTATGAAGACTGTTATATATCACACATTTTGCCTTGGCATTCCTCTGTTGTTCTTTCACCGTGGGGGAGTCTGTGCAGTAACCATCACATACAAGCTTCCATACTTCAGGTTCATTAGCCAATAATCCTGTTTTAACCTTATCTCTCCATTCAGGAAAGTTTGTTGTATTTAACACAAGTACATTTTGATAGTCCATGACTTAACTAGATCTCCTTCAAGCTATTAGGCTTGCACCAAAGGAACCTGCTCTGATACCAATTGTTGAACCCTTAGTTAAACTGAGAGGGGGGGGTGAATCAGTTTAACACATACATGGACTTTTAAAACTTTTCTTTTAAATCTTATTTACACCTTAATTTCATGGTCAACTTAATATGTGAGCAACAAGTATTACTATCAAACAGATTTGTTAATGTAATAGAAGATTGAATATGAGAGCAACAAGTATTAAGCAGATGAGATAAATCACATCAACACATAAACATCATGCACAGAGACACCAGACATAAGTGGAAACCCATAAAGGGAGAAAACCACATCTTATTATTGTTGTGATGCAAAGGCAAGCTCCAACTCCCTCTCACCACTGTTTTCTGCAGGCACCAACCTACAGGAGGCTCTATCCTCAATTCTGCAAGCTACAACTTGCAAGGAAGCTCCAACTCCCATCAATTTTCTGAAGGCACCAACCTACAGGAGGCTCCAACCTCAGTCAGCTACAACTGACATTTTATCAAGCTACAACTTGATGTGGAAGCACCAAATCCCATCTATTTTCTGCAGGCACCAACCTACAGGAGGCTCCAACCTCAGTCAGCTACCAACTGACATCAATCAAGCAAAAACTTGATAGGGAAGCTCCAACTTCCTTACTCTTTCAAAAGAAAAACACTTGTTGATTTACCTTGGATATCAGCTCTGTTCTGTACCATCTTCACTGCTGTGCATCAATATTCATATCTGCCTTATATCATTTCTGCATCTTCTCATATTCACTATCAGCTCCTCCTTCTTCTTTGCTCAGCTTCTCCTTCTTCTTTGCCTCACTGCTTCATTTCTGCATTCTCTAACTTCTCTGCATCTCGTTCTGCTCCTCCTTCTTCTTATCTTTTCTGTCTCAATTCCACATTCTCTAACCTCTCTCTCTCTCACTCTCATGCATATCAAGATGATATTATTTATAGAGATTTTCTTATGACTGTCTGTATTGCTCAGGGAATTCTAAATGAATAGCCATACCTCTTAGCTCTTTGTCTTCTCATTTCTTTTCCAGCTCACTTAGAAAAATATAGCTGTATGTATTAATTTTAATATTACATCGGGAATTTTGTTTTCTTTCGGAGACTTGCCAATGCATCAAAAACAATATAAAATCAATTACAACATTTACATTCACATTTTCAGTTGCATAAAGACAATTTCACTCAGCCCATTTTTTGGCCTTTGGCTTTGCTGGATTTGTCTTTTCTGCTGTTGTCAGGTAATTGTTCCCTTCCTCTGCTATTCACTGCAATTGTGTATTTGCAGCTGTCATATACCTGTTCTGCATACTCTTTTCACTGTCTTCTGCATATTCTCCAGTTTTTTGTGCTTGTACACCTTTCAAATTCATTCCTCTGCATATTCCCGTTCACTATGATTGTGTGTCTGTTGTATATATATAACTTCTTTACGAATTCATGGCCCAAATAACTTCACAATATGGCAATATTTACATGTGGAAGCTTTTCTTATTTCATTGTTCAAACCATAGTCAATTTCATTTCTCCAACTCTTAATCGAAGGCTAACTTCACTTTCTGAATCTTCGAATCCTGCATGAACTTGGGCTCTCACATATGATTATCTGAATACATAGATATATTCGGTCACAGTACTATCAACTCACATTAAACTCTCTTTGTGCATTTAAAATGTATCCCAAAAATTGCCTCCAATACAAATCCACAATCTGGCAACCTACAATGTTTAATTCCTAAGATGGCAATTTAAATACTGTGTGGAACCTACTTCTTTTCCCCTTTATCAAAAAATCATTTATGAGTGCGCTTTATTATCTTTGACTTTGATAAAACTTACCAAAGTATTAACATACACTATGGTTGGCCAGACTTTTGTACTGCCAACGTAACTTTAACACTCTATACCTTGGTCAAAACCCGACATATCACACCATACCTTATTTCATGATCTTCGGTCAATATTCAATAGCCATTAGTCCCAAGGGTCTGTGGACTTCACCATCACTTTGAATGTATTATATAACTTTACATAAAGCCGAATTGTGACTCTATGGTCCGGTGAAATATATTATATCAGATATCAGTCTTCGCAGCTATATATTATATATATTATATATTCGCAGCAGTGAAGATTCGCTTTATCATATAATATATATATATATATATATATATATATATATCAACATATGTATACTCCCGAATCGATTGTTATAAGCATTAATACGAACTTCGATCACAATGATACGAATCATGTATTGTGATAATTTTACCATACGTAAACTCGGACTTTGTTCATATCTGAATCACGATGTATATTAACGGTGGGTCCCGGTGATAGATTCTTACCTCTCTGATGACATTATGAAACTTTACGCATACCATTTGATGATAAAATGATCATTGCGCCACTTGACGTTTATTTTTAGCGTTTGTCCAAAAATATCCGATGTGATGGGTCCCAGCATTAACTTACCTTGCTCATCCAATGGTCGCTATCTTATTGCGCTTCGACCCTCCGATCCTACGGAAATCGCATGAGTTAGATGCACGAGCTTTAACTTGCGATGAGAGCAGATTCTCCAAACCGCTTAAGACCACGTGTCAGTCTATGGCGTTGTTCGCTTTCGAATTGGGAATACAGCTTATCATACAAAAGCAGTGCGATGAAAACCGTCTGGTGTTCCAAACCCACTGACCCACTATCACTGCTCATACCTTTGTGGTTCCATTTATCTTATTCGCTTTAGGTTCCATTCCTCAACTTCACAAGAAGGTTCCTTTGCATCCGATTCATACTTCCTCTATGCCTCGGCTAGCTGACTTTTTCTAATCAGTTTCTATTGTAGTAAGGCCCTCAAATGACTTCAGATTTCCAATCTCCCTTCGTTGTTCATTACATAGTGGAGCGTGTAATCAAACTATCCCACTGAATGATGTATGCGACTTTCTCACAAGAATGGGTATCGAATTATGTAAATCGAACCCTTGCATCCTGCTGCTCAATCTGAACTACTAAAATCACCTTTTTCTTCAAGTGACAAAGGTTTACTCTGCTATGCCAAATGAACAGAGTCGGCCTCTTGAGTTTCTATAAAAAACCAGTTCAATTGATTTCTACACAGCATGTACACCACGAACTCTAAAACACTGCAATTTATATTCTATACAGAACCCTGATAGACTCACATCTGTAATAAAGCATTAATGCAAAGATAATTGCACATAGGAGCCATTTATACTCCCAATTATAGAGTCTCATCATACTCATGTAATGCTGAACAATTCCTCCCATAGATACAAATGAATCCACCTGCAAACACTTCTTCTTGTCTTGGCAGAACTTCTTCTTCTCTTAACTCTGCCCCTTTTTCAAAATCCAATGGCCCTCATTTTGTCCTCACTACTTTGCACCTTGAATAGATCTCTGCTTCTTTTCTATCCTCTGCTCCTTGAATAATGCTGCTCCTTACTTATCTTTTTGCTGCCTCTGCTGCCTCTCCAAATCTCCAATCACATGACCCTTCTACAACTGCCTCCTATTCTTCTCTGTTGTCTTCTCCTTAGCTTCTGCTGTTGTCCTTTGTCTTTCTTGTCTCTGCTGCCTCCTTTGCCATCAATGCAACATTTCCAACACTTTTTATCGATGAGGCATCTATTTTCTTCATTTTCCATTATTTTCCTTCATTTTCCTCCTCACATGCAACTTGTGACCTTTCACCTCCCTTTCCTCCTAATTTCCATTATTTTCATAAATAAATGTGCCAAAATGGCAAATTTTCTTTCCAAAGTCCTTGCCTTTGCCTTTGCCAATTTATTTAGCCATAATAAACCAAATGAACACCCACTATGATGTTTTTCCCAACATTCAACTTGGAATAAGTGTCCCATCAACCATGGTCATTATTCTGCCTTTATTAACTTTTATTACATGGAATTTTCACTAGGGTTGTTACATGAGAGGGGATTAGGATTAATTTTATAAAATTTATGAGCACTTATGAGGGAAAATTTCCTAGTTCCATTCAACAACTAGAATCATAAATGGTTGGAGGAGGGCGCAATTTACCCCAGAACCATTTCCACCTCTTAAGTCCATGATATATTTTTGGTTTTGGTTAGCTGGTGGAGTAGTGCCTATGGCTAATTTCTCAAAATTTCTGGAGAAGCTAGGAGGTATAAATTAACAGTTCCTTTCTGGAAGCAACAACAATTTTTCTGGGTGGATGCAAATTTGGTAGTAGAGCCATTTGTAGCATTTGGGTACCATCATATTCACCTCGGATCTTGCCTTAATTGTTGTATCCAGACTAGGTTATATCTTTATTATCATTTGATGTACTCAGTTCTCCACATTAATAAAATGGCTTAGTTATTCCGCCCTATTTCTTGTGTTTTATTGATTGGTGCATGTGTAGTAAAATTTATTTGCTATAACCCAGTTCATGTGTTTATTATTAGTTTTAAATTTCAATTTGGAACATTACAAAGACATAAACACAAACCCCTTTATAACCTAATGTAAATCTACAACCACTAACATTGAACCATCAAAATTTTAATCCCATGTAGCTTTCTTCTAATGCAAGTTTTAATTTTAATCACTAACTATAAAACATGTAATACATAATCTCTAACCATTAACATTGTGAACACCTAATACTTATTTTTTATAACAATATTAATTTAAAACTTACCCCATAATCCTTAATATTATAAATATTATAATATGTAATACTAATATAAGGAAGTCTTGAATTCCTTTGCCAAGGATAAAATTTTAGGGCCCGATCGCTAGACTATTGAGGTTTATATGGATTTCTTCGATTTGATTGGAGGTGACATCTTAAGAGTGGTGGAGGAGGCTAGGGTGTATGGGAAGGTGTATGAGAAGGTGTATGGAGCTATCAATTCTACATTCCTAGCTTTGATCCCTAAATCTTCCAAGCCATAGTCTTTCAATGATTATCGACCCATATCTCTCTGTAATCTTATATACAAGGTGATTGAAACAGTTTTGTCCTCTAGGATGAAATATGCTCTTTCTACTGCTCTTTCCAAGGAACGATTTGGTTTCCTCTTGGGTAGATTGATTCATGATGCCATTGTCTCATCCCAAAAGGCTCTTCACTTTATCAAATTGAGGAAGTGTTGTGCTCTCATGCTCAATATGGATCTTTTCAAGGCATATTATAGGGTGAACTAGAGTTTCAACGGTTTACTTCTTCTCGATATTGGTTTAGACCTAATGAAAAACAACTGGATTATGGGATGTATTACGTCTGCCAACTTTGCAGTGCTCATCAATGGGGATCCATTTTTTTTTCTCGACATCAAGGGGTTGTGTTCTCATCCTCAATAAGGATCTTGTCAAGGCATATGATAGGGTGAAATAGAGTTTTTTCAACTTATTCTCGATATTGGTTTAGACCTAATGAAAACCAACTGGATTATGGGATGTGTTACGTTTGCCAACTTTGCAGTGCTCATCAATGGAGATCCATTTTTTTTTCTCGACATAAAGGGGTTTAAGTAAGGGATGTCCTCTGTCCCCACTTTTATTTCTCTTAGGGGTTGAAGGACTAAGCAATATGATTATCAAAATTAAGAGATAAGGGCACCTAAAAGGAGTAAATGTTACTAAATAAATTTATCTCACTCATCTCTTTTTCGTCGATGATGTACTTATTCTGGGTGATCGATCTGAATTTGAATGGAACACATTTAGCAACATTTTCTCTATCTTTTGTCCAGCGTTTGGTATGTTGATTAGTCAACAAAAGTCCTTTTTTTTCATAATAATGTTCCAACACAGATTATTTCGTATATCGAATCAATTCTTCCATTTAATATGACAACTTTGGAACACATATTTTTCTACTTGGGCTATTTCCTAAATCCAATCTATTATCGTGTGGAGGATTGGAATTGGTTACTAAAGCGAATTGAAGGAAGGGTAAATAAATGGTGCTACAAATGGATTTCAATTTGTGGTAGAATGAATCTGTTCAAGTCGGTATTGGAAAACATCCTAATTTATTGGATTTCTCTCTCAAAGATTGCAAAATATACCCTCCACAAGTTCTGTGAATATATGAGAAATTTTCTCTGGAATAGTAAGATCATATGTGCATATCATCATTTGGTCAAGTAGGATATCATTGCCTAGTGTAAACATCAAGGTGGTTGTGGGTTCAATAACCCAATGTTTTGAAAATTGCGATCGGGATTAAATCGGCGAGGGGAAAAAATCGGAAAAAATCGTAAAAATCGGGAAAAAATCGGCACATACAAAAATATTTATTTTTTTTCAATTTTTTTAATATCTAAAGCATCTACAGCGTAAAATAAATGCATTGACACATAAATATGAAAAAAAAACTAATATATAAGATGTGTAATATCATGTCTAGTGCTACATCACACATAAAACTGAATCTTGTCCTGAATACTAAGTCTTGAGTCTCAAGAGTCAACTCAGCCTCAAAATATCAACAAAAAATACAATAATGTATCTCATATCATGAGTCATAATGTCATATACAAAGGAATTTCAATGCACCATATAACCTATGGTCCTATACTACTGATTTCCTCTGCCCCTCTTGCGAGAAAATACAACAGCTTTGCCTTTCCCTCTAGATGAAGAAGCTGGCAGGAATGGCAATGGACTCTGTCGTGCTCTAGAAGTAGAAACTGAAGCACCAGAACGGGAACCTGAAGCACTAGGAGCTAAAGGAGGTAGACCACGTCCTCTACCGATAGTAGTGGTAGGTGGTGTCACCTCCTCCTCCTGCTCCTCCTCCTCCTCCTCCTGCTACTCCTCGTCCTCGTCCTCCTCCCCCTCCACTACCTCCTGCTCTATCCAATCAGGGGCTGACTCCATGACAGGCCTCTCAGCCTCAACCCTCCATTCAGCAGTGGTGTCAATCGCATCTAAAGAGATGGCCTCCATATCAGGTGTCCTCTCAAGTTGTCTCACCCACAATCTAAGATTGTAGTAGATGTAAACCATGTCATTGAGCCGCTGGGCCTCCAACCTGTACAAGGGTAATAAATTAATAAATTAAATATTTAAAAAAAAATATTTAATGAATTCAAAAAATCAGTTGGAATATTTTAAGTTTTTTACTTGTTGCGCCTTTTGGTGTGTATTTTTTCAAATACACTCCAGTTGCACTCGCATCCTGAAGAGCTACATGTTTGACTGAGTATTCTAATGGAAAGTTTTTGGAGTTTTGGTAATCTGCCACCGTAGCTCCTCCACCATGCATCTACAAGTTACAAGTTACAACAAATAAGATAAACTTATAAAGTTACAAACATAAGAAAATTTTTAAAATAATGAAAATCTTACCTGGCATTTTAGTAGTCCTATCTTGGACAGCCATGTCGAAGCTCAAGGTGCCACCTGCCATTATGTATACCTCCATCTCTTTGGATATCTCTGCACGTTCTGATGGATTTGGCACCATCTTCTGAACACAAGTGAAAAAGCCATCCATGACCTCAGCATCAAATAGGAAATTACATGAATAAACAAATCCGGGGTTCAGGAAGATCCCTGCAGCATGAATGGGACGATGGAGTGTGTTGTTCCATCGGTCATCAATCACTTCCCATAAAAGAAGTTGTTTCTGAAACCCCTCATCACCCTTATCATCATAGTAGCTACGAACAACTTCTTTGGCCCTATCTATGGCCTCATACAAGTATCCCATTGTAGGCTTCTCTCCATCCACCAATATAAGAACCTTTACCAAAGGTTCAGTAACGCTGCACACCTCTTCCACTCCAGCCCAGAAACTTTCCTGATATGACACCAACCTGCAGATGGCCTCTCCCTCTACTTTGCGGTTGATAGTAAAAGCACACCACTCATCTGAAAGAAACATTTTCTTCAAATCCCACTTAGAATTCAAGAGGGATTGAAGAGATATAAAACTAGTGGCAAATCGTGTAATAGCAGGCCGCACCAACTCCTTCTTGTTGGTGAATGTCCTCATCAAATGAAGCACAAATGCATGATTATATATAAATTTTGTGATGCTCTTTGATGATTCTACAATATCTTTGACAAAATCAATCTTTCTGATGTCCTCCAACATCAAATCAAGGCAATGTGCAGCACAAGGTGTCCAAAATATGCTCGGATACCTCTCCATAAGCATCTTGCCAGTAGAAACATAGTTTGCAGCGTTGTCCGTTATGATTTGGACAACATTTTGGGGCCCAAACTCCAAAATGAACACTTCTAATAAATCACATAATAATCTTGCATTTTTGACATGTGCAGATGCATCAACAGATTTCATAAACATTGTCCCCTTGGGACAACTGACCAAGAAGTTAATAAGGGTCCTACCCCTTTGATCAGTCCAACCATCTGACATCACAGTGCATCCTGTGACTTCCCATGATGCCCTTAACTCCTCTAATCTCTTGGTGCAGTCAACGTTCTCATTTTGCAGAATGCGCCCTCTAAAGTCATCATATGAAGGGGCTTTGTATCCTGGGCCAACAACAGCGATAGCATCAATCGTAGCCTGATAAAATGGATTGTTCCTGGCAACAGTGAAAGGAATATCACTCCAAAGAAACAATTTTCCCAACAACCTATCAGCTTCTTCCTTCTCCTTTTTTTTAATAAGGGAGGAGATAGATGGCTGTGCCCCGTGAGTGGTTCTAGGAGAAAAAAATGAGGAGGCAGCTACGGGGCTGCCTGTAGAAGATGCTGATGCTGAAGAGCCACTACCACTCTCACAGTCAGCTCTAAACCCTGATATTTGACTCTTCAGAGCTGCCTTGCTGAGTTTAGTGGTTTCTATTCCTTCCAATGAGTTCATGGCTCTTTTGATTATTTCTGCAGTGGTATTTGTGCAAGGGCCTAATTCATGCCCAGGAATTTGTGCCAGGTGGTATTTCAACCTGTATACCCCCTGTCATGTGTTGACCACATAATTTGCAAGTCAAGTTTGCTCGGTCAAACCCCTGATCAGTTTCACCAAATTCCCATAAAGGATCTAATTTCCTTGGCATGTTGGAAACTTTGAAGTTTGAACGTTGAAATTTGAACCTAGGGCACAAGAAAAATTGCAAGTTAAAAAATAAAATAAAAAAATTACAATTTTACATACAATATTTTGATTTTTTTCACCAAAAAAAAACCCTCAATGCAAAAATAATGGGAAAAAATACATGTTGAAACACAAGAAAAAATAATGGGAAGAAACTAAGAGCACAAGAAGAAATATAAAAAACAAAATTTAACAAACAATTTTTTGCATTTTTGACCAAAATAAACCCTCTCCTCTCAATAAAAAAAAAAAAAAAAAAAAAAAAAAATTGCAATCACAAATGATGAAAAATACATGGGTGATAGAAACCCATGGAAGAACAAGAAAATAACAAAAAAAAGGGTCAAATTTGATGCCCATACCTGGAAAAAACGTTTTGCCGGAGACACTTGGTCCAAATTCGATTTTTGTTTGCTTGGCTTGCAAGAAATTCTTCACTTTTGTCCAATCTTGGGCTTGTAGATCACGTATCTCCCTCCTTGGCTCTCCTCCTTCACTCCTTAGCTCTCATAACCAAACCTGTCCATGTAAAAATGACAAAAAAAACATCAAAATCACACTTTAAACCCGTTGTTTTCCTTTGCCATGATTTTTATAGATCGAATCGCGATTTTTTGGCGATTAGTGATTTTTTGAAAAAATCGGGGAAAAAATCACCGATTTAATCGTTTGCTTCAAAAAATCACGATGTTTTGAAAACATCACGATTAAATCGCGATGTTCAAACCCATGCAATAACCTCCACTAGTCCAATCTTGCATTGGCCATGAAGAGTACTCGGCGGGCCATCACATGCGAAGAGTACTCGGCGGGCCATCACACGCGATGGCATTTAGAGTAGCATTATCTTTGAGAAATACTTACATAAATTTTTTGTTTTAGAATGTATTTTTTCCTTCAAGCCTCTCAAATACAACGTTTGACTGAACATTTAGAGGGGTATAATGGAAACTATTCCTTGCGTCAAGAATTCCAAGCTTGGGATCGATCCTTTTATTGTGGGATCTTCCTTCTAATATTTATTTACAGAGCTCATCTTTCATCTCAAAGTCTGGGGTGTTTCTATATTGTGTCATGATTTCTTGTATCCCTCATTTCAATATTTTCTTGGTAGGTGGAAATGTGCTTCTGAATTGGGTTTACATGGTCCTCTAGCAGATGAATGGGACAATTTCATTAAGAATCTTATTCTCAGTGGTCTAATCTTATCAGAGGAGGATGATACAATTGTCTAGGCTTGGAACACCTCATTTGGGAAAATAAATTCTCGTCATGCCTATAGTGCCATGCCTATAGTGCCATATCAACACGTTCTTCCCTGCCCATGGTAAATTGTTGGGTATAAGAAGCTCTGGGATTGGCCTATTGCTCCAAAAATGAAATGCTTCATTTGGTTGGATTTGGAGAATCAGATACAACATGGGACCTTTTGTTGCGCAAAGGATTATCTGGGTCAAATATATATATCCTATGTTCAAAGGAATCTGAATATTTCAATCACTTTTTTGTGTGTGTGATTTTTCCAGGGCACTTTGGACTACATCCCTCAAGTTATTTAATATTATGGACCTTGTTCCAGTGTCTCCTCTTGGCCACTGCATTCTCTCATCAGAGCACAACATGGGAAATTATAAATCCCTACCAATGTTCATCACTTGGGGCATCTGGAAAGTTCATAATAAACATATCTTTGAAGGTAGACCCGTTGATATCTCTAGCATCCTGCCTTAGATTATGGGTTTCTTCTTTGATTATGCCAAGTCTTTGAAGCCTCCTCGCAGTTGCTCCTTCGCTTCCCTCCTAGTCCTCTATATGAAAAAGTAGGTTTATTTGATGGTGCATACCGCTTAGGTGTATTTGGAGTGGGTGCCATCATTTTCCCCATTGGAAATGTGTCTTATCATATCTAGTTGAATATTGGCTCAAGGTCTAATACGAAAGCAAAGGTTTCTACAGTTTGGGCCCGCTTATATATTACAACATCATTGAACATTGTCTCCTTTTTTATCTATCCAGATTCCAAGCGTGTGATGGTCTAGCTAATGGGGAAGGGACATTTGAAGTTTATTTCCCTCAGGCATTGGATGGTTTTATTCAAATTCTTAAGGGTATCTTTCATAATCTATTATTCTAAAATATTTTTAGGGAATGGAACCATCATGCTGACTTTTTGTCCCAAAAAACTCTACATGTGGAGGAAGGCCATATTTTCTTTGAAGAACGAGGAGACTTACATGTTACTGAGAAGGGGATATGTTCATATCCCCAATGATATTATGTTGTCTCACTTATTTTGATATGCTAAGAAGTTCTATATTTTTTTTCTTCAGGTTATGAACAATTTATTTTTGTTTGCACTGGTTATTCTTGTTTGTAACTAGGAGTTTAATGTTCCATACTATCTAGGTTTACATATTTTTTAATAATTTTACCCATGTTCTTTTCATGTCCATTATTGGTCCCTGTCAGATAATTTTGTGATGGATGTTGTTGCTAGTATTGATGACGTCCATATTTTTGAGGTTTTTTAGGCCATAGATATGTAACTGTACTCCTCTTTCTTAATGAAAAGGATGATTTCTCTTCTATGGAAAAATATTAACCTATAAAAGGGTTGGTGATGATGTCTTTAGGGTGTTAAGGAATTATAAAAGGTTATAAGAGTTAAGGGTAAGAGGAATTAAGAGGGTTAGGGGTCATAAGATATTTTTGATGCCATAAGATTTGAAGGTTATGGGACTTATAAGTATTTGGGATTATAAGAGTGAGCCGATATTTGAGATTATGGGGCTTATAAGTATTTGAGATTATATATAGATGGTATGTATGGTGGTTGAATTTCCTTTGATTTGAATATATTGTAACGAGAATGTGGAGATCTTATGAGTTATTCATATAAAAGAAGCTAAATATAATATGAAAATAAATAAATAAATAAAAATAGGCATTAAGGGTTGTAGGTCTTATGGAAAATTGTTGGTGACTATAAAGTTTATGAATTATGTGTTAATGGTTAAAGGTTATTGAAATTAAGATTTATAAAATTCATGGTTTATATGAATTAAGAGTTGTAAGGTCTATATGTTATAATAGTCAAGAACTAAGAGTTATTGGTTTTAAAGGGTAGGGGTAGCAAAAAAACTAATGTGAATATGGATTGGATGTTATATGTTTTATGGTTACATAAAGGGTTATTATTAGTTGTGGTTATGGTGACAAATGTTAGTATTGGTAGTTATAAGGTTTAAGGATGAAGGGTTGTGTGGGATGGTGGTTATGGTTATAATGGTTAGGTATTGGGAGTAATACGGTTTAAGGTTTATAGTTATAGATTTAGACATGTTACGGGTAATAAATTATATGGTTAGGAATATGTGACTATTATAAGTTCTATACGTTGTATGAGTTGGTGGTTATATTAGGGGTAATAAATGGGGATGTAATATACTAATTAGATATTAAGGGTCATATAGTGTATGTTAGGGTTACATAAGTTATAGTCGATAATGTTTATAATGTTAACACTAGGTTATGGGAGATAGGGGTTAGAGATCATGAATGTTATGACTTAGGAGTCATATGTGTTAAAGGTTGTAGGGTTTAGGAGTTTATATAGGTCATATGTTAGAGTCTATAAGGGTCAAGAGTTACGATCTTTTAGGGTTAATAATAGTTAGTGATAAATTTTAGAAGTTATACATACTACAGTTTATGATTGTTAGATTACTATTAGATGTTATATATGTGTTATATGAATTAGGTGTTGGTGATCAAAGTTATTACAGTTAAACGTTATTAGTAATTTTATGACAATTAGGGTTCTAAGTTAATGCTTAAGGGATTACAAATGTTAAGGGTAGATTTGAGTTAGAAGGGTAATTGGAATGATGGGAGTGACGTGTTCTATTGGTTATATGATATATATTATATTGGATATGGATTAGAGTTTGGGGTTATATTGAGGGGTATAATTGTTAGGTAGTAATGGTTATGGGTTATTCGGGTTTGTTTTTTTACTAGAGGAATCAGAAATTGGTCTAGTCTCATACTCACGTGACACAGGGTTGATTCCAACCGCTACCACTATAACCCCTAGGTGTCTACGTATGCCCATTCCACAAGCATAGGTGAATCAGGAGGATTTGAACCTCAAACTTCCTCACACATAACAATTCATTTTCATTGCCATTGTCAATTGAGTTGTCCCTCGGATGCTGGTTATTAAGGTTATTGACCTGAACTTAAACATAGAACGCAACAAAATACAAATATATCCATAAATACAAAGATGAAGTAGAAATAACACTTAATTTCATTAATATCAAAGAATTTAAATATTCTTACAAACAAAATGGAAATAAACTATCTCGAGCGATGGTAGCTTATCTCTAATAAGTGATGTGGTGGCTACATGCCTTTGAAATGTGTTACAATGAGGCTCAAAGGCCTATTTATTATTAATAAACAATGGAAAACCCTAAACATCAAAAACCTAACCCTAAAAGGTGAATCACCAAAACTGTGGGCCCCTTTGTGGTATATTGGTACATCATCTTCCCGAGGTTGTAACTTTGGCATATGATCTATGTTTGACGTGCACGATACCCCGTTATAAATATCTATCTGAGGACTACAAATTTTTACTGCAAACATTTATTTATGATTCATGTTTTCCTGTTTTCCAAAAAAACATCGTTTAGGGCCTCAAAATGGCTCCAGAAGTTCAAGACCCAAAAAACTGCCAAAAATAGTAAAATGTGCTACAATTATGGAAAATGAAAAACTGAAAGAACAATGGCAGAGATCCAAGTGGAATAGGTGGGTAGCCACCAAATATCCACCTATATCAGCTATCTTAGGGAATGGAAGTTACATTAATTATATTCAAGGTTATATGTGAGAGTATATGAGTGATGGGTTATGATGGTTAGATGTTATATATTTTATTGGCTATGGACTAGAGGTTTGAGGTTATCTTAAATGGTATAATTGTTAGGGATTAATGGTTATGGGTTATTATGGTTATATTAGGGAATGTCAACTAAATTAATTATATTAGAGGTTATATGTGAGGATTTATTTAGATTGGTAGTTATGGGCCACATGAGATAATGATTATAAGG
Organism: Pinus albicaulis; assembly: GCA_034641835.2. Taxonomy (NCBI): domain Eukaryota; kingdom Viridiplantae; phylum Streptophyta; class Pinopsida; order Pinales; family Pinaceae; genus Pinus; species Pinus albicaulis. The sequence continues at coordinate 588,734,691 of CM076581.1, read as the reverse complement.
GTTATACCAATAATTTGTTGGGATAGTATGTTTTATATGTATTGTAGTTTATGTGTGTTAGCAGTTATAAAATTTAAGGATTAAAATAGCCAATTAATAGGACCTATGTAGTGGTATAACTTGTTGAAAATGGAAACAAGAAACAGTGAAGGAGGCCTCCTGAAACATCTTTCCTGATCCTAGTTGGAAAGTGATCACCTAAACTAGGTGGGGACCACATGTGATTTTTGTCGAAAAGTCTATTTTTATACTATGTCTATTTTTAGACATATGGATCATGGTCTATGAGTTGCAGGATGCTATTTATGGATGATTGGTCGAGTTGGTAAAAATAGATGGACCTCTATTTTTAGACATTGGGCGGTTTCTATTTTTAGACTGCCGAGCTAAAAATAGAACAGTCAAATATTATTAACCTTTAATAATATTTAGACTATAAACATTATCTTATCCTCTTGGAGCACTTCAGTTTGATGCCTGGATGTGGCACATGCAGCTGACAGAAGGAAATACGCTTTTCCTAAGGGTTAGTTGAGCTATTGCATGGTTGACTTCAGTTAGAACTCATGTGGCAGAGTTTGGTGGAGTTGATGAGACAGTTGGTGGAGTTGTGTTCGTTTTAACTTAGTTGAACTAGTTGTATTTAGTCTAACTGACAAATACACTAGTGATGAGTGGTGTGAATTAATTATTAATTAATTCACTAATTATTAACTCATAAATCAACTAAAGAACACATCAGTTAACTGCAATGCATGGACAGTTCAGTGCAGACCAGTGTTAGAGGTGGGTGAAAGGGTGGAGTCTACTATCAGTTGTGACTATAGTGTGCATGAGATTTGCACAATAATTGGAGGAGATTGCCAATGAGGATTGCACAGTTAAAGCCAAGGGAATTCGAATTCATTCCATCCATTCTCTCATCTTGGATTGCGCAGTAGAGGCAGGCAAACAGTGGAGGAGTTTTGAACCCGTGACTTGTTCAAAATTGAGCTAGTTTGTGTGTAACTTTTGGAGACAGTACTGAGTTCTTGTGAGGAGTATTGTACTGAGATTTTTACATGATTCTTCTTCATTATAATATACAGACAATAGGGGGTTTTCAGCTGTAAGCTTTCCCCGGTATACATACTGTGTTATATGTGTTGAATTTCTATGTGCGCATGTGAATGTTTTCAATACCGCTTGTTGTTTTTATTTCCACATGTGATGATTAATGCGTAGAAAAGATTATGTGTTATGTATGAAGCTCAAATAGCATGTGACTAGGATAATCTCGGAGAATAATTCAACAAATTATTCAAATTTCTACATGGTATCAGAGCGATATTGATCATCAGATCTATTATTCAGAAAGTGATTGCATTTTATTTCTTCAGGCAGAGTCTGCAATCGGGCCAGGTAGCCTTCGGATTCATCCTTATTTGAAGGTGAAAGGTCTGGTAAATGCCCATGCAGTCGATCTCTGATTTGGAAATAATTTGTTCTCACGAATTGTAGATCGAAAGCGGTGGAGTTTGGAGCTGTTGGAATTCGAATTGCAGAATTGTTTTTCTTGGTGTCAAAAGCAAAGATGTCTTTCGTCGGATTGCGATTGGAGTATGCCTTGGAAGGCAGCTCGAATTATATTGCATGGAAAGACAGGATGGAGGTAGTGTTAGATGACAATGGGCTGTTGGAATTCATAGAGAAAGAAATTCCAAAGCCTACTTCTACGGATGCTGCTGTGATTGAAGCTTGGCAAAAGAAGACAACAAGGTGTCGAAGGATTCTGTTGGAGGGCGTGAAGGATCACATAGTATCCAGCCTGCATGGAAAAGCTTCTCCATACTTGATGTGGAAAGCTTTGACAGAATTTTTCCAGAGCAAGAGTGACCAAAGGAAGTTGGCGCTCAAGGATAAACTCAGGAAAATAAAGATGGAGAAGAATGACACTATTCCGGTATACTTGACAAAGTTTGTCCACTGCAGGGATGAACTTGGGAGTGTAGGAGTTAGTGTGGATGATGAGGAGCTGGTGAGCTTGGCTCTCCTCGGGCTTCCGAAAAGTTGGCATGCATATCAGGACAGTGTCAATGGTCAGGAAAATTTGCCAGGATGGGAAAGACTGTGGTCTGATCTTGTGCAAGAGGAGATCCGGCGGAGTACCAGAGATGGATCTTCATCAAAGATATCTGATGAAGAAGACTGTGCTTTGGCTGCCAAAGCAAGGAAGGGGAAGGGCAAGGAGAAGGCTTCTCAATCCGGTGCGGATGGTAAAAAGTGTGACATGTCCAAAGTGAAGTGTTTTCACTGTCACGATCATGGACATTACGCCACGAATTGTCCACAGAAGAAGAAGAACAAGCAGGCTGCTGGAGCTGCAGCTGGTGAGGCTCTTGCCTCGCAATTTGAGTTGGACTTCTCATTGATCGCATGCATGGTGTCTAGTGCATTGGGATCGGGGTGGTATTTTGATAGTGGCGCTTCCTTTCACATGAAGGGAGATGTGAATCTTTTCAGTGACTTGGTGGAGAAAGATCTCCAGTTGCATGTTGAGTTGGGCGACAATGGACGATACAATGCGACCGACATTGGTACCATAACCTTTTAGAGGGAGTCAGGTAAACTCATTCTTTTACAAGATGTAGTGCATGTTCCAGGTTTAAAGAAGAATTTGATCTCAGTCACAATGTTAGAGGATAAAGGGTATGAAGTTGTCTTCAGTGAAGGAAAAATTTTCCTTCGGCACAAGGCAACAGGACAAGTCAAGAAGGTTGGGATTCGAGCAAAGAATCTCTACAGACTTGAAGTAGATGGGATGTCTACGGAGCTTCCTACTATTGGGAAGTGCAAGAAAGACATGCAACTGATGCTTGAGAGGGAGCAAGTTTTGCATGCAGGTAAGAGTGAACCTCAGGATGTGGAGCAGCCACAAGAAGAGGATCATGGAGTGGAAGAAACCACTCATGCAGAGAAATTTCGTGCCAGATGGGCAGAGGGAGTGCATGCAGCTATACCACCAGGTGAGAGGTGGGGCGACATGCATGATTAATCCCAAGAGGAGATTGCAGCGATTCATGAGGTGGTGTGGATCCCGCCCAGGTTGAACTCAGCTCAGGGTGCCTGGCCTGCGCGTAGCGGTCAGGTTGGATTGATGCGGGGCGGATCAAAGTGACAGTGTCGGATACTGGAGCGCGGATCAGAGTTGACAGCAAGTGCATGAGTGCATGGGTGCAAGAGTTCAACAGCGCAGTAGTTCCTGATGACATGTGCAGTTGGTACCAGCAGAAGTCGAAGACTTTGATGATAGATGCTAGATGCATCAAGACTGATTGAGTTGTTTGGAGCCTATTCAGTTTCGAAGATGTTGCATGCAAAGGGTGCATGGCACATGCATGGAGTTGCATGGTGCATGCATGAGTTTGCATGGCGCATGCAAAGGGTGCATGGCGAATGCATGGAGTTGCATGTCGCATGCATGGAGTTGCATGGCGCTTGTGAAGGTTGCAGGGCAAATGCATGGAGTTACATGTCGCATGCAAAGAAAGTCCTTTCTTGTTGAGAGGGAGTGTTGAAAATGGCAACAAGAAACAGTGAAGGAGGCCTCCTGAAACATCTTTCCTGATCCTAGTTGGAAAGTGATCACCTAAACTAGGTGGGGACCACACATGTGATTTTTGTCGAAAAGTCTATTTTTAGACTATGTCTATTTTTAGACATATGGATCATGATCTATGAGTTGCAGGATGCTATTTATGGATGATTGGTCGAGTTGGTAAAAATAGATGGACCTCTATTTTTAGACATTGGGCAGTTTCTATTTTTAGACTGCCGGGCTAAAAATAGAACAATCAAATATTATTAACCCTTAATAATATTTAGACTATAAACATTATCTTATCCTCTTGGAGCACTTCAGTTTGATTCTTGGATGTGGCACATGCAGCTGACAGAAGGAAATACGCTTTTCCTATGGGTTAGTTGAGCTATTGCATGGTTGACTTCAGTTAGAACTCATGTGGCAGAGTTTGGTGGAGTTGATGAGGCAGTTGATGGAGTTGTGTTCGATTTAACTTAGTTGAACTAGTTGTGTTTAGTTTAACTGGCTAATACACTAGAGATGAGTGGTGTGAATTAAATATTATTTAATTCACTAATTATTAACTCATTATTCAACTAAATAACATGGATTATAATGATGCATGAATGAGTTCGATGGAGACTCGGAGTGTTAAGAAGTGGGTGAAAGTAAGAGGTGGGTGAAAGGGTGGAGTCTACTATCAGTTGTGACTATAGTGTGCATGAGATTTGCACAATCATTGGAGGATATTTCCAATGAGGATTACGCAGTTAAAGCCAAGGTAATTCGAATTCATTCCATTCATTCTCTCATCTTGGATTGCGCAGTAGAGGCAGGCAAACAGTGGAGGAGTTTTGAACCCGTGACTTGTTCAAAACTGAGCTAGTTTGTGTGTAACTTTTCGAGACAGTACTGAGTACTTGTGAGGAGTATTGTACTGAGATTGTTACATGATTCTTCTTCATTATAATATACAGACAGTAGGGGGTTTTCAGCTGTAAGCTTTCCCCGGTATACATACTGTGTTATATGTGTTGAATTTCTATGTGCGCATGTGAATGTTTTCAATACCGCTTGTTGTTTTTATTTCCACATGTGATGATTAATGCGTAGAAGAGATTATGTGTTATGTATGAAGCTCAAATAGTATGTGACCAGGATAATCTCGGAGAATAATTCAGCAAATTATTCAAATTTCTACATAACTTATTAATATTAAATTTAAGAGTTGGAGGATATAGGTATTATATTATAAATATTAAGGGCTATAATCCTTTCATGTTAAAGGAGCTAGGTTTTATAAGGTTTGGAGATTAGGGAAATAAGTGTGAGGGGAAAATAAAATTTAAGGGATATGGATATATATTCGTAAGGAGGATTAAAGGTTGTATGTATTATACATCATAGGGGTTAAGGCTTAAGGCTTATGGGGATTGGTATAAGTAAGTTATGAAAATAGGTTTAAGGGGCTAAATAATGGAAATCGTTATTATCATGGGTTAATATTTACAGGTTGTAGGAATAAAAATTAAATATTTTGGGTTGAAAAAGTTAAGGGTTACAAGTCTTAAGATATTTAAGAGTTAGGATCTTATGGAGGTATGTGTGAGGGGTTAAGGTTTGGGTGCTAATCATTTTATAGGCTCAAGTGTTAATGGTTTGGGTGTCAATCAGTTTATAGGCTTAAGTGCTGGTTATCACATATTATAGGGTTTATAAATTAAAATTCAATGTGATTTTATGTTACCCACTATATGGGTTAGAGGTTATAAGAGTTATAGTTCTTACAAGTTTAAGAGTTATTTGAATTGATAATGTTTATAGAGTTATTAAAATGAAAAATGGGGTAATTTTAATTGATAATGTTTAGAGGGTTATTAAAATAACAAATGGGGTAATTAAGGTTATAGGGTATAACCTTTAAGGTCTAGCAAGGGCAACGATTAGAGGTTAGAGTTTATGAAAGTTATAGGTTATATCAATTAAGGGATAATGACAAAATATTATTAATGGTAGTGGTTAGAGTTTATAAAAATTAAGGGATAATGGTTAAGAATTATTAGTATTAGTCTTAACGGTAGTTGTTAGTGGTTAGAGTTTATAAAAATTATAGGTTATATAAGTTAAGGGATAATGACTAAGGATTTATAAAGGGGTGATAGAGATTATATATTTTCATGGTTAGGGGATGTTAGTAATACAAATTATAAAGGTATGAGGTGATATGGAATTTAGACCTCACAAATTTTATTTTTGGTAAACTGGATATTACACGTGGGATTTATTACTTGTCGTTAAGGTAGCGTTGATTGTTTTAGAATTCAAAGTGTATAATCCCTATCTCTTGAGCTCCCTTGCTTAAATCCCTAACTTTTTTTATCAATAAAGGGGATTCCATGTCTAAAAATAATTTGTATATTTGAAAATAATTTGTATATTTGAAAATAATGTTGAATAGTAAATAATATATAACTTTGTAATCTCTATTTCATGAGCTCCCTCACTTAAATCTATCCCAAATTTTTTTGATCAATCAAGGGACCTTGCATGTTTCATAATAATTTTTACGTTAAAGAATAAATAATATATAACACTAACATAATCCTATCTCTTGACCTCCCTCTCTTAAATCTCTTCCTAATTGTTTTGATCAATCAAAAGGCTTTTCATGTTTTGATAATAATTTTACATTTAAAATATATGTTAAAGAATAAATAATACACAATCCCTATCTCTTCACCTCCCTAGCTTAAATCGCTTCCAAAATTGTTTGGATTAATCAATAGGCTTTGCATGTTTGATAATAATTTTTACATTTGAAATATATTTTAAAGAATAAATAATATATAACACCATGTTATCACTATCTCTTGATCTCCCTCGCTTAAATCTCTTCCCAACTTTTTCGATCAATCAAGGGGTCTGCCATGTGATAATAATAAATAATATATAACTCTACGTTTATCTAAATAAATTAATATATATGAATATAATAAAGAAACTTATCAAAGCAATTGTGAAACGTGTCAGTTGCTAAATCAAACTAGATGAAAAAAGGATTGTACATAAAATAGTATATATGAATATAATAAAAAAAACTTATTAAACCAATTATGAAAGGTGGTTGCTCATTCAAACTAGATGACAAAAATACCCTCCTCTAAGCATTTTGATTAAATGTAAAAGATGCTCTTGTTATGGTATGACCACTACTGACGTTAAAAACAACTTTTATAATATCTAAAATACAACTAGATGGTTACATTTATTTATTTATTTTCAAAATGAAACTATAAATTTTTATTTAAAAATATATATATTATAATAAAAAATAAAATGGATTTTAAAAAATATATATATAAAGTTATTAATAAAGTTGTGATTTAAGTGTCAAATAAATGTAATATAGTTGTCTTATTTATCAAATTTGAAGCCTAAACAAGTATACAATTTAATCACTCAAATTTCACAAATTTGATACAAATTTGATACACATTAATTTCGAAAAAAGGAAACATCAAAATCTACAATACAAGATATATTATTGACACAATATTGATAAGAATAAAAGGGTTCTCTTTATGTGTTCTCTTTTCAGTTGTTATTTATTTTTTATAAACATGATTATTTGGGTCTTATCAATGTCTCCTTATAAATGCACTCTTAATCGAGCACTACATACATCCGCTCTCTATTATGATTAGAGGTTATTGAAGATGTGTGAGACCTACATTCAAGATGTTGTGTCCAATAATGCAAGTAGAGCCATGAATCGAATGCAAAATGATATGCACAAAGAAAAAAAAACTTCTATATTTTATAATGTTACATTTATAACAAATTGAAAGAGTGTGTCTCCTTACTTATAAGGGAAAGTGACATTTAGATGCCAACAACAAAGAAGAATTGCTTCATCCTCATCTTCTATTTCTTCTTCCACCATGTAATTAACATATTAAACTCAAAAGAGTAAAATAAAAAAAATGTAAAATCTCTACATAAAGTGATTCCATTCTATTTATGATACATATATTTTATTTATGATATTTACAAAATAAATTGTTATATCTTATTGCAATGCTATTTTCAAACAATTATATCATTAATAGTATATTAATATTGATTTTTGTACAATAAAATAAACTAATAAATAATATGAAAAAACATAAAATATAAGTAATATGCAATAAAAACATAATAATTAACCAGTAACAAAATAATTAACTAACCAAGCAAATAAAATTCTTAGGAAACTATTCCTCCATCTAATAAACGGTCTTCTTTCGTAGACAACTCACATAGAAGACTAATCACACTATTAACAAACTATGTTAATGGGTGGGATCAATTGAACAAACTATAAGTGTTGCCATGTTCAATAATAAGAGGAGCTATGAGGTGCAAAGTTTTATAATTTATTGTGACAATGTTATTTCTAGTGTTTTATTTTAACATGGGAATATTTTCTTTAAATTATACATCATTATTAAAATTCTGAGCATATTGTGAGTTTCCATCCAATATTTTATCAACCCTCTCAGTTCAGAGTCCTATTTTAAGGAAATATTTGTGATAGAGAGGCCAAAGGATTAGAACTCAGCAAATAAGACTAGCACTCACTCTGTTATCTATGAGAATAACACACACTCTTATTTACTTATTAGTCCCTGCCGCCTGCGGCATGGCAGAGAACTTTTCTTTTATTACTGGTCAATTATAAGTACTTTATCTTACTACAAAGATGCTATAAAAGAAAATCAAAATATTATATTTTTTTCGGCCAACACAAGGCCTTAACTCACTGATAAGGAAGGCACAAAACCAATTAATTAAGGCTCCACCTTATGTCAATCGGGACCCTCTTAACTTCCCTGTCAACTTTCAAGCTCACTAAAGAGGTTAGTATGTGACAAGGAAGGCACAAAACCAATTAAATAAGGCTCCACCTTATGTCAAGCGGGACCCCCTTAACTTCCCTGTTAACTTTCAAGCTCACTAACCTGTAACTATAGCTTTTATATATGTCATTCTTTGTTAGGTTGACAAATGTTTTTATAAAAAAATTTAGTATAAAAATATATTTTGCCCCATATTTATTATTATTATTTGTTTAAGTAAAAAATGTTTTTATAATATTTAATTGACTTTTCAGTATAAGTATGTTGGGTATCTTGTTTACTATTTTATTATTTCGTTACTTTTTGTGATAGATGTGATGCTTCAAGTTTTAAGGTTAGATTGTAGTTTTAAAGTTTTTTTTAATTGATGAAATTATTTCTTAATATCCAATTATATTTCAAAGTTTTATTTATTATATTATATTTGAAATGCTTTAAGTATGTTTTATTAATTTTGTTTAAATCTCTTATTATTTTAATGTTACTGGTTGATATTTGAAGTTAATATTATTTTGGAACAGGTTTTTATATATGTAATATCTCTCTTTTTAATGTTGTGGTTTTTTAGCAAAATATTTAGCATGTATTTATATGCATTTATATAATTCTACAATAGACTCAACTTGCAACGTCGTATTTTTTTAGTAAAAATTGAACATGTTTTCACATGTCTATAATATGCAATATATTCAATTCTTTTTCTTTTTTTCTTTTATATTATTTATTTATTTTTATTTTTATAAAAATCAAAAGCTATTTTTTTCCTTGTAAAATTAAAAGTTAATCAGGACCATACTATCCCAACCTTGGACCAAACACAACTCATGACTCTCTTATCAAAATCCTTCAGCCCACGAATAAAAGCTTTTTATAATTATGAATTTTTATAGGGGCAAAATTAATATTGTAATATTTGTTATTCAAGACCAATTCCTAAAGGCCACAAAGCTTTCTATAATTATGAATTTTTATAGGGGCAAAATTAATATTATAATATTTGTTATTCAAGACCAATTCCTAAAGGCCACAAAATCCAACCTCACTAGTAAGGAAGGCGGAAAACCAATTAAGGCACTTTATGTCAAGCATGACCTTATTAACATTTCAAAATCACTATAAGTTCATACTTAATTAAGATTTGATTATAGATATATACATATTTGTTTTTTTTTTCTAAGTAAAACTATATCTATTAAGCAGTCAAACCAGAGTTACGATTCTCATCCTCGGAAATGGATGAATCCATGACAGAGGGAATAGGAAAAACGCTACTGTCCAAAACTAGACTGCCCCTAGAGGGGAAACCAACCTTGAAAATCCAACCATAATATGCTGCCCATAGCGGGAAACCAGCCTTAGTAGCAGTACAAAAAGAGATAAACAGAGCTAAACAAAGATAGCAGATAAACCAGTAAACGGAGAAATACAAAGAGTGAACTCTATGGAGAACCTTCATGCGAGTCGCTGGGGGGAGGCGATTCTTCAAGAATGCGGCAGATATATCCATAATCCAGAGTGTCCAGGCCTTGGTTCGCATCCTCAAGCGGTTCATGCGGAGAAGAAGGAACACCGAGGTGCTCCTCTGGTGAGTCCGCAGAGGCGATATCCTGCAAGAAGGCTAGATTGTCCAGAGAGGCCATCACATTGTGGTCATCTTTCTTCGAGGGGGTGCCCGAATGGCTCAACCCTGGGAGTCAATTCTCCGCAGCTAGTTCAAAATCACTGTCATTTGAATTAGAGCTGGAAGTAGGCTGCACGGGGAGGGCTTTAAGTTTGCGGGGGAGGAAGGTGGGCTCAACAGTAATGGTGGATTTACGAGCCCTCTTCTTGCAACTAGAGGAGGAGGGCAGAGCATACGAATCAGAGAGCTGCGTGGGAGGAGCCAAAGGGTCGAAAAACATAGCGGGAGGCAAGGCCGGAGCAAGGATGGAGGGCGACAAATCTGCCATATCCCAGTCGATAGGAAGAATCAAGTCCGTGTGGAGAGCATGTGGCAGAGGGGGCCGCGCAGGGAAGCCCCTTCCCCCGCTCGCCTGCAACACTGCCGATGGTGCCGTGGCATCTTAGCGATCCTAGGTAAGGCGTAGTATTGTTGCAGAGTCGAGACAGAAGATGGAGCCCAGAGGCTTCTAGCCAGAGCCGAGGGGGGCCGAAGCCACACAAGCATAGGGAAGGCAAGCAGAGCAGGCTGAAGAGCCGAGGGAGGAGCGAGAATGGCGAACCTCATAGCGCAGGAAGGAGTAAATAAACATGATGCTGAGTACGTCGAGGGAAGGGTGGCGCATGGGACTTTAAAGCCCAGCCCACATGAGAAATTAAGGCTTCAAGTATCCCCAGGTCATGGCACATGGGCGCTCCATGTGGTGAGCCACATGGCCACCCCGTGTAGCCCATAAAAACTATATAACACCCGCATTCGGGGAAAAGGTAGTGGGCTTGGCCTGGTTTAGACTAACTACTCACACGATGAGCTACGACCTTGCTCGGGATCGAACACAAGACCGGTCTGTCATTACGAGGCCGAGTTTACCACTACGCCACCTCCACGACCTTTAGATATATACATATTTGTTATACTGTGAAATGTTTTTTATATTTTTTTACTTAGCTTTTCATGCTAAATATATCTTGATTTTTGAAGATAAATATCTTAGACTTATCACTTTGTTGTTTTTGTGATAGATTTTATCTTTAAATTTTTCGAGCTATTGGATCTTTTTTTGTTGTTCAATTTCATATTATGTTTAATTGGTTTTGTAGGAATTTTTTCTATATTAATATTGACTATAAATATGTTATTATTTCAATAAGTAATTGATATTTGAAAATAATTTTATCATATTATCTTTAATTGTAAGAATTCTTTCTCTGTTAATATTATTGACTATAAATATGTTATTATTTCAATATTACTTATTGATATTTGAAAATAATTTTATCTTGAACAAATAAATATGGTGATTCGTTTTTTTCATGTTACAGTTTTTTTAGCAGTAGATACAGCATGCTTCACATGATTCACATTACACACTCACCTTCAACAACAAGTCAAGAAGTCCTTGTTAACTTTTATGTGGTAAAAACAAAAATCTATTATTTTTTGTCAAATCAAAAGATGACTAGGACCATATTAAGATAACTCAGGACCAAACATAGCTCGATACTCTCTTATCAAAACCTGTCGATCGAGGAATGAAAAATTTCAGTAATTATGAGTTTCTATAGTCATGAGTTTCTATAAGGGTCAAAACATTGTAATCCTTTTGATTTCGGACCAATTCCTTAAGGCCAGCCCATGACCTTACTTTGATAAGGGAGGCACAAAACCAATTAATTGAGGCATGTTAAGTCAAGCTAGTCCTGGTTGGGAGTTCCAAGAATGAAAACTTTCTATAATTATGAGTTTCTATAGAAGTTTTCTATAGTCATGAGTTTCTAAGGGGTCAAAACATTGTAATTATTTTGATTTCGGACCAATTATTTAAGGCCATTCCATGATCTTACTTTGATAAGGGAGGCACAAAACCAATTAATTAAGGCATGTTAAGTCAAGCTGGTCCTTGTTAGGTATTGACTAAGACAATACTATGTTAGCTAAGGACACAGAAGTCTGAGAGTGAAAGTTCACTTTAATTAATTTTGTATTTTTATTGATTCAAGAGGCTTATTCTATAATCTAGTATGGGAGGAATGTGTAAGTTATTTGTACGTCTATACATTCTCTTTAAAATAAAAATAAAAATAAAAACTAATGTGGTAAAAACAAAAATCTATTATTTTCTATCAAATCAAAAGATGACTAAGACCATATTAAGATAACTCAGGACCAAACATAGCTCGATACTCTCTTATCAAAACCTGTCGATCGAGGAATGAAAACTTTCAGTAATTATGAGTTTCTATAGAAGTTTTCTATAGTCATGAGTTTCTATAGGGGTCAAAACATTGTAATCCTTTTGATTTCGGACCAATTCCTTAAGGCCAACCCATGACCTTACTTTGATAAGGGAGGCACAAAACCAATTAATTGAGGCATGTTAAGTCAAGCTGGTCCCGGTTGGGAGTTCCAGGAATGAAAAATTTCTATAATTATGAGTTTCTATAGAATTTTTCTATAGTCATGAGTTTCTAAGGGGTAAAAACATTGTAATTCTTTTGATTTCGGACCAATTCTTTAAGGTCAGTCCATGATCTTACTTTGATGAGGGAGGCACAAAACCAATTAATTAAGGCATGTTAAGTCAAGCTGGTCCTTGTTAGGCATTGACTAAGACAATACTACGATAGCTAAGGACACATAAGTATGAGAGTGAAATTTCACTTTAATTAATTTTGTATTTTTATTGATTCAAGAGGCTTATTCTATAATCTAGTATGGGAGGAATGTGTAAGTTATTTGTACGTCTATACATTCTCTTTAAAATAAAAATAATAATAAAAAAGAGTATGTTGTAAAGTAATTAGAAGTCAAAAAAATGTGTGAATCTTATAATTTGATTCTTGATTAAAATATTTTAATGCTAATTAATATTGACATATATTTGAAAATATGCTAATAATAAAAAAGAAAAGAAAATTAAAGGAAACCCATAAATAAGATAAACAAATTTAAATTGCTAAAATTAATTTGTAAAAAGAAACTATGGTGTTCATGAGAACAGTGAGAAAATCAAATAATAATGAAAAAAAAACCTGAAATTAAAATAATTCATTATTGATAATGCAAAACTACACATGAAACCACACATAAATTGAAATACAAAACTACACATGCAAATACATACCAGACCAGATCACACACAGATTGAAACACCAACTACACTTACAAAGACACACCAAACCAGATCAAGTGAGAGATAAAGGAGTGAGAGGTAATTGTGAAATAGAAAAATATTGTATGCTTAGAGAATTTGTAGACTTCCTTTAAATGGATACATTGGCTTTTCATGAGACAATGGATACATTGGCTTTCCATTCTCATGAGTAGTCCTTTTACAGATGAGACAAATACAAATCGCCTTACTTCAATGACACAAATCACCTCTCTTCAATGACAGAAAGGAAATTTTCAAAATTGGTCCATCACATTGGACCAAAGAAAAGTTGTAAATCTAAAAAGTGTTGTAATTATTTTCTTTAATTTGAAAAAATGATTTGTATCTATAATAAGATTACAATAAATTTGTGCATTTTCGTATTTAGTTTTATTTAGTTTTGAATTTGTGCATTATTCACGTGAATGCATAACAATACATACATTTTGAACTCATAATGCTTTCTCTTGAATGTAAATTTTAATCCTAAGGGTTGTTATAGCATCATCTTTCACCTTCATATGATTCATGATTGCTTTTATGGCTTTGGGCACCCATTCCTACAGACTTGAACAAAATTCACTAAAAAACAGTGTTAAAATCCCCATACGTGGATATGCCCAGAATTTTCCGCGTGTATACGCGAGTCCACATGTACTTTTCCGCGTATTCCATTAAAATCATTAAAAATTATATAAAAATTCCCTATTTTCGGGCTGGGTTGATGGTTACTGTGGTAGTTCAACCACCCCAGCACGTGGCCAACTGTTTCCAACTGATTGAAACTACTTTGAGGTAGTATAAAAGCCCCTCATGTGCATGGCCTAAGGGAGAGAGAAATTTAGAGATATTATACTCTGTTGGAATCCCAATTCAAGTCTGAATTCCCGTGCCTCCTGCACTTTCCCAAATTTATACAAGAAACCCTTGTTTCCTGGGGATGTTCATTCATTTATATGCCATCTCGAGTGCACAAGTCTTGAAAGGATCTTAGCGAGGCAAGGGTGGGACGAATCCGGACGACGGTCTGCTCGAAGATCGTGGAAGGATTCAGGTGATCTCTCCACTTTTACTTCTGTACATGCTGTTCGTAATAATGAAGAACCATCTTGTTCCTGAACCTACGTGTTGATATCTATTTGTATGTGTGAAAAGATTATCATTTAAGCATTTATTATGGTTTATATAATGTTTCACATGGTTTACACTAACGTTTAGGAGAAGTATATGCTGTACAACTAGGTTTCTGTGCACATTCTTTCTTGTTTTCAGGTTGAAGGAGGAAGAAGGGTTGCTGGGGGTTTGGACCCCGCGGGATCTACATCGAACGTAGGACTACGGGTGAGTTCTACTATCGTTGTTAACTAGTTTTTTGCATTCAAGTATGGTTGTGTGTGAGTCCTTCTGAATAGCATGTCCTGCTCTGTGGAGGTTTAGACCCAACAAACCTCTAGGGTGATTTTCCCCAAAACAGAACTGGCGACTTCACTGGGGACCACATTCTTGTGATTCCCCTGTTGGGTGGTTTCAGCTGTTTGATAGGTTTCCAACAGTTTTAACTTTTATTTCCAGTCCAGTTAACTCTTTCTCAGTGAGACTGAAGTCCTGGTTTCTTATCCAGGCTTGATCTTTTTTTAATTTTCATTATTTACCTTTTCATACACGGGTTTGTCTGTACACAGACGCGTATACACGCAGTTTTTGTTAAAGGTAGTTGTGTATACGCGGGTTTCCTTTAGCACAGTCGCGTATGCACGCTTGTTACTAAACTATCAAGTCGCGTATACCTAGGACAATTTTGAAATTTTAGGTTTTTAGGCTTTCTAGCCCTGTCTGCCTGTGGAGACCTGTTTCTGCAGTGTCTTTGTATCCTCTGGATTGTGTAGAAAGTGGTCTTTGGTCTTTTCTCTCTCTGGTTTGGTTGAAAACTAGCTTTTTTGGCAAATCTTGTTTCTTGTGCTGGCATTTCTGGTTTGAGTACCAAGATCTCTTCCTGGGGATTCTTGGCTGTTCTGCTTCATCAGAACAAAGAGCTTTTGCTCATTTACTCTTTCCTACCTTTGTGTCTTGCTTTTCATTTCGATTTTTGCCCATTTCTTGGTTGGTTTTCTTGAGTTCAGTTGACTAGCTCTTGTTACAATTTTTGAAGAGTCTTTCTAGGTTCTTTAAAGTTTTTTTGTTGTTGCAAGGTTGTACTATTCTTCTAGGCCGAGTGTTTGAGTTTCTTGTCTTCTTTTGCTCATATAGATCTTGCTACTAGTTAGCCCTATAAGGTTTAGAGCATTTTTGAAGTTTTTGCTTGAAATTCAGAGTTGTTTGGCTTGGAATTTGATAGTTCCTCTTGGTCTTTTCGAGCTCTTTCATTTTATAAAACTCAAAAGCTCAAAAAACATTTTGTTTTGTCATTTGATTTTGTTTTGCATTTTTGTTTTTGTTTTGTTGTATCTGTTGAAGCTTTGTTGAGGTTTCTTGCCTTTGGTTTTTGACTTGATATTGGAAAGGAATTGTCATTGGTTTCTTCCTCTTGTTTCAAGCATTTTTGGTGTCTTTATATTAAGAGTTTCTGATTTTGGGAACTAGCTTTCTGGACAACCAAAAAATTATAAAACTGAAGGATCTTTGGGAAATTTCTCTCTGCTTTAGTAGATTTTGCATCTTAGAATCTGCATGCTCTTAGTGATTTGCATCAAGTGCATTTAAGCATTTAGTCATTTTCATAGTTTTTTTGAGTGTGAAGTTTGTTATCTGAAAATAAAAATAAAATTTTTAGTCTCGTAGAACCTGTGTAGAAGTTGCTTTTCATTGAAAGACAATAACTTCATTTGCATGTAGTTTGGTTTTTTATTAATTTCTTTTTTGCGTCAAAACACCACAAGTTTCATTTCTGTATCCCTTTGACTTAACATAACGACCAATTAAAATAAGCGATATAATTTAAAAGCAACTAGCAAGTTTTTTAAGTGTCATACACCAACTAGCTAGGTTGTAGGGCCTTGGATTAGGTGAGTGGAGAGTTAACTCTCCAAGGCCGCTGAAACAAAACATAGAAGTTGATTAATTGAGCGAAATCCAACTCCGTTAGGTGGACCGGGAAATCTCTCCTCCAGAGAGTCAAGCGCGAGGGGAAGTGAAGGCTGAGAAGAGAGATACCCCCTCTCTGATTTGCTAAATCTGACCTCAAGACCGTTCCGCCCGGCTTCTGACATGGATTGGTGCCCATAGTTGCCACTCCTAGGTTCCACATAGGTGACTGCGGGGGGGAATACCCGTGGTACCTGAGGCAGACGTCGTATCACTTTCAGCAGTACTTCTGGGGGGTGCCCTTGCGAAGCTTAGGTACTTGTGCTGGCAAAGGCTGTCGTTAGGAGGTCGGCGTAACTATTTCTGTTACCTTCGCTAGTAGGCCTGGGCCGTAATTATCCCAGACTACTTTTGGGAGGTCCTATATTTCGCTTTCTTGTATTTTGGTGTCCGGTCCTAATCACCCGGAGCGGAAATACCTGAAGGCTGTTTGCTTGATTGTATCTCAGGGATTATTTTTTGTAGTGAGTGCTCTTTGCTCCTAGCTTGCCTAGCTTTATACTTTTTGAGTCTAATTAAAATTTGTTAAAGTGGCTGATCAAGCGCCTCGTCGATCGAGGAGAATCCGGGGGTTATCTCCTGAGAGTTCAGAGCCTTCTTCAAGAAGGCGTAGGAGTGATTTAGCAGGTGGGTACCACCCTGTGACGTCTGACGCAGTGGAGAGAGATCATCCACAAGGGTCTGAAGGTTTCATAGCTGATTCTGGTGTTGGTTCCGAGAGGAGCGCTCCGCTCACCTCGCGAGTTTTATTTCCGCAGGAAGAAGAAGTTCAAATAGAGGAAGTACCTGAACCCTCTGTGTCACTTCCATCTCCTCTTCCTCCTGATTATCCGTTCGTTGTTGAATACATCGGACTTGAGTCAGAGAGACCGGAAGATCCTCTGTATTATTCATACCTTTCGATGGCCACGACTGGGAATGCGGCTTCTGCTGTGAGTGCTGCAGGCATTCATACTCCTGCTTCTATTGAAGGAGGAGGCACTATTGCTATATCTTAGATTGCTTCTAGTACTGCTGTGTTTGGTTCTGGTTTCACCAAAGCACATGCTTCTCATTCTGGTCCCTTTTGTTTTGGAATGCCCACTAGTGGGATTCCTTCTTTTTCCTTTTCCGCTGCTGCAGCTGCATCTACACCCATGTCTTCCATGGCTAGTGGATTAGCTTCTTTTCAAGGGTTCCCCTTTGGAACTGGGCACATTCCTAGTTCGAATCCTTCTTTAGGGTACTTTCCGTTTACTTCTCAGACCCAGAGTTTCAACCCTTGGTCTGGAGGTCAGAATTCGACTACTTTTACAGGTTGGAACCCTGTATTCACTACAGCGAGGGCAGGGAATCAGTTTTATGCTGGTCACCAAGGGAATGCTTCTTTCCCTTCGTCGAGTGCTTATCAGACCTTTTCCCCTCTTTCTAATGCCTGGAACCCCTATCAGGGGCTTTCCTCTTCATTTCATACTTCAGTGGGGGGAACTGGTCCGGTCTTTGGTAACTCTGCGTTGGGAGGAGGTTCTTCTCCTTTTTCTACAAGTTCTTTCTGGCAACCTGGTGCCTCATCAAATCCAGGGTATTCTTTTCAGAATGTTGGGAATTCATCCTATCAAGGATGGAATCCTCAGGCTCCGCCTCGTTTACCTTTTCTGGCAACGTTAAACTTGCCAGATCTGTCGAAATTGACTAATAATCCGGTCCGTTATAGTCCGGGGTGGCTTCCGGTCCCGACCAAGCTTCCTTCAGACATTCCAAAGTTTTAAGGTAAAAATGGCGAGGATCCGACTGATCACATCACTACCTTCCATTTATGGTGTTCTTCGAACTCCCTGATCGATGATTTGATTAGGTTGAGATTGTTTCAACGCACCCTAACTAGAAACACTGCCAAATGGTATATTGAGCTAACTGGGGGTAGTTTTGCTACATTTGGAGAACTGGCTGTTACATTTCTAAACCATTTCCAGTTGCCTGTCCGATATGATGCCGGGACTGAACTCCTAGCTAATTTTAAACAGGACGACGCAACCCACATTTCTGACCATATTCAGGAATGGCGGAGAAGGAAGAGGCTTATTAAAGCTCATATTCCGGGTGAATTCCTTTTGGAATGGTTTCTGAAATCTCTGCAGTCAGATATTTCGAAGGACGTATCCCTCTCAGGGGTATTTTCCGAGGAGCAGGCCATTTTTAGGGCCCAGCAGTTGGAACTGATATATTCTCAGTCTGGGGTCCTCCATAAGTATTTGCCCAATGCTCCTCGCTCCAAATTAGATTTATCAAAAACTAAGCCTGGTCCTCATGGTGACAGACTGATTGGATCAATCAATAGTGGTGCAGCTAGCCTGCTTACTCAATTGCAGCAGTTGTGTTTGCAATCTTCTCCTTCTAGTCAGGCTGTGCCTGCTGAGTCATCACCTTCCCAATCTTTGTCCATAAATTTTGTCCAAACTTCTGATCCCAAAGGAAATCAACAATCCGAAGGGAAGAAGAAGGGATGAAATAATAAGAAAAAGGGCAAGAATGGGAAGGGTAATGCAAATAAAACCAACGAGCATGTTGGTGAGGGTCCAAAGGAGAAAAAGAAAGTGAAGTTTCCATGCAAGCTGTGTGCTGGAGACCATCTTACACACCTTTGCCCTAAAATTCAAGATGCACAGCGCTTGTTAGCTCAGCAGGGTTCTTCTAGTTCCCAGGCTGTGTTAACAAACCCTTTTCCCCAAGGGCAACAACTAGTTGTTGGCGCGAATCAAAATCCTGGGGCTTCCTCTGGGGGCACCCAGGAAGGGGAAATCCCATCGAACATATTCATGATGAGTGCTCACATGGATGTCACTACGAGATCCCGTGATTATGGCAGAGAAGAGTCTTCAAAAGCTAAGGATGCTCTTGATGCTACTGAACCGCTTCACATTACGAAGCCTACTGTTGAGCCTATACCTCGGATGCCTAAAGCTTTCACTAAGCGTTCGACGATTAATCCAAACGCTAGGGCTGCCCAGAACTACTCTATTGTGGAAGATCTGGCGCAGAGTCCTTGTGCTATGTCGGCTTTAGAGTGCTCCAATCTTGTCCGGCTCAGCGCAGTGCTTTGCTCACTGCCATTGGGGCTATTGATCCGAAAAATTCTCTTCTGATTACATTTGATATGACTAATTTTAAGAAGAGACTCCCCCATCATATGGATTTTCATATTAAATCATCATACCGGAAGTGCAATATCTTTCGGACGGTTGTTGATGAGGGTGCTTCCACATGCGTGATGTCTCTCACATGTTGGAAGACGATTGGATCTCCCAAAGTTGTTCCATCTACCACTCTTCTGACTGCGTTTGATGGTCATTCTCACAGACCGCATGGTATTGTCCCAGCTTTGCCCATCTGTGTTGGGGGAAAAACTGTGAATATAGAGGTTGAGGTAGTAGATGCAAGCTTGGACTACAACCTTCTGTTGGAGAGAAACTGGATTTATGAGATGGATGCCATTGCATCTTCATTATTTCGCATTATTTGTTTCCATCATGAAGGGAGTATTGTTACAGTGGACCAACTGGACTGTCCTCTTGTAGACCCGAATGCGTCCACTGAATCATCTGTTCCCAAGTTGGATAATACCAAGGCGCCTGTTGAGAATTTAGGAGTTGGAATGTATTCTTCCTTTATGGGTACTTTTGATATTCCTCCTCCTACGGTTCATATTAATGCAATTTCATCTTCCAAGGCTCCTCTTCGAAGAGAGTTCTTTAGAACTCATTATTTTTCGGACCCTTGGACCTTACCTTCCCCTACCGCCACATTAGCGGAAGGTCAAGTGGGTGGAATGGCATTTCCAATGTCTACAGCTGAGATTGCTTATCAGTCTATTGTTGACTCTGCAGAATCCATTCCAGCTCCTCTTTCACCGGAAGAGTTGGATGGAGATGTGGCTCTGGCTTGGACACTTAGTTCTTCTTCTGCCCAGGATTGCCTTGATACCACTCTTCCATCTGAAGAGGCCATCCTAGAAGCTATGACTAGTATAGATAGACCGTGGGATGATTTGCATCATCGGTCTTACTTTTTACCTGATTTGAGCGAAGTTGAAACGAGTTTTCCAAGTCCTCCATCTCCTGGTCCTGTTCGCCCAGTCCTGAACCCTTTAGCACCAACACAGGTTTATGCTGAAGGGAACATGGCTGTGATTTCTCCTACTATCCCAGTGAACATTTCCAGGGATCCCAATATTATTGAGAATGTCTTCATCGGAGCTGAATGTTCCCGTGAAGAGATTCAAATTTACACCGAGCTCTTTAAAGAGTATAGGGATGTATTCTCTTGGTCTTATGAGGAAATTCCTGGTATAGATCCATCTATTGTCCAGCATGAGATCAAGACTTATGAAAACGCTAAGCCGGTGAGGCAAAAACTTCGTTCGGTCAATCCTAGGAAGGCAGCAGCTATCAAAGCTGAGGTTGAGAAGCTGCTTAAGGCGGGATTCATTTTCCCTGTTCCTTTGACTGAATGGGTTTCAAACCCTGTTCCGGTAGATAAAAAGCAAGGAACGATTTGAGTTTGCATCGATTTCAGAGACCTAAATAAAGCATGTCCTAAAGATAATTACCCCACACCATTTATCGATCAGATTATTGATGAGTGTGTCGGTGATGAGATTTTCTCCTTCATGGATGGTTTCTCCGGATATAATCAGATTACTATCCATCCTGAAGATCAGCATAAGACTGCCTTTATTTTTCCCTGGGGTACTTTTGCATACAAGAAGATGCCTTTTGGTCTTAAAAATGCTGGGCTACCTTTCAGCGGGCCATGTCATATGCCTTCCACGACATCAAAAATATTATCGAAGCGTATTTGGATGATTTAGCTGCTCATTCTCAAAAGAGGATGGATCATCCTGCTCACCTCCGTCAAATATTTGAACGGTGTCATTTCTATAAGATTAGGTTGAATCCAAACAAGTGCGTTTTCGCGGTTACATCCGATCGGTTATTGGGATTCATTGTGTCTAGAGAAGGGATTAGGATAGATCCCTTCAAGGTTGAGGCAATACTTCGGTTGCCTCCCCCATCCTCTATTCGTCAACTTCAAAGTCTACAAGGAAAGTCTAATCTTCGGAGGTTTATCGTAAATTATGCTGAAGTTACCAAGGGATTTATGAGATTGTTGAAGAAGGGAGTTCCTTTTCTTTGGGATGACTTTGCTCAATGCTCATTCGATTCTTTGAAAAAAGCATTGACCTCTGCTCCTTTATTGAGTCCACCTGATTATAGCAGGGATTTCCTTTTGTATCTGGCAGCAGCAGAATCTACTATTGGTATGGTTCTAGTTCAGGAGGATGATGCTCTTGCAGAGCATGTTATTTACTATCTTAGTCGAGGTTTGTGGGAAAAATTCCAAAACTGCATAATTCGAAATCATAGAAAAATTAGCTTAGCAGAAGAGCTTCTTCATGTCAGGCAAACACTCCTGGCATTACATTAATTTATGCAAAACTTATGTTTTAAGCAGTTGTACCTAATCTTATTTCTAAAGTCACACACTGGGGCAAATACACAGGAGGATTGTGATTTCAGAATTTTATCTTGAGTTTATGCCTGCCAAGTCCAAGAAATCATTGGTTTTCGCAGAATTGATCTCCGAGTTGCCCTGTGGGGATGAGATTGTCTATGATGAATCCTTCCCAGATGAAATTTTTTTTCTTATCTCTCCACAGGATCCTTGGTATGGAGATATCATTGTGTATCTCCAGACTGTGAAGTTTCCCTCTACTTTTTTGAAAGATGAGCGTCGTAAGTTGCATCACTTGGCTAAGAATCACTTGATTATTGGTGATGCTTTATACCATCGAGGGGTTGATTCAATCCTGAGACGTTTCTTAACTCTCGACAATGAGGTCAATAATGATTTCACAAAAGTGGGAGCTTCGTGGTGGTCATTTTCATATCCGGGGTCTGGCAACTCCAAAATATTTTGCATGTCAAAATTTTTGGCCTCTGACTTTCAAAAGACTGTATGGAGTTGGTCAAAAGGGTAAGTATCCGTGTCAAGTTTATACTTGAAAATGCGCGCTCATCCAGCCTCGCCTTTTTCCATTCATTAATTGCATCCTTACAAAGTGGGGCATTGATTATACTACTTGTAACCCGCCTTCAGCTAAAGGTCACAAGTACATTATTGTAGCAGTAGACTACTTTACGAAGTGGGTCGAGGCTATGCCTACTTTTGGGAATGATGGTGAGACTGCAGCTCTTTTTCTTTTCAGCCAGGTTATTGCTCATTTTGGTATTCCTAGAGAGATTTTCACTGATCATGGAAATCATTTTTAGAATAGCATGATGGCTGAGTTGGCTCTAAAATTAGGTTTCCGGCAGGAGCATTCATCTCCGTATTATCCTCAAGCCAATGGGCAAGTGGAAGCCATGAATAAATCCTTGAAGACAATTCTTCAAAGGACAATTGATAAAGCTAGATCCAACTGGCATATTATGCTATATCCTGCACTTTGGGCATACAGGATGTCAGTGAAAACTGCAACTGGCTTTAATCCGTTTCAGCTAGTGCACGGGTTGGAATCCGTATTTCCCATTGAATGTGAGATTCCTTCTCTTAAGTTAGCTGTTGAACTTCTTCCTGACACTTCTAGTCTTGAAGAATGGCTCCTTCATCTGGAACATCTCGATGAGCAGCGTCGGGATGCTGCCACGATGAATGAAGCGCATAAAAACCGAGTTAAAGTTCAGTACGATAAGGCGGTCAAACCCAGGGTTTTTTCGGAAGGTGACCTTGTTTTGTTCTATGCCCAAGAAAAAGATGCCCTGGGGGCAGGAAAGTTTAAGTCTATGTGGTATGGCCCCTTCATCGTTAAAAAAGTCCTTAAGAAAGGAGCGTATACCTTGGTTGATTTCGAAGGAAACGAGTTGCCAGAGCCCCGAAATGGGCTCTATTTGAAGAAGTATTATGCCTAGGCTTCGGCCTGGCATGTTGCTTTTGTATATAATAGTTTTTTCTTTGTACATATCTGGTTGATTTTCGATTTTTGATGACTTGGTGATGTTTTTGATCTGCTTTGGCAGGTTGTGTTGGATGTCATGAGTCATTTTGGTTTCGCCGATGGTGCTAGTAGACACACCCGGAACTTAGCTTCTGCGGCTTGGGTGCTTCATTATCCTTCCGGTCAGCTGTTAGTATCAAGAGGGGTCTGCATTGGTCCTGCTTCCAATAATATAGCAGAATACACTGCAGTTGTTTATCTACTCTCGGAGGCAATATCTTTGGGTGTTGATTCGTTGGTAGTTTTCTTGGACTCTCAGCTGGTGGTGTCGCAGTTGAACAATACTTATCGAGTTCGAGATCCATTTTTACTCTGGTTGTTCTTGAGGGTACGTTTGTTACAAAGATCATTTCAATTTTTAACTTTCATTCATATTCCTCGAGCTGACAATTGGTTAGCAGACTCATTAGCTAATCAAGCAATTGATTGGCACATTAATCATTCCATACAATAAAACTTAGTCAAAAACATCATACATTTTGATACATTTGTTACATCACATCAAACATCGTTGTATATATATCATCAGAGTGTTCAAAACTATACAAAAATTTGGATCCATAGGTCATACAAAAACTTGGGCTTATGCCTGATCATGTTCAGTCTCAAAAAATATATAATCATCTGATACATCATATCTATCTACTACTGAGGTCCCTGCCTAGAAGTTGTGTTCCTATAGAACACAATCATGGTGGCAACTCGGCGGAATAACCGTACCGAGTCACGAGGTACTCCTACCACTCGTCTCTGGATGGCTTCAGGTAGATCTTCCACTGCAGCCATAGGTACTTGGTGGGTCAACCCCTCCAAGTTCCTCTGTACAACCTGGAGGGTTCTGTCTGAATCTACTATATCCGCTTCGCCCCTGCGATGCTTATGTCTCGGGTAATCCTCAGGTCGCACTGGTCCAATATCTGTTTCATGATCATTTTTATATTGTAAGTCATTATGAATCCAATCAAAAACATGTTTGTTTTTCACATTTTTCATACATATTGAAAAAATCCAAAAAAATTATATAAGTCAAAAATTGTAAACTTGCCGACTGTACCCCATGCTATGCCTGGTGGAAGGACAAGATCTGGATCGCCATGAAATTCCATCTCAACATAGGGATAGTCGTCCACAGCGATGATTTTTTCTCTCAACCATAGGAAGAACTCATCATCCCAAGTGGTCCGAGGAACTTCACTTCCCCTCAATCTTTTCATCATGTCTGCCCAGCGGGCAATTCTTGGGTCTCTCGGGCTACTGATGGTAGAGATCACTCTGGGTCTTAGTGCTGGAATCTTCTCAAAGAAAAATGTCATCAAAATTGTACCGTATCCAAAATGTTTTGTTTTTGTTTGGCGGATAGAGGTAAATTGTTGCTTCATGTTCATCAGTAGGGCTATGCACCAATCATATACATGAGTTAAGCATTCCACTGCTATACTCATTTGCGTCCTGGACGCCTGGTGTAGGGAGGTAGATCCTGCCACTCTGCCAATGGTGAAAAGGAGGATTTTCATGTGCAAATCCCTTAAATCTTTGATTGCAATTTGAGTTCCAACTTTCTTGGAACCCTCTATGCAGTACACGTGGACGTAATCTTCCACGGTGAGCCCTCCCAAAGGCTTACCGTGCAAGTCTACTGGCTCCCCTCTCCGGGAGAGTCCAGTGATAAAATATATGTCTTCCACTTCAATGCGTACAGGCATCTGATCTATCATAAAGCAGTCCTCTTCCGGTTCCCAATAGTTCACAAGCATTTCGAGCAACCGGACATTGCTCTTCATATTTGGCATTTTAAAAAACTTGAGTAATCCACAATTCCGAAGAATATTTAGTGATGCTTGGTTCTGCATGACTTCATTGTCTATTGCACTGTGTTCGCACTCTCTCCATGATATGGTCATCCTGTCAAATTTCAATAATCCATTCATTAGCTACGCATTTTTCATATTGGGTTGCGCATACGCGACTTTATTTGTGCACAGTCGCGTGTATACGCGACTTGGTCATTACAAACCCGCGTATGCGCAAACCCGTGATTTTTAGCAAGAGATTTAACGGTGAAAATTCCTAATTTTTAACTTATAAACGGACAAAATGAATAGCAAGGATGAATTAAGAGCTAACCTGAGAAATTCGGTGGAATTTGACGGTCGGTTGCTCCTGTTTTGACGAAAGAAGTTTTTTTCTCCAGAGCACTTTTTTCCAAATCAGCAATGTAATAATGAACCAAATATGAGGTAATTTGTCTATTTATGCCCAAAAAGTTGAAAATTTTCGCAAAAAATTGTTATGCTTATTTTTTCAATCTATCTTAAGCTGCATAACCCGGATGCTTGGAAGTGCCCAGTTTGGTATGTTTTCAGGTACATTTTGACGATTTTTGAGATTTTTCCGGATTTTGATCCATGACTGCTGACCCGTCATGGCAGGTATATGATCTTCACTGGCATATAGGTTAGGGAATCCACTTTCTGTTGCATTTTGCATACTAGCCTCCATTTTGATCACTTGCCATAGGGTCGATCCCATCAAGTCATGAGTATTACACCCATTTCACTCGCCGATTATTTAATCATGACTTGGTGGTAGAGCCTTCCTTTACATGGGCTTCCTAGTTAGTTCCTCGCTATCACTTGTTGCCCATGCTGCGTTTTATGTAGGCTCGGGAGTCCTCTTTAGTCCCGCCATGAATTATGTGCTGAAGCTTCATTCTTCTTCTTCCTCACTATAATTTTTCTGTCTATTACCCTAGAGGCTCCCTAGTGTTGTTGAGTTGTATTACTGCATTGCATATTGGCTACTTGTTTATCATGGCCTTTAGCCGGCTTCATTTGGACTCAATGTTTAAGCCAACTTTTGACCTTGTCTATCTGTACAAGTTAAACCATTGCATGCACTTAGCTATCGCGACTTGACACCCTTTTACCCATGGATGGAACATTCCTCTGAGTATCGCTTACCAGTTTTCGCCACCTTGCATTGAGCATAGGATCGTTCCAATTCGAGGAACTAGTGCATCTGATTTTTGATACTCGTTCTATCCATTGTACCATAGCATTCTTTTATTCTTTTTCAGGCTTATTATATGAAAAAGACAAAAAATCAAATATAACAAAAAGAGCGGGAACGAGATGTAACTTCGTTATTTGATGGAAGTACAGTGTCAGTTTGTTGCCCTTGAACAAAACACATATACTTATATATCTTTCCTCCATTTGGGATGGTTTTAGTTTTGACCTAGGTTCAGCCTTTACCTTGTTTCACTTGTCAGTTCTCCCCCAGTTAGTTATCTCTTCCAATCATATGGAGAGTTTGTTCTGCCTCCTGCATAACAAACTTATACAGTGTCACTTTTACTGCCATGGTCATCACGAGCCATGCTTTTGTTCAAGGGAAGTCTAACCAGAGTCGGCCATTCTGCGGTGTCTCTTGACTCATTATTCAGTCGGCCTTCCCGGTCTTGTCAGTATCTTGTTCTATCACATCAGATGTTGTTGGTCCTCTGCTCGTGTTGGTTTGAGAAGGTCTCCATTGACTTCTTGCTGGCGGGTTTGTCTCTTATCGACTACGACACATTGCTCTGAGAGCAAACCTAGAGCTGCACCCTGGCCCTATTTCCATCATTGATAGGTGACCTTGTTCTCAGCATTTGATCATCATTATGGGTCTTTGACTGAGTGGTTTCCCCTGTGTTCGACGTCAGCATACATTATCACACTTGGGATTCATGCAGTACCTTGATTTCCATTTGACACTATCGGTGGATTTCTCGCCTCTGTGTCAGCTTTCATTATTGGTTGGTTCAGAGGGTTTCTTCCGTGCGCTAGCTTCATCTTGTGCATGTCGGAAACGTACTTTGATTCGGTTCTGTCACTCTACTTCGTCCGATTCCTTCCAAATCTTGGCCTGCGGGTTACACTTGCGCTGGACTGATGTGGGATGCCTTAATGCCTTCCTTCCAGCAGATATTTTCCCATCGACTCCGACTCATTGCTCTGGGAATAAGGTCTAGAGTCTTTTTGTCAGTACCTTAGGGTTTGCAGTCATCAGTGGCAAACTCTTCCCTATCAACAGTGGGGATTCATCATTGCCTCCTGATTGGTAGATTCTTTCAAGTGTTCGACTTCAACTCATTCATTCACACTTGTTAGATTATACTGGGGCACCTTGACACTCATTTTCATTATTGGTGGGTTGTCTCGCGTTGGTTAACGGTATACATCATTGACCGGTAATCCAACGATTTCTCACATGGTCGACTTCAGCTCATTTATTCCCATTGTGTATAATTGTGCCATAGTGATCGGTGAAGACCTCGAGTTGCATCAGCATTTCTCGGTTCACTTTTGACAGTCCATTCAGTTTCTGCCAGTGATGCCGTTCACCCTTATATGTTGCAGTTCAGTACAGCAGCATCCTATATGTTGGCTCCCAAGTTGCGTGATTGTACCGTTTATTCCACCCCTTATGATTTGGTACATGGAGATTCAGTTACTTATATGATCAGACATCCAGTTTCAGCATCATTGATCAGCTTTCTATATGTGATACTTGGACATTGATTCAGACTTATATTTTCGGGCCATGCTCAGATGATTCATTGTGTACTTCCAGTTCAGCTATACTTGTATACATTTTGGATCTATTACGTACTTTCCATATGATGTGTTTTTTGACTGAGCATGGGTATGCCCGCCTCAGCATGAGTTGACTCTCTGTTTTCTTTCATTGGTTTTTGGCAGGCTGAAATCTGGTGAAGTCCTCTCTTGTCCTTGCGAAGTTCTTTCTATGTGCATAATACATTTCGGCCATCATGTACCCCTTCTGACCTCATATATTAGGGGGCATATGTTATAGCATCATTTTTCACCTTCATATGATTCATGATTGCTTTTATGGCTTTGGGCACCCATTCCTACAGACTTGAACAAAATTCACTAAAAAACAGTGTTAAAATCCCCATACGCGGATATGCCCAGACTTTTCCGCGTGTATACGCGAGTCCACATGTACTTTTCCGCTTATTCCATTAAAATCATTAAAAAATATATAAAAATTCCCTATTTTCGGGCTGGGTTGATGGTTACTCTGGTAGTTCAACCACCCCAGCACGTGGCCAACTGTTTCCAACTGATTGAAACTACTTTGAGGGAGTATAAAAGCCCTTCATGTGCATGGCCTAAGGGAGGGAGAAAATTAGAGATATTATACTCTGTTGGAATCCCAATTCAAGTCTGAATTCCCGTGCCTCCTGCACTTTCCCAGATTTATACAGGAAACCCTTGTTTCCTGGAGATGTTCATTCATTTATATGCCATCTCGAGTGCACAAGTCTTGAAAGGATCTTAGCGAGGCAAGGGCCAGACGAATCTGGATGACGGTCTGCTCGAAGATCGTGGAAGGATTCAGGTGATCTCTCCACTTTTATTTCTGTACATGCTGTTCGTAATAATGAAGAACCATCTTGTTCTTGAACCTACGTGTTGATATCTATTTGTATGTGTGAAAAGATTATCATTTAAGCATTTATTATGGTTTATATAATGTTTCACATGGTTTACACTAACGTTTAGGAGAAATATATGCTGTACAACTAGGTTTCCGTGCACATTCTTTCTTGTTTTCAGGTTGAAGGAGGAAGAAGGGTTGCTGGGGGTTTGGACCCCGCGGGATCTACATCGAACGTAGGACTACGGGTGAGTTATACTATCGTTGTTAACTAGTTTTTTGCATTCAAGTATGGTTGTGTGTGAGTCCTTCTGAATAGCATGCCCTGCTCTGTGGAGGTTTAGACCCAACAAACCTCTAGGGTGATTTTCCCCGAAACAAGGGTCTCCAATGTAAATCAAAATGATAAGGGAGGAGTAAGCTTAATGTTGCAGGGCTACACAACCACCAAACCTTTCATGGTTTATAAAATCCAAAGGCATAATAACACATACATTTTGAACTTATAATGCTTTATTTTGAGTGTAAATTGTAATCTTAAGGGTCTCAATTGTAAATCAAAGTGATCAAAGGAGTGTAAGTGTGATCATCTTGATCAACAAAGCATTTCAAAGAGATGCTGAGTGAAAGTAATCAATTTTCACCAATTCCCTAACTTATCTAGGATGCATGGCTAGAATTGGCTTATTGAAAGAAGCCGATATGGACATTGCAAATATATCTCCAAATCAGCCATAAAGTTGTTATGGCTGATTTTTTTACTAATCACTTAGGAAAATCAAGATGTTCTCTTGTTCCTACCAAATTATATATCACTATGGCTAATGGCTCAAGTTTTATTAAAGGTTGAACTTTGCAACATCCTTTGTGCTGGACAATTGGCTTTGAGCAATAGAACCTAAAGGCCACCTTTAGTTTAGACACTTCTCTAAACAATTTTTTTTTTAGAAAAAACAAAATACTTAGCAAGATTTGAAAGGACATCTGCTACATATGTCCAAAGGGTGGGTTTATTGTGCTACTCAACCAGTCTTCTTGCAAACTCATAACATATATTTTATGGAAAACTCTGTTGGTGGTAAGGAGATTGACCCTTCGGAAAACAACACAAACGATCAATATGTAGCAGTTATGACCATCACTATGATCCGTAATGATCGTAAATTATAATGATATGAGAAATATATAATTTATTGAATATAATATGTTAAAATGTTTTAGTTTTAATGTTTACATGTATGTATTAGTTTAAGTGGTGAGTTAGTAAGTACGCATTTTTTTTTAATTGGTCAATGAGCTTAATTATTTTTGAATAAGGTAAAATTTTAATTTGATTCATTTATTTAATTTTTTTTCAAAATTTCAACAATTTAAATGATTTTAAAATAGATCAACATTCCTAAAAAAAAATTTAGCTAAAGTTTTTATTTATTTGAAAAAGAACTATAACTTCTAAACTCATACTAAATTTGTATGAACTAATATATTTTAGTGTATATGTTGTATTTATCTACTTATAATTAATACTATAATTTATTTTATTCATAATTAATAATATGTGTGGATATCTACCCCTCCTAAATTCCCTTTATATGTAAATTGAAAATCCCAAAATATTTCTTGTCAAACTTTATGTCATATATTTCAAAAAAAAAAATTCTAAAATATTCATAGCTCGAGATAATATTGGAGAATGCATATATTTATATGTTTGACATTAGTGGTGTTGATATACCCTTCTTGTCAAACTTTATGTCATATATTTCAACTTTTTTTTTTTCTAAAATATTCATAGCTCGAGATAATATTGGAGAATGCATATATTTATATGTTTGACATTAGTGGTGTTGATATACCCTTAAAATTGCTTTGTTGACTCAGTGATCTCCAGATGAAACTTGTCAATAGATTGATGTAGTAAGTTGGGCATCGATCTTCAAATATAGTAAGTTGTTCATCGATCTTCAAATATGTATATTGCTGGTTAAGTATTGATTGATGCTAGTGTAAATGTCTTTTTGATATATATTGAAAAGTAAGTGGACATGGTTGTGTTGTCTACTTTGAGATTACATATATCATTTGGTTGATGGCATGAACGTGAAATTTAAATTAAAACATGTTTGTAATTTATTGATTGTTTTTTGCATTGGCATCCGCATAAATGTCTCCCACATTATTAGTCCCTTCCTTTGGCTATAGCAGGGACTATAGCATTCGGTTGGAGTTCACTAGCATTAATGTAGGTTGAAACACCTATGTGTTCACGGTTTTAACAAAGGTTTTAATAAAAATATGTTATCAAACAAAATTTTATCTAAACTTTTTTGTTTATACTTCTTATTGCTGGCAATAATGCATGATTTTCATTAAAACATAAGATAACCAGCAGGGAATTGAGTTAAAAACATTTATGTACTCGAAGTAATGCTACCTTCATGATAACATTAATCTGAAACATTTAATGTAATCTGCATCAACAATAAGTTGCATTCGATTTGATTATGGATTAATCCTGGAATATTTTACTCTAAAATTGATATAATTTAATATCAATTCATATCAATTCATTGTTATCATTTATTGCGAATATAGATATAAGTCATAGAATTTATCAGAGATTATTCATCAAATCTATATATTGCATATAAAATATCTCTGGTGTTATATCAATATGCTCACAACAGATTGTGAAGAACATCAAATGTATCATATATCTTCGTTATCCAAGATTTCAATGCACATGTTGTTAGTAATATCATACTGTGCTACAATGCACATGTTGTTAGTAATACCATGCTAGGCTACGATGCGTATTTTATAAGTATTTTATAAATTTAGCATGGAAAATTGTTTGCAGTATCCATATCAAATGATAGCATAGAAAGCATAGAAAATTATTTCCAGTATCCATGTAAAATGACAGGAAGCCTGAAAAGGATCCGATCTTTCTTCAGTGATGATAGAGATACACAGATATCTCCATTAATTTAATAGATAAAAACCTCCAAGACTTATTTAGTTCACAGGGATATTTCCATTAATTTAATAGATAAAAACCTGCATGACTTATTTGGTTCACAGATGTTATTGTAGGTAGCTACGTATTGGTTAATTACTTGAAATACTGAGCCTTTGAAAATGTTCTGGGTTGGTTAATCGGTTAATTAATTTAAATATTGAGCCTTTGAAAATGTCCTGCTTGGTTAATCTTGAAGGGATTCACACATTTTCAATATTTAAATGATAAATTTTCAGTTTTTTTTTTTTAAATTTCTACAGTAATTTAGTTAGTTTATGAATACAATAATTCTCAATTTTCATAATAATTCTCAATTCTCACATTTTCAATATTTAAATAATAAATTTTCAGTTTTTTTAATTCTTACAGTAATTTAGTCAGTTTATGGATACAACAATTCTCATATCTTTGTTAATTTTTAATTATAATTATATTTAGTCAGTTTATGTATACAAGAATTCTCAATTCTCATAACAATTCTCATATTTGTGTTAATTAATTCTCATATCTATGTTAATTTTTAATTATATTTTGCCAAGTAACAACAATAATAAAAAAATTAAAATAAGATTTAATGTTGAATATATAACTAATAATTTTACTAATAAAAAAATTAAAATAAAATTTAATCTTGAATATATAACTAAAATGATTTTACCAACAATACAAAAATTAAAATAAAATTTAATCTTGAATATATAACTAAAATGATTTTACCAACAATATAGAAGTCATTTATATTTCTTAAAAAATATTTTTAAATATTTCAATTATTTAAAAAATAATAATTGAATAACCAAATTTAATCTTGAATATATAACTAAAATGATTTTACCAACAATATAGAAGTCATTTATATTTTTTATAACCACTTAAAGATAAGCTGAAAAAAAATAATACTAAATTGATTTAAATTGATCTTTTCAAGTCTGCCAAAGTCCAAATTGTTCTCAACCTTTCCCAATTAAGCATGATTTTTTTGAGTGGCGGAATCCTTTCTCAGCAGGGACTTCAGCCACTGCTGTGGCCCTTGTTAGTGTTAGAATCTTCTTTTAACTTCTAAAATTTTAACATATTTACATTTGTGTTTACATATTACTCAATCGTTGTCTCTCTATTATGATGATGATGTATTTTGATGGGTAATGTTGCTAGATTTTTTTTCTCAATATGTTACTTTTTATTTCTTTTCTAATGTTGAGCAATGTGATCTTGATCAATGACCATTGACGTTGTCAAATAACAAATTATGGAAAACAATAACACAAAGAAAAATATGATTGGTGGGTGAAGAAATGTAATGGTCCAATGGAACATTTTAGATGTGTTAAAGAATGCAGATTAGAGACAAATGTAGATGAATGGAATGATGACAATAACACAAAAAAAAATATGATTGGTGGGTGAAGAAATGTAATGGTCCAGTAGAACATTTTAGATGTGTTAAAGAATGCAGATTACAGACAAATGTAGATGAATGGAATGATGAATGATAGTAGAAATGTAGATGAATGGAATGATGAATGATAGTAGATTGAGGAATGAGTTCAAGATGCATAGAGAATTGTAGAGAGGAAGAAGTGGGATGTAATGTAATGTAGGAAAATGATAGAATTCATTTTTTTTTTTTAATTTTTACTGTATCGACAAACGTTTTACATTTCAATATGAAAGAGATGTGTAAGCGTTAACAATAATATAAGAAAGATTATATGTCAAAATTTTTAAATGTCAGCTTAATATCTTGAATATATAAGATGTAAATATTAGTATTAATAAGATAAAACATTGACTTCAATAAATTAAATTTATTTATATATTAAATAAAAAAAATTAATATACAAAATTGAATATGGTGAAAACTCACAACTAAGACAGAAAGTGTATCGAAAAAATCAACAAAGGTAGTTTTCTTTTACTAAAAATTCTCCCACGTCTCTTTTACGTCAATTCAACAACTACATCAACTTAAATTAAATTATTAATAATAACTATAATTCTAGAAGTCTCGTTTCATGGTCATCTCCATATATAAACTAACCCTTCAATTTATTTCTTACAACGCTGTTTGACGCTTGCATTAAAAAAGAAGCAACAGAGCCAGTCATCCAACCGGTGTTCCAAATTTTTATCGGCCATTCTATCTGGTAAGCACTATGCCTCTACAATTTGGTAAGAACTGTAAATATGTTTCCGATATTTGTTGAATAAGCTCTAGTTATTTATGATTTTATAAGTTTTACTTTAATTTTTTTTATGTGGTTCTTAGATTCCATAGATTGGTGATCGCTACATCCATGAAACATTATTTCAGGCATATACATATGAATATATCACTTCCTGTCTACTCATTAACGAAGCCTAACCTCGTAAAGGATAATTGACCTCATGACCCCTTAATAACGAAGTGCTTTAATGACAGAAGCTCGACCAATTTACCTAATCCTCAGGGTATACGATCTTGTAAACTAAGTTTAATAACAATTAAAGTATAAGATAACATATTTGATATATACTTATAGATATATTATAAATAGTGATAAAATTGTTAGAGGTAAATTTGGTTATTGATATTTATATTCTTCATAAATTTCAACGAAAATAATTTTATTAGTAAGTTTTAGATTTATGTGATTTTTTTTAGATAAAAAACTGATATTTTTTATAGTGTAGTTCGAAAGTTGTACATGTTTCAGAATTAATAATAATAAATTATAAAATAATTTTAAATTTATACCTTACTCCATGAAGGTGGGGCAGCTTATGTTTTTTCTTTTTTACCATGTTGAATTGGTAACCTCTTGAATTAATTTGGGCAATGGGATCCCATTGTGCCAACCACTTAATCATGCTATTAGGAGATTCCATTCAATTCTTATTAATCATTTAAATATCATTGATTAGAGTACTACTAATAAACCAACCTAGATCCATCTTAACTCCGGATCTACTAGGAACCCAAGAAGGATAAAATATATATTCACTCTAAAAGAAATTTTCATCTCAAGGTATTTGATCTCTCTCGACACTTGGTAGATTCAAAGTTAATATGGATCTCATGATAATTTAAAATTTTATAAAGATAATAATAATTGGAAGTAATGCAAGAATACTAAACAACCTGTAATAAAGATAAAAAATTTGTACTTTGAGTTAGATGAATTTGGTTTAAATAAATTTTTATTTTGATTAGTTGCATGTGTATGTATGCATTTTTTCTTTTATATGAAAATGAATTTTTTGTTCTCTCACTTAAACATCTAGAATGAAAATGTTGATATATATATGGTTTATTTATTTATGAAAATTATAAAATTTTCATTTTTTCAACCTACATAAGTTCTTCTCACATTCTCACACTTTTGTGGAATATGTAGTGGAGAACATCCTTATGTTTACCATTAACTGTAATATGTAGTAGAAAAATAAATAATGTAGCATTGAGCCCATGAATTTGGTTTAGGATGTAATGGTAAAGACAATACTATTCTTATTTTGATAAACATATATCTTCCTTTCCTTTCTATTTTTAATTTGAAGAAATGGATTTTCTCACCTCTTGCATTCAAATGTTTAGAAAGAGGAAGTTAGTGCTTTTCTCTATTTGTATTCTAAAGAAGTTAAATTATTTTTACCTTCTAGCACTTATGTGTAACATCTAATAGAGATATGAATAATAAAACAATTAAATCTGGATGTATTTTGTTTATTATTTCAG
The DNA here is from genome assembly GCA_034641835.2 of Pinus albicaulis. Lineage (NCBI taxonomy): Eukaryota > Viridiplantae > Streptophyta > Pinopsida > Pinales > Pinaceae > Pinus > Pinus albicaulis. The sequence goes on along the minus strand of CM076581.1, from coordinate 588,699,115 downwards.
TGTAAGAGAGTCAAGATAAATTATTTATAGAAGGATTTGGTTTGATGTGCAATCTACAAAAAATACAATCAAAATATATTTTTGTTAGTAACATGTATGTTATTTTATTTATTTCAAATAAATAAATTTTCCTTGTTCTATTGCACTAAAATATATAAATTTAATGATATTCTACATGGATTTGGTTTCATATGCAATGTTGAAGACATTACATTCTTAATTTGATTAGTAAGTGCTGAAATTTGGGGTAGTTTTGGGATGAATTTCCCTAGAGAAATCCAATTACCCCAAAAGAAGCCAAGTTACCCTGTGAGGAAACCATCTTACCCCAAGGAAGAATTCAAATTGGTTAAAGGGGAAAATATTATTATTAACGTGTTCTTGGCATTTCCCTTTGATGTGACAAATTTATTTGTGCAAGAAAACCTCAAGACAACCCATCAAAGAATCCAAGTCATGTTATTATGTGGAAAATAATAACTTATTTGAATTTATTATAGCACAAGTTCAAGTCGGGCCTATAGAAAGAAGGGTCATGTTGAAACTAAGGCACCTTCAACACCTAAAATAAACAAGGGACCTTTGATCTCATTCTCCTATCATTTGACGTGTGTAAGGTCTCAAGAAGTCGTAAGTGCAAGGGTTATGGTATTTTTGTCAAGGGAAAAAGGGACAAGTTTTGTAGAAGGTTGCACTAGTTGTTGGAGACTATCCTTGCCCTAGTTAGGGCTATATATAATCTCAATGTCTTCTATGTTTATATTCCTAAAATTTGTAGAACTTCGCTCAAGTTTTGTTTTGTTAAAGGGAGGGTCGATACCCTAAAAGGTGACCTCAAGACCTTTGTGACAAGGCCTAGTTTGAGAACAATACTCATTGGTGTTTAAAGGAAATTTTATGCATGGTTTATTAATGTAAGTCTCAATCAAATAAGGCTGGAGATTTCTAGGATTTTTGGAATACAGTCGAGCCCATGTATCATTAGATTTGAGGGTCGTAAGTCCTGATTTGTGTGGCTTGTAAGGCATAATAGGAAGTTGATGCAAGGCCAAAGTTGTCTCGAGTACAACATGATTATTGAAGATTTTGAGCCCTAAAATTAGGTTTGCTAGAAGCCTTAATCGAGGCCTAATATTCAGAGATAAAAGTGTGCACAGGAACAAGTTTTATGAATATAAGTTGACATGTTCTATGGTATGTTATTTTATTCTTAAATTGATAAATTTTCTAAGTGATAAGGTCCAGCTTAGGACTATTTTCATAGTAGCTTGTGTATAGGTGTAGTGAAAAGCCCTAATTATAGCCTCTTATAAAATTTAATAAGAGCATATGGTTTGTAATCTAAACCATTGATATCAAGTAAGGAAGGTTGATGGTATGAGGACTATGAATTATACCCTAGTTGTAGAGGTTATCTTCAACAATGTATGGTAGTGATACTTGTGATGTTTGGAAGTGACACTAGTGATCTATGACAATTAGGTTTGTCCTTATAAGAGTGTAGTATAATACATGTGCTTATGACAGTGAAGTACATCAATGACTCTTTATCTTATATGACAATGATATATTCATTATGATGTATGGCATGTCAGTAGTGTCCTTACATATATCTTCAGTGGTGTATGGAAGTGTTCTCTTGACCTTAATGTATGACAGTGACCTCTTGACAGTGATATTTGATAGTGACAGAGATATATGCTACCTTCAATGATATGGAGGTCGCCCTATCAGAGGTCTTTCGGAGAACTCCTTGATAGTCTTGTCTTCTACCATCTTATAAGGATCATGTATGATCTAGCTTTTGACCTAGGAGGCCTAACGATAAAATTATGCAACTGCAGTCAAATTTCTCTTCAGAAAACTCAGATGGTTGAGATCATAATTACATTAGATTCCTCTTTCTGAGAGGACCAAAATAGACCTATCGATCACCCAAATCGGTTAAGTAGAAGTTAAATTATGAATTATTTTATTTATTAATGAAATGGAATGGGTCGGCCTCAACACATGTGTATTTAGTCAAAGTCCCAAGCAGTCCCTCACAAAACCTATAAATAGAAGCGACTTGAAGCTCATTCTCACACATTCTCTCATGATATTTTCTTCTTTCACTCTTTGTCTTGGTTCGTCTATTCTGTTTGGTTTACACAATTTCGATGGAAGAAGCTCGCACAGAGTTCAGAATCACATGTAAGAGGCTCGCTCTGATCTAGGGCTTATGGGCCATAGTCGCAGACATAAAACTGGTGAAATCAGGCTAGAACTGCGGGCACATCATGGAAAGGTAGCGTCCAAGCTTCCATAGCCACGGCAGAGCTTTTCAAGGTCGTGACCAGGGTCCTTTTAAGCTATATCGGGCTGATCTAGAGTAGAGACGTGGGCACAATGTGTCATGTCAGCAGTCAAGGGAGCTTTAGCCGCGAGCACAACGTGTTAAGGGCGCAACTAAGGGTTTTTCTGAGTAGATCTGAGTTAGGTCATCTTCAGTTGCTTTAGCAGTGCTTCCAAAATTCATCTGCTCAGTGACAGATGTTTGTGAGTAGTCTTTGATAGCATATTGGATTTAGATCTAGGATTTGGAAGTTGATATCACTTGGCTTCAGTGATATATTGGAACTGGGTTTCCTGATGTTGTAGATCTGCATATCTGTAGATATGTTCAATATATTTCCACTGTAGATCGGGTCCTCAAAGATGTATCTTCAGTTCTCCAAAGTTTCCTCTCAATGAACGTTGTGTTCATCAGTATGCTTTAGGCAGTTATAGTGCAATACAGATATCATAATCAGGTTCCTTCAACAGAGATACGTTTAAGGTTATATTATGCATGTGCTAGTTGTTTTATGACATTATGAAGATATGGAGCAATATATCATTGTACTCTTGTTTGTTGAATCATTTGACAATGATCTAAGAAGAAGAATTTTCAAGGGTTTTCCCCATAGCGGGTTTTCCCCTGGTCTTGGAATAATCCAGGTGTCTATATGTGTGCATGTTTTTATTCCATTTTTTTCTTTATGTTTTGTTGCATAGATGATGATGTTATTGTTCTTTATACATAGTTGCATATGTTGATGGTTAATAATGTATATATGAATAATGATATAATGATATGGGGTGAACTTATCATGTTATTGAAGAAATGCAAATATCAAAGAAAATAAAAATGTATCCCTATGAAAAATTAACATGGTATCAAAGTTGGGCTAAAGAAAATCCATGGAGATCAGTGATCACCCCCATGGAGACACCTTTTTATGGAAGCAATAAAAGCATGGTATAGACCTAAAATAATTCTAGGGTATGAAAAAAACCCTAGGTAAATAGTGCATAAGGGTTTGATGGTAAGGGTTTGAGAGAAACCCTGGCTTATGGCTTGATGTATGCAATCCTAGCATGATCTAGATGTTCAAGCACTTGGGACTGATTTGATAGATGACCTAGTTTTGATAAAATTTGATTGGAGACAACATTGTTATGCGATCTATGGGTCGCTCTTGAAGGTTGTTTCAAGAGGGAGAGGATCACCTCTTACTCATGATAAGTACTCCTAGACTCGATGTTTCTTTGTATGAGTCTGACTATTATGATTGTTGTTTTGATCATTGCATACACCTCCTGCATGTATATTTGAGTACCTGGATATTTCTAACCTCCTTGATGAGATGATGAGTGGATCCCTCTTGGGGATATTTTGAAATACAGGAAAGATGGCTATATCTGGAAGAGGTAAAGAGGCACCAGATTAAAAAGGTGGCAAGTTGCCTATGTGAAGGGGCACATGTATTTGGTACTATAAGGTATGCATGGTATATTGTTTTATTGTTATGTTTCAGTTATAACATTGGATGGCTAGGTAAGCCCTATGGTATGTTGAGAATGTATCCTTCGCAAATGGCTCATGCATGGATATGAAAGTGATTGGGATTTATGTTTCCTATGATGAAATGGTGCACCTAGTATTGAATATTTTGATCATGATTATCTTCTTGATTTTATGAGGCTACTTATTTTTTATCTTGGATATAATGGCATAAATTGATGTTTGGATAACTTCTATGGTTTTGAGATCTTGATCCTGACTCTAGTAAATGGTACTCAAATTTGATCCTCTGGTCAGCTACCTGATTCATCAGTGAATCGCTCTTTTCACATAGTTCAATAATGCTACATAATTTTTGGTAGAAAACAACTTGTTGTTGGGCCAACAAGGTATTTACTTCCAAAGTTTCCTTCTTGAATTCGTCTAATTTACAATTATCTTTCAGTTGTTCAACGGTGAATTGCAGTTGTTGTATCTAAGTATTTTTAGCACCAATTTCAGATTGGTGTTGTAGCTTTAATTGACCCAAGCTTTGTTGGATTTGTGACATTTGTGCCTGTAATTGCTGATTAACACTTTGCTTCTCTGCTAGCAATTCTTGTTCCAATTGAAGGATCCTTTCATATTTGTTTTGACTAATTGTTGAACTTCAGTGGATTTTTCAATGGTGGTAGATGCATATGCTCCTCCAAATTGATTCAATCGTGTTAGATCTTGAGATGGATCTAATTGTGAGTCCTTCCAAACTACTTCCATAGAGACATCCCGAGGACCAAGGATTTGTGATTGTTCTATTCTTCTCCTTTTTCTCTTCCTGCTCATGACAGCTTTATGCTTGGGGCCGTAAAATATATCTAAAGGAGGTATTTCTTCAATTTTCAACACAGTTTCTGATGTAGGGTAGGTCGGGGTAAATTCTACTTCCTCTGTATTAACTGATTTGTCAGTTGACCCAGCATTAAACGGGTTCTGACTTTTACCATGAGGTGTTTCTATTTTTTGTTGATGATCAATGATCACCACTCCTTTGTCTCCTTTCAGTTGTTGAGTTCTAAAAGATTTATCTTCTTTTGTTTCACTAAGGACTTCAATATCCTTAGGGGGTTGTCATTTTCACTGTTTTCACTATTGTTGTTCCTTCTGTGAGATAGGTTTGGATACCTCCAATATATTTAGAGGAATCCCTTCTAATATGTTATTCTTGTAATGCTTGAAATTTGAAATTTACTGAAGATTGAGGCGTGATGCTACTAATTTCTCCATTGTAGAATAATTATCAACTGACTCAAACAAGTCATCAAAATCATCATCTTCATGGGCAAATGGTTTGATTTTCACTTGAGTTATGAAATTGAACGCAACTTGGTTTGGGTCATATTTCCTGTTAGAAATTGTAAATAATTTCAAGCATTGGATTTGATTGATTTCTAACCCTACATGCTTGAAATTGTCTAATGCATAGACACCACAGTGAATAGGAAAAGAGGGCCATGAAGCTTTCTTTGCTTCTTCCAAAACCTTATTCAATCCATGACCCATAGTATGATATGCAATTTATCTTGCAAAATTTTATCTAAAACATATAATGGTAGGACATGTGGTCGAGCTAAGCTCCCGAAAACTCTAACATGAGTGAACAATTCTTCCCCAAATCATTTTCAAATGGAGGTGAAGTCTGCTTGAGCTTCTTTGGACAATATGGGGGGCTTTTCATCAAACACAACTCGAAACAGTGGGAGCATAACTTCATGGTGGACCTTGTAGAAATCAGTTTCATATTTTGATTCCCATGGAATACTATGATAAATATGAATGGGAGTAGGGTCTTGGGTAGTCCATTTCCAACCCATGGTTGGAAAATATGACGTGCTACACACTCCATCCATAATGTAGGCACTCATATAAAATGGGGGTGAGATTTTAGACTAAATGGAACGATCCTTTCTGTATTCAAGAATCTGGGTAGCAATATTATTTGACAAAATGGTTCCCCAATCCATGATATAAGAGTCTGTAACAACATCCATAAGGGGAACCCATTCAACGGAAAAATTTTGGTATTTTGTTGACCGAAAATTCTAGACACCATAGCAAAAATTTAATAGTAGGGACCAGCAAGTGAATTAGTGGAATACATACCCTTATCATTATGTTTATGCTTGTTAGGGTTGCTCCTCCATTCATTTATGGGGTCCGATTTTAGCTCATTCTCCTTGGCGAATTTTGCTAAGAAATATTTATCATACACCTTCTCAGGGTCTGGAATGTGGTACATTTTCTTCAAAACTTCGGTTTTGAATGACCCTATCATTGTACCTTCACTTGTTAGGAAAGTTCTATCTCCAATGTTGTCAAGGTTGTCAATAATCCATTTTACCATATCTTCATATAGTAAAATCTTGGGGCGTGTAGAAATTCAATGCAGAAAAGAGTTGGCAATGTCCACTATAGTAGCTTCTGAAGAATCAGAAGCGTTTGCAGTATCTTTTTTCTCAACCCTATGGGGTTTCTCATATTCAAATAATTTGTACATTGCTTCCCAAGAAGCAGAACCAATCTTTAATGTGCATGTTGTATCTGTGAATAAAGGGGGAATCTTTGTTACTTCACTAGCAGAAGCTGCAGGATTAGGGGGAGCCATGGGATTTTTGTATTTCTTCGCAACCTTAGATCTTTCTTAGGAACTTTGTTTGTTTGGACTTGCCTGCGAAAAATCAAGAGCAATAAGTAAAAGGGGCAATCTTGTCACAATAGAAGAGTAGTGTAACAATAATGGAAATAATGGAAAATTAAAACTTGGCACGCAGATAATCTAAAAATTTAATTCTCTTGCGATCAAATCATATTTAAAGGCTCAAGCTGTTAAACCATTAAGTTGTGACATTAATGGAAAGTGTGGTTTCTCATTCCCAAGTAGACATTTAAGCATTTAAATAAGATATTTTTGCATCACAGATTCATTTGTGTGTGAACTTATTTAAAATGTCGAATACCTACTTATTGCCAATTGCAATCAATTCATTTTTGCGCTTATAACTTTGTTCAAGTCAGAATATTTAAAGTTTTTTTAAGGCTTCAAACATTAGCAGGGAGAAAGGAAACTATGAAACTTGCGATGCAATATTGCAATTGCGATTTTGGCGAAATTGGATAGTGGGCAGAAGTGATTATTGGCGGAAGTGTGATGCAATGAAATGCATCACATCGAGGAAATGAAAACGGGGATGGATTGAATGTTGGCATGGTAGAGATGTGATTTGTGATTTGTGATTGATTACATGGCAGTGGTGAGTCCCGCAGTTTAATTTTCATGAAATATATTTCGGGTGGAAGCCTTTTTCCTTTACTAAATTTTTTTATTGATTTCTCATCGCAAATCATTTGGAGTGATGTTAAAGGTCATATGTTGTCAATGTGATTTTGCGATTGCAATATGCAAGCATGTTTCTTTTGAATTTTCCACCTAAGTGCCCTTTAAACAAAAAGGTGTCGCTTAGCCCATTTAACTCTTATTTTTATTTGAATTAATCACTCAAGGGTTTTATTCATTCCAGTCTAAAAAATTTAAAAGGATCCCCATTATTTTTTCTAAGGAAACTATTCTAAAATAATGGGGGTTGTTGAATATTACAATAGTTCCCGATCAACAAATGAAAACAAAAAAAATATTAGTCTATGTACATGGTCCCCATCCCAACAAATTTAATCCCCAAGCTTATATAAGATATTGAAAAAAAACTAGTTTCACTGCATCTACAGATCATTATGGCTCATTACATACATGTGCATAACTCTATATAAAATTTTGATCCATAAGCAATCAAAATCTCCACAATAGTGAATAATGAAAAGAAATCAAATAATAGTTGTTGAACTAGGCCATCATGCTACCATTTAGTGTCACATTGATTAAAAACACCAAAATAATTTCACTAATATGAACCATATGTTTAATTTTGAATCACTTGTGTAATTCAGAATGTTTATAGGAAAATCATTCACAACCTAGTACAGTTAAACATGATGAAAACTGCAAATATTCAGAATGTGAAGAGAGTACATAGGACCTTCCCGTGATAATGGAATATAAAAGGAAAACACAATTCAAAAAATCCATTAGCAAAATCATGAATGAATGATGAAGTAAATTCAACGGCATAACAAACAAATTAGATTCCAGAAAATTATATGGGCAAATATTAACTACTAATAAAATAAAATCTAAAAATAAAAAATAAACAGATGGTATTACATCGACTTCTCACCTAGAGCATTTCAATAATCTGAACCATAATTTTAGTCAATAGAATGAGCCAAATGTTAATTGTTCAAATTTGAAATTCTCGACGTATAATAAATACACAAGGAACAATATTTTGTTTTTTAAACATCTTGTTATCAAAATAATTATGATGGCGTTACATAAAGACAAAGTGCCATAAATATGATTATGAACTGATCACTCATAACTGAATGTATCATAGAGTGTTATAGGCATTCAATATTCAGTTTAAAGTAGTTACACACCAAAACCACCTAAAACCCATGAGTCAAATGACAAAACCAGTCAAATTTACACAAAACCCATCAGCTGAAAATGTTTAAAAACACAAGCAACAAGCTCAACAGAGGAATAGTAATCCATCAAGGTAAATGTATTTAAAAACACATGTCAAAGGTAGTTAAACATCAAAACCACCTAAACTGCTTCAAAATTTCAATTTCCCACAGATGGTGATTCATATTTACCAATTAAATTCAAAATAGCGCAGAACAACACAATAAATGGTTACAAATTGATATGCATATATTGTTCTTGCAACCTATCGTCCCCACAAAATTTCACTCTTCACAGACAATTAAGTTTGCAGTTGAACCTCTTAATGTTAAATTGCACAAATAGCACAAATAAAACCCCTATAAATATGTAATTGTCATACAACCTTCAATTAACAATTAACATTTAACACATAATACGACACCCTTCAATTGACGATTATGGCCAGAATTTACATAGAATAACTTGCATTCTAAGCAAGCTAACAAGCAAGCCCAAAGAAAAAACCAGTAAATTTTACACAAAACCCATCAGCTGGAAGTGTTTAAAAACATAGGCAACAAGCTCAATAGAGGAACATTAATCCATCAAGGCAAATGTGTTTAAAAACACATGCAGAAGATAGGCTGGTAGGACAGAGTCCTACCTTCCAGCTCTCCTCGGCTTCCTCGATGCCAGCGCCCCAAAAAATAAAAAAATGTCAAAAAACAAAAATAGTGCCGGAGAATCATGCACATAAAAAGCAAAAATGTCAAAAAACTGATAAAAAAACAACATAAACCTGAAAAAACAATTCGGAGCATAAAACCACCATATCTGCCACTAAGCCAAGCTATATGCTCCACAAGGACACGAATACCCAAGCAAATACACCATACGGGGAACTACAAACAGCACAATAAACTAGACCAAACACCACATAAACAACCTCACAACCTCTCGAACCAGCATCGCAAATGCCCCATAACCCATGAAACTCTGCGCGAAGGGCGGATCTGGATGCGAGCAGCATCGGAGAATCATCGCGCAAGTACCAGGAGTGAAATGGGACAAGTAACAGGCCCGAACAAAATAAGCCTAATTGTTCGATAAGCCTCCAAGTAACCGCGGGAAACGACAATTAAACCCTTGTAAATCGATTGAACTGGTAACCACGTACGGAGGACACATGGTTGAATGTAGAGGAAAAGTCTCGTACACCACCTCAACTGGTCCCAATAGCATGATGTGGCTTCGACCTCTACCTATTTGTCTTTTGGAATCTCTCCCCTAGTCCAAACTAGTTTCAAAATGTTTTGAGCATGAGTGACAATAAAAGTGGTTTCCCTTCCAAACTTGGTTAAAATATCTTAGAAATGTTGTGATGACTACCTTTACTAATGGGCTTTCCTCATCCACTCTTTCGATTTGAAGCATCACACCCATGTTTCATTTGAATCATCCACTCTTTCGATTTGAAGCATCACACCCATGTGTCACTTGATGATGCCCTTGTGATCCAATATATCGAGTGGTCATGAAAAGAAAATAGACACTCTTCATATGAAAAACAACATTTGGTATTTCCTTTATTATACGAAGGTGTTTTATAAGGGCGCGTTCGTCCACCATATCTAGGACCCACATTATTTAGAACACAAATTTTGAATCATATCACTTAAGTTTAAGCTAAACGTTATTAATATATATATATAACATTTAGCTTAAACTTAAGTGATATATTCTTACCAATGTCATCTTTTAGGTGTTGTCTATTGACGCTATGAATTCGCTAGGATTGCAGTGTTTTTGGTGGAATTGAATTCGGCGCCATCAAAACCCTTAGAACACTCAAAATTCTATAATTTGACAACTCTAGCTCAGATTTTCAAAAATTTCTACCAAATTGTGTAATAATTCAAACAGAATTTCCATTATTTACCTAACTAATTTGTAGATTGGTTTTTAGAGTACGCTAATCTTTTAATGTTTTTGGAGAGCCCGTACATGATTAAATCCTGATTACTTTGGTGTTCGACGAATTTGAATCGTGAGATCAAATTATGAACAGATGACTCGTCGAATTTATTCACTGGAGGTACGGCAATGGATTTCTTCTGAGGAATCTTGGATTCCCAAAGAATTTTGTGCTTATCTTTAAATAATATAGAGTGAGTTCCGTGGAATCCCGATATTTACTGCTGACCTTTGAATGATATTCGGGGAGCGAAAGAAATCCACTTTATTTTACGAGATGCGTGTTTGCACCAATGAAATTTTGTTAAAAGCGGGCCATGTTAGGCTCATTTTAAATTAAAATTAAAGAAATTCTGGAAACGGTGCCAATTTAACAAATGTTGGGCTTCCACCCAAAGTTTTAGAAAGAAATCTTCCATTCGCCTATCAGAGTCTCTTTTGTCATGTAATTTTCATCTAGCACGTACAGTAGTGAAAGAAATTGGCTCTATTATATGTGTATGTCTGGCATGGCGAATTAAATTTAAATAAAGTGGTCATCTTCTTTTCTTTTACATTGAAGTAAAAGAAATTATATTAAACATATTATTAATTATGAATGAATGAAGGAATGATATTTTAATGTTTACGAGATTAAATATAGTTTATGAGACTATCAGCTTCCTTGTTTTGTAATTCAATTGTTTTTTTATTCAAATTGATGATGAGCTGACCCAACCTTCTAACAGTTTCCTCACTGAAAAGATAATTCCACGGAATTGATGCTAACAAACTGCGGTAACTGTTCCTGATGTCTCTGAAAGCATCACATTCAAAAATGAAATGTTTTTATGATTCCACTGCCCCATAAGTGAAAAAATTACTGCCCCTTTCTTCCCAAGCTTCTTTAGATCTCTTCCACTATCTCGTTTCACACCGAAGTTGATGTGAGTTAGTTTTTAATTGAGCAATAAGAACCTTTGCTCTCCACGGAATGCTAGCTCCAATGTACTCTTTTTGTTGGAGATCACAAGTGGGGTTGAATTTATGAAGACAGTACTTCTTCTTTCTACCCAACTCTTTTCCCCATATACCCTTACAGAACTTCTCCAGCACAAAATTCTTTAGCTCCTTGCTATTTGTGGGACATGCATTAAGGAAAATATTCCATTTTTGCATCCACTTGTTGTTTTGTCTCATGCATGATTTATTTCTTTCACTCATACCTTCATTGAAGATAACTTTCGGCCATCCACCTCCTCTAATTTGCTCAATTCTTTTTAAATACCTTATGAGACGCACCATAGCAATTGCTTCGATGGGAGCTGCTCCTATTTCACTCAACATTATCTCATAGGGAACTGAGCTTTTTATTTTGAACTTGTTCATGATCAAGCGTTTTTGAATGTTTTCAATTTGTTTCCATTTTGAAACAGGGATGTTGCTAGCCCACAATTCACACCCATATAATAGCACTGGACAAACTAGGAGTCCAAAAAGTACTTTGATCGTGTTCCAATCCCATACCTCTGCCTCTCTACATATATTTTGAAGTGCATATAATGTTTTCCACCCTCCTAAAATTCTTTTCTTTCTGCAATCCTCCCAATTAAGCTTGTTTTTGAAATCGATCCCGACGTACTTGTATTCATTTACTTCTTCAAGAATGTTGCCTTCAAATAAGAACGTATGATGGCTTTGCTTCTGGTGAGCCCTTGGGAGTTGCAACACTCTTGGTGCAATAGCAATGGCTCCTATTTCAAATAAAAAATCTAGCCTCCCATGGATCCCTACGTTTCCAAGATTGTAGGCAATCCATGGATTTCTACAAGCAAGCTAACATGGCTGATCAAGCAAAAATGGCAGAGTTTTATGTGCGTAACCTTGTGCTCACAAATCTGGATACTTGGGACCCCAATTCCACAATGGGGGATATGTAGCTAATGGCTCTAGCATCTTGGATGACGAATGAGGACACTAGAGCAAAAGACATATGGGGGGTCATGGGAAGAAGAACTAGAGAACCCCTATATATCAGACGAGAATTGTTCAGTCCAAGAGGAGTCATCCTTAACCATCGAGAGATGGAAAGGGACCTTGCACTAATTGAGAGCTACCTTTAGACTCAAACACAGGCAGGGAAAATTTTAAGGATAGGAAATTATTTTGAATTTTAAAAAATTGGCGAATCTCACTAGTCCCTAATATGAAAACTATAAAATTTTTATTGATATACTTGTAAAATTATTCAAATTTATAATGATTTTCTATATACTCTCTATATAATGTTGGCGATTTTTAAGTTAAACTTATTTTATATTGTAAAATTTGGGCGAATCATTTTTATAAAAAATGGAAATTGGCAAATCTTTTTTTTGGAAAAAACATGGAAAATTAGCCCACCTGCGAATATTAGCCCCTAAAATTTTCCATGAACACAAGTAATAGGCCACTTTGATGATGTTTCTAGGCAGATAGAATATGAGTGCATGAAGGCCAGCTAGAGGAGATGGAACAACCTCCCTCACAGCCTCAAGAACAGGGAGTACCATAATCCAGAATGACTAAGGGGTGCATTGGAAATGGCACCATTATATAAGAGGGCCATGTAGGCCAAAAATATCCAATGGTTGGGACTGAAGCTCAGCCCACCTTTGCTGCTGGGGCTGGATGATGAAAAGGACACAGATGCACAAGATAGAGAATGGGAGAATGCAGAAAAGAATAATGGTTTTTACCCCCTTGGGGAAACTCCCACACTTCTTCCTCAGGAAATCAGAGAGGTTGTCAAAGCTTTGAAGGAAACGTCGGAGGAGGATTAATTGCTCAGAGGATGAGCAACCATTCGGTAGGGGGGTGATGATGAGCTCATCATTAGACATATTTGGAGGGATTAATAGTCACCTTTTTGCCTTCTTAGATCTCTTTTTCTTTCATTTTTATTATTATTTGGTTTTATGATGCTAGTATAGGTGGTGATTAAGGGTAACCTACTCTGAGTGCCTAATATGAGGTTGAGTGTAAAAAATCATGAATTATTAGCATTTTTATAAGGATTTTTTCATAAAGACTTGGAGGAGACAACAAAGAGAAATTATAGGAGGATTTTCCACCCTCCTTAACTCTCAAAGGCAATCGAAGGATCCCAAACATTCTCTCTAGCAATTTGAATTCCAAAGGTAGCCAAAGGATCCCCAATAATTCTCTCCAACAATTCGATTTCAGAGGCAGCCAATCAACTTAAAGAGGAGTGCACCCAATCTTTGTTTACTTGGGATCAAGAGGACTCAATCACCATTTTCTAGGGAGTTATTGGTAGTTTCCCTGTAGAATAAATAGAACAGAGCTATAGTTAGGGAGAGTTAGTCGATTCTAGTCAGAACTTTGTTACAAGCTATTGAGATTTTTATTATTTTACTCAGTGATCAAACTTTTAGAGATGTATGAGGCTATTATTTTATGAAATGAGTAGATTGTTTTCATTTTATTGATTTAAGTTTCAGAGAGCTAGGCTCATGGGTTAGGGCCTAATCCATGTGCCTCAGCTTCTTTGTTGTTACCATTATTTCCTTTCTACCATTAAGCTTGTTTTCTTTCTGTCACTCAATTAGTTCTGCTTTTAATAGTTTCATTTTTGTTTAGTTTTTCTGTCAATATGTTGCTGTAGTTTTTCATTTGCTTGTGAGTAATAGAATAGAGGAGAAAAACCAAAAAGTTGTGGATCAAGACTCCCTACTCATCTCTGTCAATAGAGCTCGAGGAGGGTAAACCTTCCCACAGACCCTAAAATTGATTTCTATTCACTACTTTTATCATGCACTTCATCTATTTTTCATGCATCGATCAGCAGAGTTGTTTGCAGGAATGAGCATCAAAAGCCCTAGAGAGATTATCAAGTCCTTTCACTCCATTTTCCAGTCCCTACCCATCTCTGTGTTATGCTTCTGAACCTTGTTGTTACACTTATATTCCTTCCTTTTCTCTTATTGAAGCCACTGCACCCTTTTTATTCACAAAACGCTTGAAAACCTTTGAAAGTTGACCTCCGCCTTTGCTCCTCGAATCTCCTGCCATTGAACATCACAATCACATTTCGCATGGTTTTTGTTTTTCTTTTAACATTTACCGCTCATTTTTTTCGATTGTGATATTGCGATATTGCATATCGCAAATCACAATTTTTTCCCTCTTCTTTTAAGACTTACCGCTCCTATCTGCCGATTGCGATATTGCGATCGCGCTCCACCACTGGTCCCACCGCCACGTCACCTGTCGCAAATCGCATTTCGCAACATTTTCCCTTCTCTTTTAAGACCTACCGCTTTTTTTGCTGATTTCAATTCTTTTCTTTTCGCGTTTCACATTTTGCAGTTCTTTCATTTTCGCATTTCACATTTCGCAGTTCTTCCCTTTTCGCATTTCGCAGTTTTTAGCCCATCACACTTCATAACTTTTGCTCCATCGCATCTCTGCCATCGCACTTTTCAAATTATTATGCTCCGAAGCATTTATATGCTATAATAAGGTTTAAACACCCCCTTTCCACTTCTAAGCCTTGTTTCATGTGTTAAGCCCTCCATTAGCCTCTTTAGCCCTTTCTTTTCCTCCAAACTACAAATCAACATTTTTTCAATTAGAATTAAGTCGTGGATAGCTTAAGTGCATGGATAGAAGTATGATAGATAGACCATAGGATAAGTAGAGTGAGTTTAGCCGATTGGCCAAGTTAAGTGTGGTTTAGATTAGTTTTATTTCCACAATTTCTTTTCAGCAATTTAGATTAGTTCCCTTCCTGTCATTTATTTTCAGAAATTTAGTTTAGTTTCTTTCTATCATTTCCTTCCTGCACATTAAATTAGTTTAATTTCTTTCATTTTCTTTCTAAAAATTAAGTTTCCTTTCTGTCATTTCCTTCCAACAATTTACTTTTCAGCTTTTATCATAGTTTAAGAAATAGCACCCTTTCGTAAAGCAGAAGAGGATGACATGAACGAGATTCATCTGTTGTGTATATAGCACTGTCACCTTCAAGTTTGTACAAACCCCAGGTTGATAAAGTAAAGTAGGGCAGGCCATGGGAGTTGCAGCACTCTTGGTGCAATACCAGGGCTCACCACTTTTTTGGAGCCTAGCTCTCTGAAACTTAAATCGGTAAAATGAAATCAGTCTGCTCATTTCATAATATAATAGCCTCATACATCTCTGAAATATTGATCACTGAGTAAAATAATAAAAATCTCAATATCTTGTAACAAAGTTCCAACTAGAATTGACTAACTCTTCCTAGCTCTAGCTCTACTCTATTTATTCTACAGGGCAGCTACCAACAACTCCCTAGAAAATGGTGATTGTGCCCACTTGACTTCAAGTAAACAAAGATTGGGTGCACACCTCTTTGAGTTGCTTGGCTGCCTCTGGGTTTGAATTGTTGGAGAGAATCCTCAGGGATACTTTGGCTGCCTTTGAGAGTTAAGGAGGGTGGACAATCCTCCTATAATTTCTCTTTGTTGTCTCCTCCAAGTCTTTATGATAAAATCCTTATAAAAATGCTAATAATTCATGATTTTATGCGCTCAACCTCATATTAGGCACTCAAAGTATGTTAGCCTTAATCACCACCTATACTAGCATCATAAAACCAAATAACAATAAAAATGCAAGAAAAAGAGATATAATAAGGCAAAAAGGTGACTATTAATCCCTCCAAATATATCTAATGATGGAGCTCATCAGCTTCCTTTTATTAGAGAAAATCATTATTTTGGTCTTACTGGTATTGACTTGCATCCCCACTACTTTACAAAAATGCTCAAGGGCATATAGGTGCATTTGCAATCCATGGGCCAATTTAGCAACCAACACAAGATCATCGGCATATAGAAGAATCTTTTCACAAACTCCCCCAATCGAACACCATCCCCACCTTGAAAATTTAGCCACTCTTCCATTTTTTCAATATATAAACGAAAAAGGGTAGGGGATAAAGGGCAACCTTGCTTGACTCCGATGTCACTTCTAAAACTTTTTGAAATGCCTCCTAAAGTTCTAATTTTGACTTTCACTTCTTCATAAAGCCTATGGACAACAACTTTATGTTGTAAATGAATTTCAAGTTCTTCCATTCTACGCCACAACTTATCTATAGGGACCGTGTCAAATTCCTTTTTGAAGTCAACAAAGTAACAAAATACTTCTTCTTTGCTCCCCAAACCTTTTCAACAATGTGTCTCAGCATGATACCATGATTTACTATAGAATGCATCAACCTAAAACCTGCTTTCCCTTTTGCCCTCTTTTCTTTTACTTCTACCCACTTACTGGTTCTATTTTGTACCATGCCATTGAAAAGCTTTGCAAACAAAGGATTGATCATAATGGTTCTATAGTTGGAGGATTATTAATGTCTCCACATTTAAAAAGGGGAATTGATAAACTAGTTTTCCAATCCCTTGGGAATCCTTGCTGAATGACATTGTTGAATATTTCCATGATGTGCGGTGCCAAAATGTTCATTCCCCACTTTAGATATCCTGCTTTAAGTTTAACCAAGTCCTTTGCCTTCCCTGTTTTGAACTTTTTAATATATGCCTGCACCTCATGTATTGTGAAAAGCTTTGTACATGTGTTGATCCTGGGAGGAGGCTCAACCTCTAATTATTTTTCATAGCGTTGCCTTGCATAGTCAAACCACTGATTGGCTGTAATATTATTTTCTAATTTCTTCTTCCTTGGTTGAAGTCCCTGCCAAAAATGTTTTGGCTTATTCTTGCCTAGATATATCAACTCTTCCCACCTTGTTTGTATGAACTCATATTTTTTCTTTTTTTTTATATTTTCTTATATAACTTTACATTCATCTTCCCCTCTCCTTCCTTTTTCAAGGTTCTCCTTGCCATTTTGCATTCCTCATCGAACCACGCATTCACAGGAAAACAATTTGATTATGATTTCCTATTTTTTGCTCTTTTTTACTTCTAAAGTGCACCCTAGATTATATTTGTTAACTCATGGTTGTTGAGGCTTTGGGGACCAATTTTCTCCCTTTGAATTGATCTCCTCAACATTGTTTTGAAGATAGCACAATTTTCTTGTGTTAGAAGAATTTTTCCCCTTGATGTCGATTCTTGAGAACATTAGGTTTTCCTCTTATTATGTCTTTCTTATAACCAGGATAACTTTATATAAATTGGGTTATGATCTTATTTTAAGTCCCAAATATGCTCTTTAATATTAACTTCATCTATTCTTTCTATTAGGCTTTGTGAACCAATAACATAGCCAACGACACTTGCCCCATTGTATGTGTTGCAAGTGAAGTTCCCAGTCTTTTTCCATCTATCTAGAACATTGCAGATAATTAAGTTGAAAGCACCACACAACGTCAACAACTCCTCTCCAAAATGATTACTAACTTTGTCATCTTTTGAACATCTCAACCATCGAGAATTCTCCTCTTCAATGAGCCATATAGGATTGTGATCCTCTTTGCAACAAAGAATACTAGCTTGTTGATTTGTTGTTTTAGCGTTGAAATATCCCACTAAAAGAACTTATCCCTTTTGAGAATATGCGGCAATATCTTGCTTTAAAGTTGAATACGGATATTTTTTGTCCAATCCATTATTTTTGTAATTTTTTGATACTTGAGGTGAAAAATAACGTGCTCCAATTCTTATGTCGTTCTCATTCTCTGTTATTTTGAACCATAAATATTGTTTATTTGTATCTTCTTTCACTAATTGAATGTGACGACCTTATTTTTCTTTCACTAAAACCAATATTCCTCCATACCCTTTGCTGTTTTTTGTTGCCTTGTTCCAAACTGCGAACTTCAAATAACCGTCAAACATAGGAGTTTTTCAACCATCATGTTCATGAGTTCCTATGAGACAAATTATGTCTCTACCTTCTGCAATAGGCTCTATCCTAGGTCCCCTCCTCCAAGGGTAACCTCTACAGTTCCAAAAAACTAGACTTAGGTAGACCTGGGTAGGATTTGGATGCTATGCGGTTTGGCACACAAGAATCAAATTTGAGTCTTCACCCCTTTTTATCCATGTTGATCTTGTTGTTTTCCTCCCTATTATAGAATTACCAGTTTTTTCTTTGTTGTTATCTCGTTCTCATGTTTTTCCATGAGACCCAAACACTTCAATAACCTCTTTACCATTGTACAACCATGCTCTTTTCCCTTCATTTTTTGCTGCTCTAACTTTCTCCACTTCTTCTCTTCTCTCTTCTTGTTGCTTTCTAGTTAAATCTTCATCTAGGAAGAAGTGTGAGCCTTTCAAAAGTTCTTTTTTTGCTTAAGAGATGATGTTTCTCTTGCCCATTTTCCATGATGACTTTTATAGGTCTAGGTCTTTCCTCACATATCTTTCCCACCTTCCTTTCTTGACAAATTTTCCCTCTCCACAGTAATTTCTCTCTCAAAAATTCCCTTGTCAAATTGAAAGTTCTTTCATTCTTTCTATAGTCTCTTATTCCCCTGATAATAAAGTTTGTTTCTCTCTCTTTCCTTTCTTTATATTCTCTTTCCTATGCTCTACAAGAACTTACATCTTCTTTTTCCTCTATCCTGTGACCATTAGTGTCCTCAGCCCTAGTTTTGATTTCTTTTGGGATGTATGTCTTCTTGTTCTCTTATGTCTTATTTTCGGAAAGGACTGTTTGTTGACCCATTTGTGTATCTATTTGAGTTTTTTTAGAGATTATCACATCTTTGTTTGCTACCATTGTGTCATTCCTGCTTTTCCATGTTGCCTTCATGTTTTTCTGCCTCTACAACATTTTGTAACATTGTTACCTGCTCTTTCAAAATTCCATTACCTTCCATTAAACATTGATTTGCAAATGTGATCTCTGAAAGTTTGTGGTCTCTTCCTGTTCGTTGGCTTCTAAAATTTCTAGCCTTGCCCTAGTCTTCAACAGTTCTTGGACATAGAGATCTGATGACCAAGTAAGAGGTGTATTTGTGGGACTGTAAATGATTGACTCTTCTATATTTTTGTTGCTCTTTTTTTTTTTTTTCCTTTTGGGTTTGTTTTCTTCTTATTTGTTCCCTGGATTTAAAGCAGGAAAGTCTGTGCTTTAAAATACCTTGATATTGTTTTTCATTTACCCAAATCCACTTTCTTGTTTTATCAGCTGAAGAAATTTTGACTTGGCCCAAATGATTTGTTTCCACAAAATCTGAGATTTCCTTCTCATTTTTAACACTTACTATTGATTGGTTTTCCATTTTGGGATTGGAATGGAACTCTAATTTTTTTCTACTCTCCTACGAAATGAGACGGATCGAATTTCTCCAAAATCTTGGACCATATTTCTCTTATGAAATCAAAAAACCCCAACTACTACACAGTAACTCCTTCCCGACAATCCTCGATATTTAAATGGTATTCCCTCTCTGTCACTGAGATTTTGTCTAGTAAATCCACATGCTCATGCTCTGCCTCGAGCTTCCAGAGCTTCTGCCCATTCCCCAATGTCCCCTGCGTCGCCAAAACCTGTTTCTCTTATGTTCTTCAGTCTATGAGGGAGGAGCTACGAAGAGAAGAATTTGGTGCCTAGGTCCGGAAGTGACTTGTTTATTTTAAAAGAGGAAAAAATATTTATTTCTATTTTTAAATTAATAGGTATGTTTATTTTAAAATAGAATTTTAATTTATTTATTAATAATTATTAGGTAAATAGTAAAAATATAACCTCTAAAAATTATTATAGAATATTCTTATTAGTATTCACAAATCAAAGGTCTAAATTTATTTCCAAAATAGTAATTAATTTTTAGTTTTTAAAATTAAACTAATTAATTGGTTTCTATTTCAATTGAAAAAATCATGTCCCCACCAACTCTCTAGTATACATAGTCCTGCCCAAAATTGGGTAACAAGACTTGTGGGGACAAACCTCCAAACGTCGCCATTGGACCACAACCTCAAAACTAGTTAAACTAATCAATTTAAGAAAAGAAATCATATGAAATGAATTATGGTTTTTTGGGCATCTGGTATTTATAAGCCATGGATAGTATTGTAACAAAACATATTTATAGATTAAAAATCTCTATGGTAAAGTGAAAGTGATTCTATATGGTAAAAATATGGTTCAGTTACATGATTTTTTTTAATGCATATATATATATATATATATATATATATATATATATATATATATATATATATATATATATATATATATATATATATATATATATATAATTTAATATAAATATATAATTTAGTTGTTTTTCATGATTTTTTAATTTTAGTAATATAAGATGTATAATGAAATGTTGCGATGTTTATTATGGCTTGATACCTACAAGGGTTTTTACTGGACATTTAATTTATACCAACTTATTTCCATCTCAATTCTGAATCTACCAAGTCCCCAGAGGGATTAAGACTCTTTTCACTCTAAAAGAGGTTTTTCACCTCGAGAGATTTGATCCCTCTAGATGCTTGGTAGATCCGGATCCCTCTAGATGCTTGGTAGATCCCGAATTGAGATGGATCTACGGTGATTTAATCAAGGCGTAGTCTCACTTATATAGATGAAATAGATTTTTTCAAGGGAATTCACCAAAATCCAGAAATACAATTTAAAGAATTTATGTTGTTTAAAATATGTTTTTGAATGCATATATGGATTTAGCACTTTGAAAACCCCCTTGGGCACTAGAAGTATGAGATTAAGCAATTTAAACTAAATTTTTTTAAAATATCTATTGGATTTTGATTAAATAATACTTCAATTATTAATAATTGATAATTGATAATTATTATTTTTTTGTGACTAAAATCTTTCAGAGAAAATCACATCAAAATAGATTAGGTTCAAAACACGTCAACCTAATCTATTTTGATGTGATTTTCTTCGAAAGATTTTAGTCACATTTTATGGATCACAGAAGCAAAATTCCTAATATTATTTTTTTATTAGGAATTTGGCTTCTGTTATCCATAAATTATGTATCAAATCTTTTGGTGAAAATCACATTCGAGTAAATTGTGTCGACGGGTTCGAACCATCCAGTGTGGTTCATCATCAGGACAAGATGAGAAATCTGATCTAGGAACCATCTTAAATAGATAAGAAAGCTCAACGGCTAGTTGGAGCTTTCTTATCTATTTACGCTGGTTCCTAGATCAGATTTCTCATCTTGTCCTGATGATGAACCACACTCGCTGGTTCAAAACATTTGATCTAGGAACTAGCTTAAATAGATAAGAAAGCTCCAACTAGCCATTGTAGAATAACGACTAGTTGGAGCTTTCTTATCTATTTAAGCTGGTTCCTAGATCAGATTTCTCATCTTGTCCTGATGATGAACCACACTAGCTGGTTCAAAACGCGTCCACACAATTTACTTGAATGTGATTTTCATTGAAATATTTGATACATAATTATTATTTTATTTTATGTAATTTGACCTACTCAATTAATTCATTAACGACTATTTTCCACACTATTTATTCGATAAGATCAGTTGGCTTTTTCACCTTGTCCTGAGCATGAACCACATTAGTTGTTTTCGACCAAATCCTAATGATGTGATTAATCCGAAAATACATTTATCTACTTTATGTATCACAAAAGTCTCAGATCTAAGACTACTCAAAATGTTTTAATAAATAATTGTAATTATTTATTTTATTTATATTTTAATTGTATTTTATTTATATTTTATTGTTATTTAATTTGACCGAGTTAAAATATTTACATAACATCACATAACATAACCTTACAATATCTCTTCCATACTAAATTACTAATTAAAAAATATATATATATTTAATAATTATATATCATTTAGAATTAAAATTATTATAAAATATTTATTTGAACATATATTAATATAGTAGTAATAATAATCAGTTAGATTTTGGTTAGATAATTAAGAGAAATGTTGAGCATACATTAATATAGTTATAATAATAATAATTAGTTATATTTAGCTTAAATAATTAAGATAAATATTGTTTTTCTTTACTTGTGATGAATCTAAGTTGGTCTTAGGTTGCAATGTTACATTGAAAATTATTATTTTTAAATAATAATAATAATAATAATAATAATAATAAATTTCTACTTTCTTATATAAATTAGATTAGTGATAAATATTCATATATATCAAAACAAAATAAACTTTGTTATAATATCATGGACCAATACTATGTTTACTAATACTACATGCCTAGAATATCACAATTTATATTTAAAAGATATAAGTTTATATAACATTTTTTAATTAATTAATTAAATGAAAAAAGCAAGGATATAATTATTTTTAAAATAAATCTCACTAAAGTGCCTTGCAACACTTGTTTTAAATGATTACAATTTAACTATAATCAAGATTTAACCCCTTCATTTTTATGTTCCTTCCTCTACTGTGAGGTATGCCAATTTCTAAAAATATTCATAAATAAGATCAATTTTTAAATTTTATTAAACACACAAAAAAAATGGTTTTTGTGAGCGATAATAGGTTTCATTTATCACAATATGTTAGGCATAATGGGTACAATATGTTAGGCATAATGGGTGGTGATAGTTTTCATCTATGTTGGGCATTATAATGAATAAGATGTTGGACATAATATATCTTAGAATTTGTGTAAACAAAGGTTATAGGGATGTTTCTTTCTTTTGCAAATAAATGAAAAAAGTGGGCATCATAAAGCAAAGCAAACAAAAAAATGGGCACCATAAAGCAAAAAGTGGGCATCATACAGCAAAGTAGACACAAAAAGGGGCATCATAAAGCAAAAGGAATAATAGTGAAATATTTTGATTTTCTTATATGGTTTATATATGAAAATGTTAAAGTTTAAATACAAAATGATATTTATATGATACAGAATAGTCAAACAAATTAAAGCAAAAGGAATAATAGTGAAATATTTTGATTTTCTTATATGGTTTATATATGAAAATGTTAAAGTTCAAATACAAAATGATATTTATATGATACAGAATAGTCAAACAAATTAATTAAGTTAATTAATGCTTTAATGCTTATAACCAACTATATGAGATTATACCAACTAAAGGCGTTCTTTTAAAATACGTTGTTTAAATTAAAAAAAAAAAAACAACTATTTCATAAATATTAATGGTTGGAATGTGGATTAATGACTTGATTATAGGAGTCATAATTCAAAGGTGGATAAAGCCCAATGAATCAATTATTTTCTTAATATATTTTCAAATGAGAACATGGGAATTGAATTCATAAATGTTACTTAATATATCTTATTGTGTGGTGAATCTTACGCTCAAGCAGAACATATATTTTTTTTTGGAAATTAATATTTCTAATAAAAGAAATCAAATGCCAAATACTATTTGATGTATTTTTTTTTGTTTTTTTTGTTTTGGTAAAACTTACATTTAAGTATAACATATATTTAATCCTATAAATTAATATATCCAATAAAAGAAATTGAAGCTACAATGATATAACATAAAAAAACATATAAAAATTCATAGTACTTACATGTTTCACAACCAAATTTATTACAATTTCTACATAAAAATTGTTAGTAGACTTCCCCATAACAAATGCTAATGACACTTAACTTACTTCAACATTACGATACCTACCGTATAAACCCAAAAGACACACACTTTAATGTTAAATGTGTAAAATGTATGTAAGAATCTTTGGCACAATGTGAAAATGAATAATGTAAGGACATCAACAAATGTTGAAGAGAAGGCCTATGTTACAAGCTTATCTAAATCTTTAAAAATATTTATTAACTCAATAAGTGGCAAATTCAACTATAGGTAGACATTTGAAAGTATGTCATCGCAATAAGTAGTAAACTTTGTTATTTGTAAAACTTTGAAAGTATGTTGGATGACGAAATGGTAAATGCTACCCAAGGAATAATGACATCAATAATCTCTTAAAAGTTTGAGAGAAGAAACTCCTCTAATTATGTTGAATCAACATGCCAAGATATATCTTTTTTTAATATATATATATATATATATATATATATATATATATATATATATATATATATATATATAAACGAAATATAATCAATATTTTTGGGTTTGCATATATTTAAAAAAGAAAAGTTCCTTGAAATAATATATGCTTAAAATGATATAGAATTAAGCCATAATGGAAGTTACACACTCAATTTTATAGAGAATTGGATTTGCACATTATTACGAACATATTTTTATTCCAAATATTCTTGAATATTACTATTCTCCAACTTCCTTATATAAGGAAGACCCATATCTTATTGATAAATTTCCAAATCTAGGAAATCCAAACCAATGTTATTCTTGTGCTAACACCCCTAACCATATGCTAAGACAAAATACCTCATATTTATTTAACTCATTACATGAAATTTAGGAGGTTGTGGACAACAAACTCCTTGCATATGTGTATGTTGAGGCCTCAGAAATCTGTGACAACAACAAGGGGGATAACCACCCGGTCCAGACCTTAAAGCAGTTCCTTTTCCGTTTGGGATAGTGGCTCCGACTGGGGACAATGGGACCAGTTTCCCAGATTTGGGTTTTATATGATTGTTGGGGTTTCTCTCAAATGATTTGCATGAAGAATAACTAAAAACTAAAACAACTTTATTCTAAAATGCAAAACTTTGAATTAAATCTGATCTAATCTAACCTGGGATAATACTGATTTTATGCGATCTAAAATGATATCTATTTAGTCTGTGATGATTTAGATCAATCACATAATTAATAGAATTAATACTTTTGTAAGTTAATTCTTTTGAAAAAGAGTTAATCAAAATAATA
This sequence comes from Pinus albicaulis, assembly GCA_034641835.2. Taxonomy (NCBI): domain Eukaryota; kingdom Viridiplantae; phylum Streptophyta; class Pinopsida; order Pinales; family Pinaceae; genus Pinus; species Pinus albicaulis. The sequence goes on along the minus strand of CM076581.1, from coordinate 588,673,994 downwards.
TGTGAAACATATCGCATATATTTAGATGATCATATGTAAAACAAATCAAATTCTATTCTTATATCGTACAATAGTGCAACTGATACTTCAAACAGAAATAATTGATCTTATATATAATTCATGAAAGCTAGATTTATCACTAATGTTTAAAACAGATTTTAGCATACATGATAATATTACCAAATGTGTGTTGTCATGTTCATCTGACCAACGATAATAGGCTACATTCAGTCGTCTATCAATAAGTCATTCAGAGAATACAAAAGTGCATCAACAGTGATCAACCAAAATGATATGTAATTGAAAAGACCATGTTCCATTATTCTATCAAGACATCCACAAACTTACAGTAAAGAATTCTTTGTAAATGTTCTTATTAAAAATCTGGACCCTTCTCTAAATGCATGAGAAGGGTTTAAATACTACATTAACTACTTACAAAAATAGATTATACAAAATATCTTATGAGGTGGTTTCAAACAACCTTCCTCATTCCTAGTATCTAATTGCTAAAATTGAAATTATCAAGACAAACTAACTCATGATCATGCTCGATGATAGGTTACTGCCAGCTCTACTTTTCTGTTCACGAATATCGGACATTGGTTGAACTTGTGGAGGCTTCCCGAACTGTGTCTTCATCTATCCAGTAAATATAGCATCAAGTAAAAGTGGCTGCATTTTCTGTATGGAATCTAGAGAACAACTCAATGTCATTATTTGACTATGGGGCTTAACCAGGAGTTGCTATTATGCTTCCCAATCAGTCTTTTTCAGTTGTGCAATTGTTTCTTCTCGTACTTGACTTGTATTTTTCCAAATTTGCTCTAATATTTTGAGATCAGGAATCGATTTGTCATTTCCTTCTTTAATTAAACCGGAAGTATGCAACTTGTGGTTGATCATTTTGACCATATTCTTTGATATGCGTGCTGCTCTAGCTATTGCCAATTCTGCTTGTGTTACCTGTGCATCCCAATCAATAAAGAAAATATCTTTATAAGTTTCTTTGATCTTTGACCAGAGAATACCTTCTCCCTTTCTCTGAATCCTGCCATTCAATATAATCAGAAATTTTGGTATTGAGTTCATTAAACTCAATTCTCTGGTCAATGACTGTATTAGTCAATTGCTCACTAATTTCTAAGTGTGGAACTATGTCTGACATTTGTAAGACAAATAGATCTTGTTGTTTTGAGAGTAAGGCATTTAATGCCAATGCTTCTTTAATGAATTCCTCTGCAGTAGGAATGTCTTCATATTTTGTAATATTTTCTCTCAATTCTTTTTTTAGTGTTTCTTTGCTGGATAAGTCATTTTCATGACTTACCTTAAATACTTCCATCTCTTTCTGAAATTTGAAGAGTTGTTGCTCGGTCTTTTGACTCAGACTGTTCCTTTCTTCATCCAATTGTTGTTGTAGTTGCATGATTTTATCATCCTTCTCCTGAACTAAAATGGATACTTTGGATGCCTTGTCCATTGTTGCAATAGTATATGCTCTAGTAAATTGTGATAGCCGAGTTAGATTTTCAATTGGATTTGACGGGGTGTCTTTCCATACAACTTCCATAACCTCATTACCTAGGGGTGCTTCAATCCTTCTTCTTTTTCCCTGTTTCCTGACTACAGATTTATGAAGAGGGATGTAGAATACATCCAGTGAAGGGATATTAGTTACCTTAAGAATAATTTCTTTAGTAGAAAATGCAGGAATAACTTTTGTATCTTGGGAGGTTATCCCGGGACTTTCAGTGATTTCTTTTTCCGAAACTATCTGACCCTGGGGAGTCTGAAATTATGTATTTTTCTGTGTAGATGATACCTCTGGGGTATTTATCAATGTATTGCTAATTGAAGTCCAGAATTTTTCTAGTTCACCTTGATTCTGTGAATCTGATTCTTCTGTTCTGATTTCTTTGCTTGGTTCAGTCATATAACTAGTAACTAAGACATTTTATGGAATACGATTGAGCCTTTGTTCTCTATACTCATTGAATCGCTTTAATTCCTCCCGGTTTAGATTTAGTTTAACAAAGTTTTGAACTTCTTCAAAAGTTCCAACAGATTGCAAAATGTCTTCAAATCTATCATCTGTGTGTATGATAGGTTTGATTTTTACTGACTGAGTAAATTTATTAGCAATCTTCTCTGGGTCGAATTGCCTTGATGGTAAAACATGGAGCTTCAAAAGCTCAATATTCTGACATTCTTTCAATGCATGATCGAAATTGATGAGATAAAATGAACTACACTGAATTGGAAATCTTGGCCATAAAGATTTTTTACTATCTTTCAAAGATTTAGTGAGTCCATTTCCGACAGTTTGATAAGCCACTTCTCTTGCCATTAGTTCATATGAAACATACAGAGGAAGCACATGTGGCGGAGTGGATTTTCCGAATACTATGATATATGAAAATGATTCTTCAATGAAAAATCTTCCTATCATTTGGAGATTTGTAATGGCTTCTTTAGTGAACCTGGGGCTTTCTCTATCGAACACTAAATGATGTAATGGTAATACAACCCCATAACACAACTTGTGGAAATGTGGTACATAACTATGTTCCCATATCTCTTTATGATTCAAATGAATAGGGGTAGGATCCTCGGGAGTCCATTTCCAACCCATAATCGGAAAACTGGTAGAGAAACAGATGGCATCAAAAATATATGCACTCATGAAAAATTGGGGGACGGGTTTGGAAGAAGAATCTCTTGTATGGAGATATTCATTAATCTCTTTAGCTAGATTTTCGAAAAGAATGGTTTCCCAATTCATGATGTGAGAATTAACACAGGAGTCAATTAAGGGAAGCCAATTTATTGAGAACTTGGTGTTATCAGGGAGACCATATAATCTGCATAGCATTGTTGCTGCGAAATTGTAGGGATTTGCAAGAGAAGCGATAGGATACATACCCAATTTTTCATGTTTAAACTTGTTATCCAGTTTCCTCCAACCTTGAATTTTTTTAAAAGGGTTTTCATTATTCTTTGCAAATTTTTCAACAAATTTGTTGTCGTAGACGTCTTTTTGGTCGGGTAGCTTGTACATGAATTTCAAATCTTCAGCTCTGAAAGAACCTAAGATCTCATTAATAATGGTTCTGAATTGTCTGTCTTTAATTGTTGAATTCTCAAGCGCCCATCTTATCATGTCGGTATATGGTAGAAGGCTGGCCCTTGCTGCTATTCTATGAAGGAAGGAGCATGCAATATCTTTAAATTGTAAATCTGAGGGCCTTGCATCATCAACAGTTGCCTTGACCTCCACTACTTTAGGTTCTTCATCTTCGAGGATAGTATAGATAGCTTGCCACTTTGTAGCACCTCCATCTATAGTGCAGATAGTATCTAAGACTATGGACGACATTTTTGTGTATTCCAATTCTGCAACAGTCTATTTGCTGTATTTCCGCATTACTTTGAGTATGGACATATCTTGAAGGAAAATACGTATTTAAGACAGAGTAATGATCAAATGATGAAAAATATATTGAAATGACCAATTTTAAAAGAAAAGATTCGGGAAGCAGCTATATCATTAATTAATCGTAACAAATCAACAATTGTTTGCATTAGGATGATAAAACACACTTAATCGTTTCTGACACTATTTATTTTCACATTAAAACCTTTATTTAAACATGTCAAATCCGTCGCATCGTGCCTTTAGAACCTGTTTTTGTGAAGCGAATTGATTTTTGTTTATGCGATATGTGATTTCGCGATATCGTGAAATCGCAAAATCTCAGTATCGGAATATTGCAACATTGGAATATCGCAATATCGGAACTTTGGTAAGAACTACTTAAAGTTTTAAACATATATCCATGATGTGCGATTTATGATATCTCTTGCAAAATTCAAATCGATGATCGCAAAATCGAGATTGTGCTTAACCTTTAACGTTAAAAGATTATGCGGGATGTGATTTGCGATAGGGTGATCACAAGGATATTTTATTAATTTTTTTTTGGTTTTTTTGTTTTTTATTTTATAAAAACAACAATGTTTTTGGAGTTTAATTTTTTATTTAGAATGAAAAATATATTTTAAGAAGCGTCCCTATTTCTATTATCAAAAGTTTAGACCTATTTTGAAAATAAAAATGGGGGGAGTTGTTGCATAGCACAACAATTGGCGATTCACTTGGGAGAACCAAATATCTCTGATTGGTTTGTTTGATATTTCTAAACTTTCAAAACAAGAAAAAGATATAAGAATTAAAATAGTATGATTCATGAATTAAACAGTGTTTTTTCAAAATACAATCTATTTACCTATCTCATTCTTTTCTTAGTTAACTCTTTTAGTAATAACACATAGGTGTCTATATTAGTCAATAATCAGATTTAAAAAGATAAAGTAGGTATTCTCTAAAAATTGGTTTCATAGATTTTTACTCATTTATCACAAATAGAGCCACTGTTGCCAATGGGCGTTTATAGCCTCGACAGGGTTATCTTTTAACCAATAATGATTCATTGCCTATTTGATTTTGATTTCTTTATTTCAAAGTTTAATTTTAACATATAAATGAATTTCTTTTTTCTTCTGACACATTCTCAAAATCATTGTCCAGGTTTGGTGGCCTGATAGTGACAATGTCATTCACTGATAGTAATTTAGACTGAAAAAGTTGGCTCGTAATGAGACCCCTTGTCTTTTGATTTTTATAATCATTTAGCTATTACCCTGTTGTGGTATGCAGTATTGGTAATATCAGTCTAGATTATTTCTCTATGATCATGATAAACAAGCTCGTGATGAGACTTGTTTTCTTTTGAATTTGTACATTGTATATATTTCTTTTTCTTTTTTGAATTATACTTTGAAGAAGAAATTTTATCAGATGGGATGAATCATTAGCTCGTTTAAGAATTATGGATGATAATTATAGAGTTGGTAGATACTTTTCGTAGAGAATCCTTGCTAAGTTAAAAGTTTCCTTTTTTGATTGATACATAACATCTATATTTTATGACATTAAGAATCTTTTCAGAAACTAAATGCCTTTAGTAAATTTCAAAATATTTCAAAAAAAATAAGGTTCATTCAATTCTCATAGTTATAATTACCTTTTTACTTTTCTTATTTATAGAAGCGAAAGATCAAATAATTTTATCAGAAATTTTGAAACTTTGAATCAACCAAAAATGATGCTATTTTCAACTTTTTATTTTCCTAAAGAAAAATAAAATTTAAAACTTGATTTTCTAAGAGAAATATTTTTTAAGAATTTGACCATTCACAGGTAAGGAATCTTTCTTGCCTTATAAGTCTTGCAACAAAAAGGTGGATAAGCCTATTTTTTCTATGATTTGAAATGGACCAAGCCATAGTCTTTGGAATTTGGTATGCTTACCTTTTTCCTCATGTGCCTTATCCCATTTCAAAACAAGGTCTCTAATCTCAAAAGCTTTTGAGCTGGTAGATGTTGTGTCAAACGAGGTTTTAACTATTTGTTGATGATGAACATGTATATCTTTTGCTTTTTCTCTTTGTTCTTCCATTTTAATAATTTGATCTTGTCTAAGTTCAAGGGAAGACGAAGGATTTTCATCAATAAACTGAACTAAAACAAATGATGGTATTGTTATATTTGTGGGTAGAACTGCTTCTTTCCCATAAACTAACACAAATGGAGAAGTACCTATTGAAGCTTTTTGTGTGATTCTATCTGCCCAAAGAGCGAATAATAATGCTTTGTGCCAATTTTTATGATTTTGTTTTATAGTTCTTTTGATGATTCTAATAAGGGTTTTATTTGTAGATTCAGCTAATCCATTACCCTATGGATAATAGTTAGCTGAGTATTTTAATTTAAAACCTCTTTTTAAAGCAAATTCTATCATGGCATTTCCAGACAATTAAGATGCATTGTCAAATATTAAAGCTGATGGGAGGCCAAATCTGGTGATTATAAACTGATCAATAAAATATGTAATATTTTGTGTATTAACCATCTTTAATGGGATAGCTTCCACCCATTTTTTGAAATAATCTGTTGCAGTTTGAATATACTTATGTTGTTTAGAAGAGTTTGGAGTTATTTCACTTATGATATCTAACCCCCATTGTTTGAATGGTTGTTGGATATTTATTGGTTGTAGTGGAAACGCTGCTTTCCTTTCTCTTCCTGTTGCAGTTTGACATACTTTGCACTTTCTCGCATATTCATGTGCATCTATAAATAGAGTTGGCCAATAGTAACCGTCATGCAGTATTTTATGAGCTATGGTGTTTCCTCCGAAATGACCTCCAACTGGTCCATCATGTAATTCTTGAATTACTTTTTCAGTTTTAGTTTTCTCTAGACATCTCAATAATACAGAATCTTAATTCTTCCTAAATAACACATCATCTATGAGTTGATATTTATTTTCTTTAAGCCTTAGAGCATGCTTGGCTGTGTAATTGAGATATAATGGAGCATATCCATTTTTTAAGAAAAATTTCAAATCAACATATTGTGACTGAGAATCGTTTAGGCTTACCTCGGACAATGGTATTTCATTTGATTGATCTTCTTCTGTTGGTAAATGAAAGGATCCAGTTAACATCCTACAAAGGCCTTGAACTTTAACAATTTTAGCAGGATGTATCTCTACATCATATTCTTGAAGTGCGGTAACCCAATTTTCTCTCTTCTCTCCTACTTCTCGTTGGATTAATAATTGTCTTACTGCTGAGTAAGGTACTATTATTTTAGTATTTGTTTTTAGAATAAAAGGTCTAAAATGTTTCAAAGCTTTAAACATAGCATAAGCTTGTTTTTCCACAGCTGAATAATTTAACTCAGCACCTTGAAGGTTAGAACTGAAAAATGAAATCAGTGCTTCAATGTTTTGATCATTTAATTGTGTCAAAACTGCTGTGTATGATGTATCAGAAGAGAATGTGTATAATACAAATGGCTTAAGAAAATCGGGAGTTGTTAAAGAAGGAACTTCAATGATAGCTTTCTTAATCAACTCAAAAGAATTTCTCTCAACTTTTCCCCATTTAAAAATTGATTTTTTCTTGATCATTGATTGCAAGGGTAAGATGATTTGGGAAAAATCAGGAACAAATCGTTTTACAAAATTAATTTGTCCTAAAAATGATTGCATCGTTTTTTTATTGTGTGGTAGAGGAATATTTTCGATTTCCTGAATCCTATCAGGGTCAATATGGATTCCTTTTTTGGAGACTATGAACCCTAATAATTTACCTTCTGATAAGGCGAAATAACATTTTTTAGGATTCAAGGAAATGCCAAATTTTCTACATCTTTCAAAAATATGTTTTAGGTGATTAACATGATTGTTTCTATGCTTAGAGTAAAGAGTAATGTCATCTAAGTATATAACAACTGAGCTACTGATTAGTCCTCTGAAAGCTATATCCATGGCACGTTGAAATGTAGCACCAGCATTAATCAACCCAAATGGCATTTTTTGGTATGTGTATGTTACCCACTTTGTTCTGAATGTTGTCTTTAATCTATCATCCGGATGTACCATAATATGATTGTATCCTGAAAATCCGTCGAGAAAAGACATCAATTCAGATCCTGCAACTGACTGTAATATCTGTTCCATGGTAGGCAAGGGAAAATTATCCTTTTGGCAAGCTTTATTCAAATTTCCAAAGTCTATGCAAATCCTAATGTCTCCATTCTTCTTTCTAACTGGGACCATGTTTGACACCCATTTCGAATATCTATTAGGAAAAATAACTTTGGCTTTGAGCATTTTATTTAATTCAGATTTAATTTGACTTTCTAAGTTTGGGTGGATCTTTCTAAGTTTTTGCTGAACAGGTTTGTCATCTAAGATCATAGGTATAATATGCTGAATTATAGAAGTATCATATGTTTTGAGATCTGAATAATCCCATGCAAAGATATTTTTATATTTTTTCAGCAACTTAATGAATGACATCCTTTCTTCAGGTTTTAAACCAAGACCTAGGTTAATGTTTTGAGGTTTTTCTAGTGTACCAAGATTAATCAATTCAAATTTTAAAGTAGAACTTTGAGTTTTCGAATTGGTAATCTTCTTAAACCTATCTTTCAAATCATAGAGATCTTCCATTTTGACTACAGATTTTGGAATTGGATTAGAATTTTGTTTATCTTAAATCTGTAATTCATGTTCATGTTCATCTATGATTTAGCCTTCATAAGATCCATCTGATGTAAGAAAGTCTACTATATCTGTATCATTGTTAAATACTCTCCAATTTGTTACATTGTCAGGAGTGGAAGGCCTAAAATTAACTCAATTGAAAATTTGTCTGGGCTAAATTCTTCAGATGGTATAAGCTTAGATGCTACATTAGCAAGTAAATCAACATTTGCATTTTGTAATCTAGGAACTATGGAGATATTGAATGCAGAAAAATGGGATGTAAGGCTTTGAGCTAAAGCTTGGTAGTGTTTCAAATGTCCAGAAATACAATGAATTGTGTTTCTGACTTGTCTAACAATTATTTAAGAATATCCATATACCTGCAAATATTTAACATTTAAACTAATAGCTTTGTACAGACCTTGTATCAATGCTTCATATTCAGCGGTATTATTTGTGCATTGAAATTTGAGTCTGCAAGCTAGAATTGTTTTCTCTCCTTGAGGATTGATTAAAACGCAACCTGCTCCTGCACCATCTTCTGATTTTGAACCATCAAAGTATAAAGTCCAAAACAAAGAATTTTTTGAAATTTTATTGCTAAGATTAATACATCTAGAAGTGTTTGTTTGAGAAAAGTTTTCGATTTGAGAAATAGCAGTATTTATTTTTTTTCGAACAAGATCGGTAGTATTATATTTCTAAAAAGTAGGTGAGGAGAGATGCTTCTCCATTACAAAATTCCCCAAGTTGGGTGCAGAGGGAGATCTGCTTGGGGGCTATTTCATGAGATGTGCTGCTTGATTTCCATTTTTCTATCCTTCTTTTAGAGCTGGATACGGTTACATTGGAACTATACTATTTGACAAACTGAAATAAAAGCAAAATACACTTGACTTTCATAATTAACTATGATTACTGCTGCAATTTAGAGCTAGATCCATAGGTGTCTAGAGATTTTGATGAGCAATTTATTGACAGTATTCTCACTTCCTCGGTGCTTGCTCCCCTGGTCCATTGATGTGGAGCCTTACTCCGACTTTTTTCTCATTGCTTCTTTGATGAAGTTTAGTGATTCCTTCAAATGGCTGCAATTGTTCTTTAATGTTCTTATTTCTTCATTGCATGTCTTCCATTGTGATCTCAAATAGGCCATCTCTGCTTTGGATTTTTCTTTATCTTACAGGATCTGATTCTTGAGGTTTTCTATCACAATTCGGTGAGATTTGCAGAATGCACAAGGGTGTGCTCTATTCTCCAGAGGATCCGTCTGTGTCTTTTCGTTGTTGATGTTGCGTGTAGTATATGCTCCCTCTTCCATTTATGATGCCCTCTGATGCACTGCTCTTAATCTGCCTGCTGATCTCTTTGAATTTGATACAGTCCCCTTGTTGACCGTGGACTTATGGTAATGCAGGCTGAAGAGCGAAAGCGTTGCTTCCAGCGATGATGGGAGTGTCCAGCTCACTAAGGAGAAAAGCTATGAGGCCTAAAAGCATGCTGGCAGTGAATTGAGGATAAAGGTTGGGTTTAAAGCAGGAATGAGGTGGACTGGAGTGATAAGGGAAACGATGTGCGTATGGGTGGGCCAGCAAAATCTTAGGAAAAGCCAAGGAGAGACAAGGGAAAACGCAGCAAGGAAAGCAAGGTTCTCATGTAGAAACGAAAGCGTGAGGGAGATGAAATGCTAGATGGGCAATTCGAAATTTATTATTGCCCAGGTGAGAGGAGGGATTCTGAGAGTTCACGGGAGGCAAGATTCCAATAGATTTTGGAGTATTGTTTTAGATATTTTGGGAATATTGTAGAGATTGGGTATTATTCCAGTTTTGACAGATTTCTTGGTTATTGATTCAAGAGGGATCTTGGTGTTATCATTGGATTTCTAATTTGAAGTGATTTGATTGTTGTCCATCATGGATGAGGGAGGGTAGATCAAGGGATAGGAATTTGTGTTATGATTTCACCAATTTGTGCTTGTCTAGCATTTTTCTGGACTCCTTTATTTGCTTGCTCATCTACCAACTTATTGTTCTTCCTCAAAATGTGAAAATACTCTATGTTGCCAATATGACTTGATATTTTTGTGCTTTGCTCAAAATTTGATTTAGGCTTGCATTTTTTGGGAGAGAATTATTTACCATTGCCTCGATAATGATATTTGAGTCCCCAAAGACAATAACTTCTTTGATTTTTTTTCTTTTAGAATTTTGAGACCTAACAGAAGCCCATAGGCATCTGCTTTGTTATTCGACATCTGGCCTAGTCCCCAGTTGTAAGGTATTTGTGTGGATTGATGTTGTAGAATTATTATTCCTCCAGTTCCTACTTTGCCTAGGTTCTTTTTTGATGCTCCATCAAAAAATAGGCATGCTTTATTTAGAGTATTTACCCAGGCTTGAAATGCTTCTTCAGTTTTCCTAATTTTCCAATTTTGATGCCTCTTTGTATTTTTCATTTGAGGGACCTGTTGGATCTTTCTTGCTGCAAAACTAATCCAACTCCTTTATTCCTCTTGGAGTTGGCTCAGATTGATTCCTTTGACCCCTTTTGCTGTGAGAAATTCCACCATCAGTCCCCAAGCTTTTGTTGTGATTGTGCTTACTATTGGGGCTTTGTCTTTGAAAATTACTCCATTTATTTCTAGCCATAGTTTCCCGCAGAGGAATGAGGGAAGGTTGTTCCATAGTCGCTGCACTGTTTGTTTGTTTTTGAAAGAGTGTGGGTAACTGCTCTTCCACCTACTAATAAAATGATTTATAGGGAGGTTATAATTTATATTTGTTGCGATGGGTTTCACCATTTCTTCCCAACATTTTCTTGAGAAGGAGCACTCCAGAAATAAATGTTGGATTGTTTCTTCCTCCTTTCTACATAATGGACATTGAGACGGGCCACTTATTCCTCTTCTCTTTAGATTCTCTACAGTTAGAGATTTGTTGTGAAGTAAAGTCCATAGGAAGATTTTTAATTTGGGGAGAGATTTAACCTTCCATGCTAATCTCCAGTATTGCCAATCTTGTCGGTTTTGATTCTCATGAAGTTTTTGGTACCCTATTCTGATAGTATAATCTCCTCCTGTTGGCTCCCATATGTAGACATCCTTCTTATTTTTGTCTATCGGGGCTGCTCCTACCAAGAGAGTTGTCAATTGGTTCCATTGGTCTGTAAGGTCACGTGGAATATTGGGTTTGGCCCATTGCTTCCATTCTCCGTCCATCTCCCAGATGGAAATGTCGTTCAACTTGTGAAGACCTTCCCTTGTCGTCCATTCTTTTAATTCTTTTATGCCTGGGTTATTTCCCAAAGGTGGATGTCCAATTATGATATATTTCCAGATGTTCGTTTGTTCCCCATTTCCTGCTCTCATTTTGATATAATCTTTGATAAGTTGAGTTGAATTAGTGATTGCTTTCCATATTTGGGTGCATGACCTTGTCGAAGGGGTCTTGTCCAGAATCAAGGTTCTTGGTCCATTGAGATATTTAGCTTCAAGGGCAGCTTTCCACCATGATTTTTCCCCTGTTAGGAAGCTCCAAGTTATTTACTCCCCAGTGCTGTGTTCATTAATCTTAGGAGTTTTATGGGAAAACCCCCATTTTTGTATGAGGTTGTTACCTGTTTCCAATTTATCAGACTAATTTTTTTTTCTTTCCCTTTTCCCTCCCTGCCAGAGAAAGCTTCTAATTATTAATTCTATTTGTTTGTGGATGTTTGCAGGAGCCAAAATAAGAGAAAATTGGTATAAAGGCAGAGTTGCCAATATGGAATTTATGAGCGTAATTCTACCAACTTGGTTTAACCAAAGCATTCCCCAAGCCTGGATTTTCACTTTCATTTTTTCTATAAATTTGCTCCATATTTCGTTCTTCATGTTTTTCTTGCTTATTAGCAGCCCCAGGTATTGAAAATGGTCCCAGTTTTTTTGGACAGGAATGTTCAGAGTTTGTGACATTTTTTGCAGGGTCCTTATGGGAGTGTTCCAACTGTATAAACAACTTTTACCAATGTTGACCATGCCTCCGGAGACCTCCATGAAACTGTCCAAGATAGCTTTGAATCTTCTTGCCACTATGCAAGAGGTTCCACCCAAGAGAAGAGTGTCATCAGCGAACAGACAATGATTTATTATTTTGGTTCCTCTACTTATAGAGAGGCATGTTAAAATGGATTTTCTTTTGTAATGTTCCAAATTTCTGCTGAGAGAGTCTGCCATTATGATATAGAGGAAGGGAGACAGGGGGCATCCCTGTCTTAATCCCCTTGAAATTTGAAAGAAATTGCAAGGCCTGCCATTGATGAGAGGAGCTATCCAAGGGCCCACTGTGCAAGCTTGTATTAATTCCACAAAATCATCTGAGAAGCCAAAGGTTTTTAGAACATCTGCAAGAAAGGAAAGGTTAACTCTGTCAAAGGCATTTTCCATGTCCATTTTTGGGATGACGCCTTTTTCATTATTGGTGGGGCTGGTGTGAATGGCTTCTTGAACTAAGATGATGTTATCCACGATCTGCCTATTGGGGACAAATCCTCCTTGATTTTCAGTGATTAGGGAGGGAAGGAGGGGTTTCATCCTGCCAGCTATAATTTTGGAGATAATTTTGTATGAATTGTTACATAGGGATATGGGCCTGAAGCGGTTGAGAGTAGATGGTCAAGGGTCTTTGGGTATTAAGGCCAAAAAGGTTGAGTTGGTGTACCCTCCAATCTTCCTTTTTCTCATTACATATCTTATCATTTTCAACAGATCCTTTTTTATGAGATGCCAAAAGCTTCTGTATAAAGCTATGGGAAAACCATCTGGTCCCGGAGCCTTGTCTAGTTGTAGGGCCCAAACAACTTCCTTTGCTTCTTCTTCCGTCACTTCCTTAGTGAGGGAGATGTTTTTGTTGTTATCAATAATTCTTGGGATATGTCTCAGAAACTATTTAGGGTTTTCCTGGCTATCTGGAGCTGTGAGGAGTTTTTTGAAATGGTTAAAGGCTTCATTTTTTATTTCTTCTTGTCCTTTTAACTCTTGTCCCTCTCCTCCTATAATTTTTTCAATATTGTTCTTTATCATTCTTGTTTTTTATTAATTGTGGAAGAGGGAGGTGTTCTTGTCTCCAGCTTGCATCCATATCTGTCTGGACTTGAGCTTCCACGTTTCTTCTTCTTGTTTGTTGTTTTTGTAGATTTTCCATTGCACTTCTTTTTCTTGTGCTTGCTTCTCTATGGTGCTGTCACTACTTTCCAAATCCTCTTGAATTTGCTTTAGCTCATTTTTTAGGTCCTCTTTCACTTTGCGTGGTTCTTTATATATGTTTTTTGCCCAATCTTTTAGACTTACTTTTGTTGCTTTTATTTTTTCTTCCCATATGTGAGTGGGAGATCCACTGATGTTTTTTTTCCATACATTTTCCACTTCTTTTTGTGCTTCTTCATTGCTGCCCCAAAGCTGATTATATATAAAAGGCAATGGTTCGTAATTTTCATCCATATCAAGCTCCAATATAACTGGTTTATGATCAAATGCTGCTAAGGGAATAATTCTAGAGGCCGCTCTGCTGCAATTGACTAACATCTTATCTCAGATGAGGATCCGATCTAATCTTTCCTTGATGTTTGCCTTGCCTATTCTTCTATTGTCCCAGGTATATTTCCCATTTTTTGGGGAATGTTAAGAAGGTTGCTTTGTTCCATTTTTTCTTCTAGAGTTTCTCTACTTCGATCTGGCAAGAAATTCCCCCCTCTTTTTTCTTCAGCTTTGAGAATTAGATTTAGATCTCCCCCAACAATGAGGTTATCTTCACGGTAATCCCCAGTGATTTCTTTTAAAGTTTTCCAGCATTTTTCCTTGTCCTTATAGTGGTTGGGTGAGTATATGTTGCAGATGCTGGATTTCCCGCCAGTTTCAACATTCTCCAATTTAGTGTTTATCCAGTGTTATTTTTTTGTTGTTGATGTAGTTTCAATTTCCCTTTTTTCCATATAGTGCTTATCCCTCCTAAAGCTCCAGTAGCAGATATTGCTTGTCCTTCATAAATTCTAGATTTTTCTATGATTGTATCAATTTCTTGATTGCTGAGCTTTGTCTCTTGAATTAAGAGGATGTAAGGTTTTTCACTTTTAATTAGTTCATTTAAAAAGCTAATTTTGGAGGGGTGACCCAACCCTTTACAATTGCAAGAGACAACTATAATTATTTAATATTATGGGCGGCTGTAGGACCCCTCCCTTTGTTTGCTTGTTGTACTTTTTCTTTATTCTTTGGTCCTTTTTCTAGAAAGTTCTCCAGCCCCTGTTGTGTTCCCAAAGAGATATCTTTGCCTACTTCTTCATCCCTAATTTCTTTATTTGATCTCCTTTCGAATTTCTTTGTGTTCTCGGTGTTTTGAGGGGTTTATTTTTTTTGGTTTCTAGTTAGGATTCGGTCCAGGTTTTGAAGGAGGGGTTTGTCTGCCTGATGAGGGGATCCTGGGGGGGAAGGGCTGGGGGATGTGAGGAGAGAGGGTTTAGGGGAGGAGGTGGAGATCAGATCTGATGGAATGAGGGTAGATGAGAGGATGTCAAAAGGGTTTGTCCCCAAAAGGGAGGTTATTTGAGAAGGGGGAGGAGATCCCGGCGGTGGAGGGGGATGAGGGCCTGAAGGGGGTTTTGAAGTTGTCTTCTTCTTTTTTACTTGTTCCCATTTTGGATCTGAGGTTTCTTCTGTATTTTTTTTAGGTTCCTCTCTTTTACTACATCTATTGGCAAAATGACCGTATTCATGACATAACTTGATTTAAAGGGGATTTGCTCATAGTCCAGCTGTTGAATGTGGATCAAGTTATCCACCTTGATCTTGACAGCTTCCGGGAGGCCCTTTCCTAGATCCACCTTGACACAGATCCTTGCGCATGCCTGCATGTTGTATTTGGGTTCACTTCTATCGATGTATTTTCCCACTCTGTTTCCTATTGCACGAATCGATTCATTGCTCTAGCAGTGGAGAGGGAGGTGCGGCAATCTGACCCATACTGGTACAGCGTTGGGAACATCTAATTATGGATCAAAGTCTAGAGTCAATCGGTTAAGGTACAAGCCCCTTGTGTCCATGAAGTAAGGCCTGCTTCAGAACATGAGATCTCGGTCACTTTTGGTCTCGAAATGAAATGTGCAGTATCCCCTGCCGCAAAATTGTATGGCAATTTTTCCTTGTGTAAACTGGATCTAGTTCCTCTCCACCCATTTCTGCACTGTTTTGGGTGAAGGCCATAGTCCTGTGAATTGACCCACTAGTCCTTTTTCCGCAAGAGATATCGCGACTTTCCTTGGCACAGATGGAGGTAGAGATATTTCTGGTATGGATTCCAATTTTTTTACAAATTTTGTGGTTGCTAGTCTCGTTCGTTGGGGTCCCAAGGAGATAATTAAGAAGGTGAAAGCAACTGATTCCTCATCTGGCTGTTGACTGTTCGAGTTTGCAGCTATAACAGAAGGTGAAGGTGGCTCGGGATCTGGCTCCGAGGTAGCCATGAGAGCTGAAAGGCGTGAGCTGTGCTGCATTTGGCTCAACATGGAATAGTATTATTTATTGAAATAGGTGAAATTTGGGCATTGAATGATCCAAGAAATGATTCATCTGAGTAATTTGCAATAATATTATTAGTAAAAGCTACAGGTTCATTTGTTTCTTCAAGTTCAGTGACCATGTCTTTCATAAATTTCTCGCGATCAACTCTGATTTGATTTGGTTTACCATTATATGGCAACCACATGTGTGACCAATTGGTAGCAAAATATCCATGTAACTTTTCAGACCAATCCCTGCTTAAAATAAGACCATAAAATTCAGGGATGTCTGCAACTAAAATATCAATTACTTGCAATACCTTTGGATTGGATGATAATCTAATGGATACTGATAACATTTCTCCAAGGACCTCGACTTTTGTTCTATCTAATTACTATATGTACAACAGATTTTTGAGGAGTGACATTCAATTTCATACACACCATTCTTGGCATGATGTTTGAAGAAGCTCCTGAATCAGTAAGACAGTTATGAACATTTTTGTTAAGAATATCATAAGTCAAAAGTAAAGGAGGAGTGTGAGAAATAGATCTATCACTGATTAAAAAAAGATCATCGGGATTTACTTTGTTTGAAGATGAAAGAGGTTTTCCCATATCTTTAGAAGCTTGGGCTATAACCGGTGGTTGTATAGGATCTACAGGGATTGCCCTGAGTTCTTTGAGTAAAATTTTCTGTTGTTGTTTGAGTTTGGTCATTTCATGTAATGAAATGTTTGCTTTAGTATTTTTCATATCTTCAACTATATTGTATTCCACTGTATCTGAAACTACTAAAGTTTTAGAAGTTGTAAGAGGATCTAGTGAAATAGGATTTATTTGAACAGTTTTAGATCTTTTGGCTATTTTTTTCTCCTTTGTGGGGAGATATTTTTGTTTTTTATTTTATAGAGTTGAATCAGAAGAAGATTTACTTCTTGTAGACACAGGCATAGCTTTTCTTTCTTCTTCTGTGGGGAGAATAAAATCCCATAACCCATTTAGTTCAACTTCTTCTTCGGACTCTGGCTCCTGTTCAGATGGTGAGGGATCTTCAGTATCTTGATCAGATTCAGCATTTGAAATCACATTTGGAGGCTGAGATGTTGAAGAAGGTTTTTTCTTAAATGGGCGATATGATTTCTTAGGCACTGATGTTTCAGCAACCTGTTTCTTTATCTTAATCATGTCATTTTACATAGTCTTTAACACTTTTTGAAGACCTTCAAGATCAAATGGATCTTTTGAGACTTTCTTTTTGGAATCTTGACTTAATGTTACTTTCTTTGATTTCCTATTTTCTATCTCTAATCGTTTTTCCAATGCAAATATTCGTTTCTCTACAGCAAGAGCTTCTTTCGTGTTTTCTAAAAGGGTATCTTTACCAGCTCTATAAAAAAAAATATCTATATTAGAAGGAAAAGAAGAAATATACCACTCTATTTGTACATCAACATCAGGTTTGGAAGCGGTTGGGATTTTGTTTAATAATTTATTAAATCTGGAGTTGAAATCTTTGATCCTTTCACCTGAATTTGTTTTTAGATTGGGAAGAGCATTGATTAAAGATGCAACAGTTCTATCATCTCCAAATTTTGCAAGAAAAACTTGTTCAAAAGTTGCCCAATCTACAATAGATACTGCTAGAAGTGAAAAGTACCAGGATCCTGCAGATCCTTGTAAAGTATAAGGAAACAATATTACTATAATATCTTCATGAGCAACTCCATTAAGATTCATGGCTAACATAAAATTATTGATATGTTCTTCAACATGAAGACCATCATCTGGATTATATTTAGGTAGCCATTTTTTTGGATGATTTGGAAGGGGATTTGGATTTGCAATTAATACAGCACCAGGATTGGTCCAAGTCCGATTTTCTATAATTGGATTTGAAGTTTGCGAAGATACAAAAGTAGATCCAGAAGTAGCGGGAATGGATGTAGAACTTACAATTGGAACAGTACTACTTGTGATAGTACTGATTGTTTGAGTAGAAGAAATGGAAGAATAGGAAGATGTAGATTGAGTAAGAGGATGTGAGGAAGTAACTGAAGGGAAAGTTGATGTGACTTCACTCGTATCTGCCTTAGATCTAGATATAGAAACTTTTTTGCGATGTGATTCTATTGGGAACTCAAAAGGACGAATTCCAAGTTTCTCGCTTTTGGATCGGGTTAATATACCAGTTTCTTTAAATAGGGAAGTAACGCTTTCTTCACAAGCTTCAAGATTAACAGGCTTTTCAGCAGAAATAGATATTCCTTCTAATTTTTGAATTAAAGACTGAACTTTGGGAGACTCGGGAGTAAATTCTGAAGCAGATGATTGTCGGAATATTTCAAGAGATGAAGGGAATATTTCTACAATTTCCGATTTCTGAGTTGGTGATTTGGAGTTTGATCGGGAAGATGTAGGATGTTTATGGGGAGATCGACTCTTATGAAGGCTTCTATTTTTAGGTTTAGATTTGTATGCCATTCATAGTCAGGCCCTGCTTCTAGCGCCAAAAATGTTGAGGCCTCATAAATTTGGGGCAACAAGAAGGGGGATAACCACTTGGTCTGAACCTTAAAGCAGTTCATTTTCCATTTGGGATAGTGGCTCCGACTGGGGATAATGGGACCAATTTCCCAGAGTTGGGTTTTATATGATTGTTGGGGTTTCTCTCAAATGATTTGCATGAAGAATAACTAAAAAATAAAACAAATTTATTATAAAATGAAAATTTTTGAATTAAATATGATCTAATCTAACCAGGGATAATACTGATTTTATGTGATCTAAAATGATATCTATTCAGTATATGATGATTTAGATCAATCACGGACTTAATAGAATTAATACTTTTGTAAGATAATTCTTTTGAAAAAGATTTAATCAAAATAAGATGTGAAACATATTGTATATATTCTGATGATCATATATAAAACAAATCAAATTCTATTCTTATATCGTACAACAGTGCGATTGATACTTCAAACAGAAATAATTGATCTCATATATAATTCATGAAAGCTAGATTTATCACTAATGTTTAAAACAGATTTTAGCATACATGATAATAGTACTAGATGTGTGTTTTCCTGTTCATCTGACCAACGATAATAGGCCACATTCAATCGTCTATCAATAAGTCATTCAGAGAATCAAAAGTACATCAACAGTGATCAACCAAAATGATATGTAATTGAAAAGACCATATTCTATTATTTTATCAAGACATCCACAAACTTATAGTAAAGAATTCTTTGTAAATGTTCTTAATAAAAATCTAGACCCTTCTCTAAATGCATGAGAAGGGTTTAAATACTACATTAACTACTTACAAAAATAGATTATACAAAATATCTTATGAGGTGGTTTCAAACAACCTTCCTCATTCCTAGTATCTAATTGCTAAAATTGAAATTATCAAAACAAACTAACTCGTGATCATGCTCGATGATAGGTTACTGCCAGCTCTGCTTTTCTGTTCACAAATATCGAACATTGGTTGAACTTGTGGAGGCTTCACAAAATGTGTCTTCATCTGTCCAGTAAATATAGCATCAAGTAAAATGGCTACATTTTCTGTATGAAATCTAGAGAACAATTCAATGTCATTATGTGACTATGGGGCTTAACCAGGAGTTGCTAGTATGCTTCCCAATCAGTCTTTTTCAGCTGTGCAATTGTTTCTTCTCGTACTTGACCTGTATTTTTCCAACTTTTCTCTAATATTTTGAGATCAGAAATCGATTTGTGATTTCCTTATTTAATTAAACCAGAAGTATGCAACATGTGGTTGATCATTTTGACCATATTCTTTGATATTCCTGCTGCTCTGGCTATTGCCAATTCTACCTCTCTTACCTGTGCATCCCAATCAGTTAACAGAATATCTTTATAAGTTTCTTTGATCTTTGGGAGATTTGACCTTCTCCCTTCCTTTGAATCCCGCCATTCATTATAATTAGAAATTTTGGTATTGAGTTCATTAAACTCAATTCTCTAGTCAATGATTGTATTAGTCAATTGCTCACTGATTTCTAAGCATGGAACTATGTCTGACATTTGTAAGACAAACAGATCTTGTTGTTTTGAGAGTAAGGCATTTAATGCCAATGCTTCTTTAATGAATTCCTCTGCAGTAGGAATGCCTTCATATTTTGTAAGATTTTCTCTCAATTCTTTAATCAGTGTTTCTTTGTTGGATAAGTCATTTTCATGACTTATCTTAAGTACTTCCATCTCTTGCTGAAATTTGAAGAGTTGTTGCTCGGTCTTTTGACTCAAGTTGTTCCTTTCTTCATCCAATTGTTGTTGTAGCTGCATGATTTTATCATCCTTCTCTTGAACTAAAATGGATACTTCAGTTGCCTTGTCCATTGTTACAGTAGTATATTCTCCAACAAATTGTGATAATCGAGTTAGATTTTCAATTGGATTTGACGGGGTGTCTTTCCATACAACTTCCATAACCTCATTACCTGGGGTGTTTCAATCCTTCTTCTTTTTTCTCTGTTTCTTGACTACAGCTTTATGAAGAGGGTTGTAGAATACATCCAGTGGAGGGATATTAGTTACCTTCGGAATAATTTCATCAATAGGAAATGCAAGAATGACTTATGTATCTTGGGAGGTTATCCCGGGACTTTCAGTGATTTATTTTGCCGAAACTATCTGACCCTTGGGAGTCTGAAATTCTGTATTTTTCTGTGTAGATGATACCTCTGGGGTATTTATCAATGTATTGCTAACTGAATTCCAGAATTTATCTAGTTCACCTTGATTTTGTGAATTTGATTCTTCTGTTCTGATTTATTTGCTTGGTTCAGTCATATAACTAGTAACCAAGACATTTTGTAGAATACGCTTGAGCCTTTGTTCTCTATACTCATTGAATCTTTGTAATTCCTCTGGGTTTAGATTCAATTTAACAAAGTTTTGAACTTCTTCAAAAGTTCCAACAGATTGCAAAATGTCTTCAAATCTGTCATCTGTGTGTATGATAGGTTTGATTTTTACTGACTGAGTAAATTTATTAGCAATCTTCTCTGGGTTGAATTGCCTTGATGGTAAAACAGGGAGCTTCAAAAGCTCAATCTTCTAACGTTCTTTCAATGCATGATTGAAATTGCTGAGAGAAAATGAACCACAATGAATTGGAAAACTTGGCCATAAATATTTTTTACTATCTTTCAAAGATTTAGTGAGTACATTGTCAACAGTTTGATAAGCCACTTCTCTTGCCATTAGTTTATCTTAAACATATAGAGTAAGCACATGTGGAGGAGCAAAGTTTCTGAATATTCTGATATATGAAAATGATTCTTCAATGAAAAATATTCCTATTATTTTGAAATCTGTAATGGCTTCTTTAGTGAACCTGGGGCTTTCTCTATCGAACATTAACTGATGTAATGGTAATACAACCCCATAACACAACTTGTAGAAATGTGGTACATAATTATGTTCCCATATCTCTTTACGATTCAAATGAATAGGGGTAGGATCCTCGGGAATCCATTTCCAACCCATAATCGAAAAACTGGTAGAGAAACAGATGGCATAAAAAATATATGCACTCATGAAAAATTGCGGGACGGGTTTGGAAGAAGAAGCTCTTGGCTGACGATATTCATCAATCAATTTAGCTAGATTTTCGGAAATAATGGTTTCCCAATTCATGATGTGAGAATTAAAACAGGAATCAATTAAGGGAAGCCAATTTATAGAGAACTTTGTGTTATCAAGGAGACCATATAATCTGCATAGCATTGCTGCTGCGAAATTGTAGGGATTTGCAAGTGAAGCGATAGGATACATACCTAATTTCTCATGTTTAAACTTGTTATCCAGTTTCCTCCAACCTTGAATTGTTTTGAAAGGGTCTTCATTATTCTTTGAAAAATTTTCAACAAATTTGTTGTCATAGACGTCTTGGTTATTGGGTAGCTTGTACATGACTTTCAAATCTTTAGCTCTGAAAGAACCTAAGATCTCATTCTTAATGGTTTTGAATTGTCTGTCTTTAATTGTTGAATTCTCAAGAACCCATCTTATCATGTCGGTATATGGTAGAAGGCTGGCCCTTACTGCTATTCTATGAAGGAAGGAGCATGCAATATCTTTAAATTGTAAATCTGAGGGCCTTGCATCATCAACAGTTGCCTTGACCTCCACTACTTCAGGTTCGTCATCTTCGAGGATAGTATAGATAGCTTGCCACTTTGTAGCACCTCCATCTGCAGTGCAGATAGTATCTGAGACTATGGACGACATTTCTGTATATTCCAATTCTGCAACAGTCTGTTTGCTGTATTTCTGCATTACTTTGTGTATGGACATATCTTGAAGGAAAATCCCTATTTAAGACAGAGTAATGATCAAATGATGAAAAATATATTGAAATGACCAATTTTAAAAGAAAAGATCCAGGAAGCAGCTATATCATTAATCAATCATAACAAATCAACAACTGTTTGCATTGGGATGATAAAACACACTTAATCGTTTCTGACACTATTTATTTTCACATTAAAACCTTTATTTAAACCTGTCAAATCTGTCGCATCGCGCCTTTTGAACCTGTTTTTGTGAAGAGAATTGATTTTTTTTTTATGCAATATGTGATTTCGCGATATCACAATATCGGAATATCGCAACATCGAAATATTGCAATATCATAACTTTGGTAAGAACTGCTTAAAGTTTTAAACATATATCCGTGATGTGTGATTTATGATATCGCTTGCGAAATTCAAATCGCTGATCGCAAAATCGGGATTGTGCTTAAACTTTAATGTTAAAATATTATGCGGGATGTGATTTGCGATAGGGTGATCACAAGGATATTTTATTAATTTCTTTTTTTATTATAAAAACAACAATGTTTTTGGAGTTTAATTTCTTATTTAGAAGGAAGAATATATTTTAAGAAGGGTCCCTATTTCTATTATCAAAAGTTTAGACTTATTTTGAAAATAAAAATGGGGGGAGTTGTTGCATAGCACAATAGTGTATGATTATAGAATCATATAGGACAACATACATTTATTCTTATGCTCTTGGATCAGACTCTCAGGGTAAAAAAAAATTTCCATGGCCTCCTAGTCACAGTTTCTAATATGTTTCATTCTTCTCAGATCCCATACTTTGTGTTGTTAATGTTAATTTACTTTTATGTTTTTCCATTTTGTTGTTGTGAGTGCTTTTCCAAGATCCCATACTTTTCTTTCTTGTTGTTCAATTTCCTTACTTTTAGTCGACTGGTCCTTGTTGTTGATTTTCATCTTCATCCTTTCACTTTCCCATTGTTTCAAAACTTGTTCAATCTCCTTTTTTTCCTTAACTTCTTCAATTATACTCTTGTTGTTGGACATTCTTGGATGCTCCTCATTACTAGCTTGAATTATGTCTACAAACTATGTGCATTCTTCATATATATTAGGATTTGCTTACCATTCTTCTAGAAATTATAACTCTTCCTTGAGATTTTATGTCTCTTTTGGTCCATCTTTTAATTCTTCTTAATCATGGCCTTTTCTATGAATTCATGAGCCACTTCATCATCTTTATTTCTGACAATTATTGGTAATTGTTCATCTCCATAACATGCATATACACACAAATCCTTTGTTTCAAAATCATGAGACTCCTTGGTCTTTGTTGATGCCTGCAACATCTCTTCCTTGTGTTGGTTTGAATCCCCCCAACAATCCATAATACTCTCATCAAGTCTCTCATCTTCTTCATAATTTTCTCCAAGCATTACTCTCTACTTTGATTCAGAAAAAATGTGAACTCCTTTTTCTTCTTTCATGGATATTTTCTTATATGCAGTTCCACTTACTCATACTTTCACCTTGTGTATAACCTTCCTTGCATACAATCGCACAATAGGCCATTTAACTCTTTTTTTAAGCTTCCAAGCATGATCAGAGTTCTCTCTTAACAACTCACTCAAAATACTCAATTTATCCTTTAGCCCAACTATTTTTTCTCTCTTCCTAACTTATTGACATCTTCTTTCACTAAGCCATTCCCTTTATTATCCATATTATTTGCAATATTTTGTACCTTTTTACGATTTCAATGTGCTTAATCCGCTTCGCTTGCGCTCCTCAAGTACTAGGAATTTAAAATTCTGCCAAATATATTCTCCTTCAAGTTTGCATTCTTTATATCATACTACTTGAACTCTTGACTTTCACCGTAACTTTATAAATTCTTCTTTACATGAACTGCATCTTAACTTGACTTGATTTTAATAAACATGGATCCTTGAAACTAAAATATCATAGTGAATAAATATCTTATTTTTAATACCTTGACTTCTTAATCTCAAAACAATGACCCTGGACATAGCATGAATTGAAACTTCTCTATGGAAAATATGTCCAAAAACCAAGTGAATGAAACAAATTATTTATATTCTTCCTCGAAGAATTCATAAATAATTGTAAATAAAAAATTTACCAAAACCATTAATGAATTTATCATACAAGACTTGTGAATGGAAGATAACTCTTTTTTGAATAAATATCTCGTGGGAGGTAATCATAAGTTGAAATATATACCTCCATTCGAACCTTGCACACCTCTTCAACCCATCATATAAATTACCATTTTATCGCATTTTACCTCCATCTAAATCTTGGAACCACTATATTGTATTATATTAT
The DNA here is from genome assembly GCA_034641835.2 of Pinus albicaulis. Lineage (NCBI taxonomy): Eukaryota > Viridiplantae > Streptophyta > Pinopsida > Pinales > Pinaceae > Pinus > Pinus albicaulis. The sequence goes on along the minus strand of CM076581.1, from coordinate 588,649,666 downwards.
TTAATTTTTTACTCCACTTCTAGTGCAACTCATGGCTTCAGCAATGAACTTGTTCAATGTGTCTCTACTCTTAAAAAAATATTGTGTTCCTTCCATAACAATTTATATGTGCTCTTAATGTTAGGTCCCTATATTACTAGTGTAGTCCCTTATTGTGTTAGTGTAGCCCCCTTATTTTTATTTTTATACCCCTGTAGTCCCCATATTATTATTATTGTGCCTCATAAAACCCCACTATTGTTATTTTTGTGCCCTTACATTATTATTGCTAGGTCGGCTAGGATTATATTGTGACCCCATGGACTCCTATATATAGAAAGAAAGTTTTGTCATTTGAATCATCCAAGAAGGTTTCCCCCTCGAAGAAACTGATTTCTAAGGCGTTTATCTCTCTTTTCTTCTATTTTGGGAGCTGGTTTCATAACCTTTGGTATCAGAGCTTTGGATTCTAGGGTTTTGTTGCTTCAAACATGTCATCGTGGAATTTTCCCTATACATTTTTTTCTACAAAGTTTCAGAAGCTAAAAAAAAATCTCATCTACGAAGAAATCCTGAGAAACTTATTGTAAAAATTTCAGATCTTGGTTCACAATATTTTCAGAGATATGATATGTGGAAATTAGGGTTTTTGCAGGCTCCCGAATTTCATCTCAAAGAGGTGACCTTGGGAAAATCGTGATAACTCTCTCTCTAAGAATCGGATTGGATTTCTGTAAAAAGTGACCGAAATCATATGGACTTTAGTTTCCTGTGTATCAATTTCAGATCCAAAGGAGGAAATAGTGACATGTGGCACGCCATAAAAATTCACTCTACTGAACCAGTCCATAATTAGGTCATTGTGGGAGATTTGGCATAACTTTTCATTGAAGAATCCAAATCATGTCTGACCTATGGAATTGGAAAGAGGACTCGGAGGGCTAATATAGGATAGAAATTTAGATCTTTAAGATCCCAAATAACATATATAAATCAGGTTCAATATATACCTCCTAAAAATCAAGAAAAAGGTGTGTATTTTTTAAACAAGTTTGCATAACATTTGTTTGAAAAATAAGTTTGAAGTGATTCCAAGGGCATATTGAAGAATATATATCAGTATTGAGTTATATAATTCCTCCCAAAAATAATTCCACACCCATTAATCCCTTATAAAGTTCTAATATGACGCATGAAGAGGAAGAATTGTAGTATGATATATCAAAATTACGTTACCAAGTGCAACAATTTTGATCTTACAAACATCAATCAAAGATGACATAGATGGCTTAAAATAAAAAATGAAGGCTAAGTTGGAAGGTTTGAAGGATCGAATGAAAGCTAATATGGATGATAAAGTAGTGGAATATCACATCGAGCATCAACAACAAGTTCTCTAACTCTTAGATGATAACCTAACTTTGGTGCAGAATCAAATGAAACAACAGGAAGATCAACATTGCATCGAAATAAGTTCTAAAGAAGTCACAGAAACAAGAACTCAAAAACTATGAAATCGATCAATTTCAAATTATCTCAACAAGTGGAATAACTTACTCGTTGAAGATTCCACATGGGAGGATAAGAATTTTATACAGAAGCATCAAGAAATAATCAAGCGTTAAGGACAACACTTGTTTGAAGGAGAGGGGCATGTTAGGTCCCTATATTACTAGTGTAGTCCCTTATTGTGTTAATGTAGGCCCCTTATTTTTATTGTTATACTATTGTAGTCCCCATATTGTTATTATTGTGCCCCATAAAACTCCACATTATTATTGTTGTTCCCTTACATTATTATTGTTAGGTCGGCTAGGATTATATTGTGACCACATGGACACCTATATATAGAAAGGAGGTTTTGTCATTTGAATCATCCAAGAATTTTTCATTTATGTAATGTAAAGGAGGTTTCCCCCTCGAAGTGGCTTATTTCTAAGGAGTTGATCTCTCTTTTCTTATATTTTGGGAGTTGGTTTCATAACATTTAACTTGTTTTTTTGTGCATGTTGTTATTGCATAGGATTCAACGTTGAAAACAATTCACTCCATGGCACGAAATTCTAGCATACAATGCTTATAATGCCTAACACGAGTTTTAATGCCTAACAATTCCTCAGCCCATAGGATTATATATCTACTAAAACCATAGCTCGCATCTCTTCACAATGGAAAAATAAATATGGTTATTTTGTGTATCCTCGATATGAAACCACTTTTTTTCTCAAGAAGAAAAAAACAACATACTTATATTAAAAATAAAGTAGTTACAAAAATCATGTTGTTGTTAAGTCATCCCTCTACAGTCTCTGTTACATAAAGTCTTAGTAGGAATCTATTATCACTTCAGCTGAATAAACCATATTTTCTATTGTAATAAATCTATAATATACTATATTTTATCCATACATTCATTCTATCATAGTAATAATTATGATTTTCTAACATTACATAATACTTGTTCTTTGTATCAGTAAAAACATGAAAACCTATGTTAGCATTTGATATAGAAGGCCATGTTTTATATGATGTTGATGCTCCCTGATTTTTTCAGCATGTCATAATCACAATCTGAAAATTTGATCATACCCAGAGCCTCCTTAATTCCTTCCTTTGATAGAAAGTCTGCAGTCATGTTTTGTTCCCTGTAAAGGTGGGAAAATATGATTTTCTGGAAGGTCTTATCTAGGGTTTTGATGTGTCTCGTCCAATTTGTGAGTACAGGTGGCTCAAAATGTGTTTGTCTATGAATCCAATCAATAATATCTTTTGATTCACCAAATACTTAGCTCATCAAGACCCAACCATATGGCACATATCAGAACTCCCCACAAAGCAATGAGTTATGCACGGCTATTAGTACTAGCTCCACCTACCCACCAGAAGTGAAAATATCTCCCGAGACAAAGCACAATAAGTATGCCACATCCACAAATCCTATGTGAGGAGGCCCCATAAAAAAATCTGGTTGGGTAACTCTTTCATACCTCTTTATACTAAAATCACTTGATATCGGATAGAGCCATAATAGGCTATGAATTCACTTGATATAGGACAAAGCTACAATAAAAGCTACACACACAATATCATAGAGAATTGTATTTACATAATATTACACACGTATTCTTATTACAATTACTCTTGGATATTACAATGTTTACAAATTCCTATATAAGGAAGACTCATATCCTGTTGATATCTTTCCAAATCTAAACTAATTGTATTCTTGTTCTAACGCCTCTAACCATATACTAAAACAAAATACATTATATTTTTTTAGCTTATTACTTCCGATTTAAGAGATTATGATAACCAACTCCCCACAATACATAAATGAGTATAGAATTATCTTGGAAAAATACATTCATTTTTAAGCTCTCACCATCATAAAATTCTTTATATTCTATCAGCTCCTTTATTCTATCCACAACCACAACAAAATGGAAGCCTTCCTCATCCATGTATCATAGATCCTCAAATTCCATATGTTCTTTTGAGTCTAAAATTTATGTATTTGCTTCATTATTATCAAAATAATTTGATGCGCCCGAAACCTTCTTATGTGATTTCTACCTTAAATCTAAGAAAAAAAATTGATAATAAAGTCTATTATGACATCATATTAAAATTGTGATTTTTAAGGTATCATAAAGCTTGTGTCAACCACTTTCTTGAAAAATAGACTCATTTTCTAAGGAATACTATTCATGTTTGAAAAGTGGTTATTATGGTTACAAAACCTACACCCTTAAACTTTCACAGGCTCACAACATGCACATTTGCAGGGAAACGAATTAAGTTAATAAATCCACTTAAATGGAATTCTTAGAGACTTTTTAAGGTGATTTTGAGCTTCGGGCATAACATGTTTATTAGGCTTTTATGTTTTCATGACGGCTAGGGAATTTATTATTATTACTTTTAATTTTTTTATTATCATGATTTGACTTTATTCGTGATTATTAGGTATTTATGCTTTCATGGTGGCTAGGGAATTTAGTATTATTATTTTTAATTTTTTTATTATCATAATTTGACTTTATTGTTTATTGTTTTGTTCAAGATTATTTAAGTAATTATCTTTTAAATTACTCTCTAAAATGAAAAAAGTAAAAATAAAAAGATAATAACTTGACGAAAATCTTCCAAAGTTAATAAATTATCTTCTAAGTTAATAACTTGATGAAAATCTTTTAAAGTTTTTCTTCTTTTTCTTTTCTTTTTTTAAGGGTATATTTACTAGCTATTTTTATCTCCATTTCAAAAGGAGATGTTACTCACAGAACTCTCTTTTGGGGTTATTTAAATTTGTGATTTGTTTGAAATCATTTTTTTGTTTTTTAATATTATTGTAAAATTTTGACATTTGAACTAAACAATGATGTTTCAATCAGCATCAATTTTATTTTTGGAGTTAAAATTATGACTTAATTGAAACTATGATTTTGATAACTAATAGCATTACCAAAAAAAAAGTTTATTTGTGTTTAATTTAAAATATAAATATTAAATAAAAGTAGATTGGATTTAACATTAAATTTGAAATTAATTTTGTAAAATATTTTAGTGATTTTCTATGCTAATTTTGAATTCCAAAAATTTCAAAAAAATAAATAAATAATGATGACACTAATACCATTTATTAATTACTTCTAAAAGTTAAATTTAGTTTTATAATTTAGTTTTAATTTGATATCTAGTGTTCAACAACCTATCCATGTAACTCTAGTTTAAGAATGGGCCCTTACCTATTATTGATATTATAATTTATAAAGAAAAAAAGTGATTGCGTGTGTAATTTAATTCATAATTAAGTATAAACGTTACAATATATGCGTGATTTTGGATAAATTGACTAAAATTATAGTCTAGAGTGTTGGCAAATTGGTTCTTTTAGGACTTCTTTGATGTACTGGGACATGATATTGTGTGCATAATGGAGGAAGATAGAATTTCAAGATTCCTTTGAATATTAACTATATTTCTATAGTTCTTATACCAAAGGCGGACTTCCATGATAGCTTTAAAGGGTTTCAACTCATCTCACTTTGTGATTGCCTTTATAAGATCATTTATGATGTGTTGATAGTAAGGTTTAAACCTATGTTGTCAAATTCCCTTTCGGCAAAGAATTTTAGTTTTTTAGAAGGAAGGATAATTTTACAAGGCAAGTGGCATTGTGCAAGAAGGATTACATACAACAAAACTTTAAAAAAACTAGACTATTGTAGTAAAGCTTGATTATAACTCACTCAAAGACGCTAATCATATGTTGTAGTCAAGTAGATAATGTCCCATATGTTTCCTCGATTAATCAAGTGACATTTAAGTTCTATAAGTCATCTTGGAGGTTCAAGCAAAGTTGTTCCCTATCCCCCTATATTTTTCTCCTAGTAGTTGAAGGCCTAAGTAGTTCCTTGGATGACGCAAGAAGAAAAGTTTCATTGCATGGCATTAAGGTAGGCTCAAGGGAGATATTGATTCATCTCTCTTCCTCTGATGATGTTTTTCTCTTTTGTTTTGGATTTACTAGTGAATTGAGATTATTTACAAATATATTATTACTTTACAAAAAAGTGATGGGGTATGTAACAACCCCTGGTTGATTTTCCATGTAAAATATAAGACCAAAGTCACAGGACACATATTACAAGTTGAATAGTATGAAAACATTCTAGTGGGGATCACTTTCAGTTTATTTATGGATAAGGAAATTGGAAAATGCATTGGCAAAGGAAAAGAGGAAATATTTGGCATTTATTTATGAGAAAGAAGGGAAATAATATAAAAGGAAGGTGAAGAGACATAGATTTGCATGCAAGGGAAATTAGAGGAAAAATGAAGTAAAATGAATAAAACAGAGGCCTCAATGATAAAAAGGCTTCTGAGAATAAGTTATTATCCTTTTGACAGTTTTTGGTTGAGTTATTTTTCATTCTCTCATTATCTCATACTATCATACTCTTGCACACTTAGATAAATATTGAAGTAGGATTGGAGCAGGCTTGGATCACTTTATCAATCACTTGGATTGGAGAAAGAAGGCAATGGAAAGCAAGAAAGCGCAAGGGAATGGTTGAATCAACAACTACAGTTGGATTTCTTTGTAGGTAACAGGTTTCATGTGTGATTTTCTTACTGCGTTATGGATGCATGGTATATGTCTGTGATTTTTTGGTTATGCGTTGTCATTGACATGGAGATTTTTCTGGATTGAGAGTGGTTGTAGTCTTACCTTGCAATTTCGTGGATAGCCATGGTGTTTTGGGTTTTTCCACACATTGTTTTTCTTATTGGTGCTCAGGTTCCTTATGGATGTGGGTTGGAACAAATGATCTGGAATCCCTGGAACATCTCGGGGTTGAGTTACTAGTCCTGGAGACTAGGTTGGGACAAACGCTCTAGAGCCCTAAGTGCGTTGAGTTACTATTCACTGGAGCCAGGTTGGACAAACTCTCTGGATCCCTAGAAGGTTGTCGGTTGAGTTACTACTTTCTAGAGCCTTAGACAGCTCGGGTGGAGACCAATCTGGTTGCTGTTAATGATGTCCAACTATAAAGGTGGAATCATTTTGATTAAGGGTTGTGGTGGTTTGGCCTCTAGAATCCTTGGTTTGGTTTTGTTTTGGTTTATTCCATGAGATCCAAAATTCATGCTTGGAATATGGTGCAAGGTGATTGGTTGAAAGATAGGTTTGGTTCAGCCCAATCTATGGTTGGGCTATACGTGGAAGTCCCTGACTTGGTTGATATTTCATATATTAATAAGAGTTATTTCTCTACTGTGATTCATGAATATTTGTAGTGATTTTGTTGGTGATATTATGGTTGAGTTTTCAAGGTTTATATGCTGGTTATTGATGGTTATATGATGTGTAAGTTATATATGCCTCTTGTCATGAATTGTTTAGTTATTGATTGGTTGATGAATGTATGGAATAATAAGTATTTTTTCGGCTATGTAGAGAGAGAATAGAACCACCTTGGTGATTCTCAGATGAATATTAGACTATTATGATCAAATATGCATTCATTACTTGTAGCTTCTATGTTAGCCATGTGTTTTATAGAATGCTTGTTATGGATTAAGCAGTCTAGATCAAGTTTAGATTGATTTTTTAGCTTTGTCATCATGTTAATAATTATTATGGAATGTCTCAGTCAATTATGGAAAGTGGTCTGGAGGTTGGCCTGAAAAGGTGGCACAAATCCTAGGACCTTATGCTCAAAACTGAAGATTTTATGCTATAACCACATGGAGGCAAGCCTGTGAGTGCGTTTATAGCCTCATAACTGCATGGAAGCAGTGTTAAGGGGGTGGTTGTGGGTCTAGGTCAGTGAAATAAGGTTCCAACTTAGGGATTGACTACTTGGGGTGTTTCTCCTGTTCCTGGGTGATCTGTAGTCCCTGTAGCATGTTAGTTTGTGGTCAGTTTGAAGGCCCCACTTCCTTAACTAGAACTAGGAGTTTTGACCATGTCATAGTGACACTCATCTAATATTTACCTTGGAAGGCTTGTGAATTTGGGTAAATGTGGGAAGGGGTGGTTACAGGGTGGTATTAGCACATTTTTTTATTCTCTTTAGGTGATATCTGATACCACAGGGTGGTACCAAATTTTCTAGGTTCAAACAATTGGACCGGATGGGATAAATGTATATGGTTATGCATGCATAGTAGGTAAAAAATGCATCGTGGTGGTTATTATACATTTTGTGTCATCATAATGTTGTTGGTTTAAGATGTTGATATGTTGGTTGAGATGGAGCAGGATATGTAGATTATCAAAGTGAGGTTGCAACACTGGACCTCGAGGTAAAAAAGTAGATTGTCATACAGGTTTATATGTTTGGCATGCAGGTAATGGTTGTTATATGCAGTATGGTTATATGTATGTTTGTCATCATATTTATATTCTGGATATATGCATGATAGATGTTAGTCAATCAGTGTGGTCATATGTACATGTGATGGTTAGTCAATCAGTGTGGCCATATGCGTGTGCGATGGTTAGTCATCCATGGTAGTTAACTTAATTCTATATGCATTGTGGTCATACACATGATGATTATGGTCATTTCATTTAAGATCTTGATGTTATATGTATCGTGTTAATCTGGATTGGCCTGTGCAAATGGTTATGGTTATGATATTCAATTATGAGTCAATATATTTGTGGTATTGTGTCGTACAAATATGGATAGACTTGTGCATAGGTGTAGCCTCACTTGAGATACATTGAGGTATGAGTTTGATTATGTTGTATATTTGGTTTATCTATCATGGTATTTTTTCAGGAAATAGAAGATCATGGATGAAGAGAAAAGTAGTGAACTACGGTTAACATGACTCCCCTTACTGGCCTGACGTGAAATATATGGAATGGAAAAGTGGCATGATTATGTGGCATGTTTCCAGGTACAAAATGTATGAGAAATGAAAATCAAGATTTAGAAAGTGTGGTTAAATTTTAGTAGAGATTTGGAGATTGGACCATTATATTAGTTGCTTCCTTCTATCTTAGTGTGGACCATGGATAGTAAGGGATATGTTTACAGGTTGTTTGAATGTTTGATTAATTGCATGATATGAGTATGTCTATATAATATTGCATGAAGGAATGATCTTGTTTTAATACGGTTGTAATAACATAATATGTGCTGACACGGTTGATATGCACTTGAGTGCAAGTGGTTGCTAGTTGTAGTATTATGACTAATGATTGTGAGTTGATTATGACATGGTTGTTAGTATCTATAAAGGTTGATTTCAGATTAATAGACATGATGTCTTGATCTTTGGAACATGTGACTAACATGTGTGAACACTTACAGGGAAACATGCGTGGTATTAGCATGACAAGGTAACAATTGATTTGTTTATATAACTAAAAATTGGGTGATGGGATGGCACATAATAAGACTTAATTGAGGCAAGGAAAAATGTAAAATAAAGGAGTTGGGTGAAAATTCCTTTGGCTATGTTCGGAAAATCCAATTCCAAACGAATACAAGAAGTCTTCTTAACCTTGATTTTGTCTAACATTATGTGGATATGTGTTAAATTCATGAACATGTATTTGACAGGAAAACAATTGGTTTTTAGTTATGGTTGGATTCATCAAGGAATGAGAATCCCTTGAGAGATGACATATATGCATGTGTTTAGCTACAAGTCAGTGTGTTGGGCACAACAAGGTAAGGTAATCGATATATTTTTATGTTTATTTATGCACTGACAATTGTGTGTTTATGGCAGTATAATGCAGGGGATTCCATGGAAAAAGAGAATTCCATGAAATCTTGAAGAAGGCTCGGGTTGACCTTTCCCTTGGAAGAATTAGGAACCCATGGGGACTGATTCATGGTGTATGTTAAAAATAAAAATATTTTGGTGCTTTTTTATTTGTTTGAACTTGATTTGCATTTTTTTTATTTATGATGCATGGCCATGCCACTTTGTGTGTGGTGTTATATTGCTATTGTTTTTTCATGGTTTTCTTCTTGTTTATTTCTTGTTCTTTCCTTTTATATTTTGTGGGTCTTGGGAATTGGTTGGGGAAGAAGAAATTTAATGAAGCTCGGGAAGATTTGGATGAAACCCAAAAGGTACTATAAGACTCAGATGAAGCTTGGTGCATGTATAAGGGCAACTGAAGGCAAGAATATGACATCATGTTGGATTGGTTGGGTCCATTGGGGTAAATGGACAGTGGAAGAATAGTCATGAGAAAGGTAACAGGAAAGGTAAAGTAAATGGATTTGAAGCATCAGATGCCTTGGCTACGATGGGAACTGTTGCTCTCAATGTTGTCCATGTTGTGCATGGATAAAGGGAGTTCTCTTAACCTTTAACTTATGAGCACTGGTAATTATGTTGTGATGGTGAATATGTTGATGTATATATATATATAAATATATATATATATATATATATATATATATATATATATATATATATATATATATATATATATATATATATAGTTGTGTGTGTGTGTGTGGTTTTCTGAGAGGGTCATCAAGGATCCTGCTTGTGGAGGAATGATTGCTTATGCAGGTGAATGGCATTGGCACTATAAATGTTAATAGTGTGACCACCATTATATTACTTTTTTTAAATTTTTTCTTGTTCACTAACCTATGCCAAAGTTCTAATCCTCTTCAATAAAATCCAAAAAGAGTCTCAAAACCAAAAATATTTTCAGTTTTATTGGTGGTATTGTGTCTTAGATTCATAAAAAGTTAAAACCACTGTTTTAACTTAGGTTAGAGTCAAAGTTCTTGGTCATTTTAGTCATAATAAAATAATGGCTACTCTTTCTGTAATAATAGCTACCCTTTTGAAAATGCAGCTATTTCTTCAAGAGCTTGGTTTCATTCGTGACACGGAGATAAAAGTAGCTATTTCCACGAAATTGCATAAGGAGCTGCAAGAAGAATTATTCAGAGAAAATATCATTCTCCTTTGAAATCAATTGAAGATCTTCTATGTTATGAGATATTGATATTTTTTTTAAAGGGTAATTATTTCTAACTTGGAAGAAATATTATAAGAGAATGGTTATATTGTTGGTGGAGCTAACCTATAGCTACTCATTAAGGTTGAAGCAGAAAATGAGGTACGGAGTATCAATTTATTAATGAAGCAGAGGAGTGATATATTGTATGGGGTGACTTGGCGCTCAGATTTGAATCATTTCAAATCGTGTCAATTACAACCACACCATGATTAAAGGCGCAAACTCCAGAGGATTAAGTTCACTGTTTTTCATGACCAAGTTATCCAAGAAGGTTACAGCTAATAGTGTTACATTTTCCAGCAACCAGCTTGTCATCTCAATCAAGAAAGTAGGGTTGCGTGTAGGGTTTCTATCTCCAGTTTGAACAGTTGTGCATAAAGTTTGAACTTAGGTGTTAAGCAGGATGGGTAAAGGCGGAAAGGTTAACTGCTCTAAGCCAGCAAATACCATATTTGTCAATTCCAAAGCAAAGCCCCAATTTCAAGCAGTAGGCTGGTACAGGTTTCTAAAGAAATTTTCAGGGAAAATGTAGTTGTTGCACAGGTCTTTTCTGAAAGTTTTGACGGGGATAAATTCAAGCTTGGAAGCAAAACCTTCAAAATCACCGAGACCATTATAGGCAGGGCTACTCAGACTTCAGCTACTAGAGAATGTTGGTTCAAAACGAAAAATGTTGCAAGCAGATGTAAGTTCTTTCCTTAAACCTTAGCACGTAAATGTCAATTGGACTCGTACTGTGCATATTTCCTGTTTTAGGATAGAATGGCAGCATGTCATAAACATTGTGCAACGCTATATCACTTGTGAGGGTATATTCTCCATTATTCATCAATAGCAAGTGAGATTTCTCTCCCACATCTCAGGTACTAGACCTATGAATTTGCCTTTCTTTCTCTACAAATCCTTGTAAAAAATGTCTTTGAAGTTACTGAAGATACCTAATTATTCCTTGCATAAACTCTACCATAGAGGCTTAATCAAGATTTTGGTGGTCTATCACCTTAATAAAAAGAGAACTACCTGGGAAAAAATCCTAACAGATGAAGGATTTGGTAGCATAAATTCTAATAGGAGGGTAGCGAGACCTAAGAAACAAAATGTCTAAGAAGAAAAAATTGGCTCAACACCTGTGCCAAATATTTCACAAGCAACTCAGTCTATTCCATCAACAAGTAGACAAACTAGAAGTTCAGCTAAAAGAGCCAAAACTGTATCTGTCACTCCCATACCAATGGTACAACCAGCAGAAAAATTTTATACAAGGAAAACTTCTAAATAGCCCCAAACTTTAGTATCATTCAGAAGAGAAAATGCAGTTAAATTCAAGCAAGGGAACACTCTGCCTAATAAAGAGGTTAAGTCTATAGGTGAGGAAAACATAGCCTCTCCCTCAAGACATAAAGGCAAAAGGAAACTGATCCTAGAAGAAGAAAATTCAGAGGAAGTCAGCCCTTAAGTACCAGTTCAACACTTTGTTCCATAAATTGCAAAAGAGCAAGAAGAAAATAGTGACACCCTTTCAAAAGGAGAACCAACATTAGCTCAATTATTTTCTTCTCTTAAGACATCCAAGACATCTACCAAAAGAAAGGACAAGACAGTACTAAAGAGGATTTCTCAGAGACAAGGTATGAGGCAGGTCAGTTTAGCAGTATGATGCACAGAATAAGAGGGGTTTCTTATATTCCCAACCCATACCTCAAAAGACCTCACACTAGGCCCAAAAACAAGCTAAGACTGAACAAAAAACTCATTTCTAATCCTAGGTTGAAAGATGAAATTATAAATGTTAATGAAAGCCCAAGAACTAAAGCCATGAAGACCAAAGCCCAAAAACAGAAACATGCAAGAAAAGGAAAAGCTAAAAGACTCTCTAAGATAGAGTCCCTCAAAATCTTTGCTTCTATACTTAATTTTATTTAAACATTTAAATAAAATCAAAGAAGAAGAAGCACACATTTTTGGCTTAATCAACAAATGCAGCTATTTATAGGGTTTACAATAATAACTACATGTTTCTGAAAGGTAGCTATTATTTCCTAAATTTTTGTATAAAGGAAGTGGAGGCAGTTTTTGTTCAAATCTCGAAGGATGATACTAAGGGGTAATTACATGCATGCAATATTAATATAAGAAGATGCTACCAAGTGTCAATTAATCAAGTTCTCTTCCAAATATTAGACTTAGTTGACAAATTTTGCACTTTTGGGGGAAAGAGCCAGATGTCATATTCAGCTTTTAGTTGCACTTTTTAAGCAAGTGGTTATTCCAGAAAAGAGGAGTAGTTTGCCAGAAGTTTGCAACATCACTCCAGCCACTTCGAATTATATGACATCATGTTGTTATCTTTATTATGTTGCACTATTTTGTATTATGGTTAAGGATAAGCTTCACCTTATGTATAGGAATAGAATAACTTTTTCAAAACAGATTCACACTTTTTGTGGAAATATCAGCATAATATCTCTTGTATATATATGATAAAACTCAATGGAGAAAAGGTTCGTGTTTTGTGAATCTTATACTCATGTGATCAGTGTAATCTTTTAGATAATGATATTGAAGAACACTTTTGAGGACTTATTACTATCTTGATATGTGTATTGTTGATCCTTCTTATGTGTTTCCATACGTAAATCTCTTCAGTTCCAGTTTGTACTTTCAAATACTGTTATATGTTTTATGAGCCTTTTGATGTGTTTATGTACCTTATCAACTTTGATCAATCTTACTTAGTAAGCTTTCTTGATGAGATGTGCATAACAACTGGTTAAAGAGAATTCCTTATGAAGAAGGTACATCTCAGTCAGTGAAGAAGGTACATACAAAGTATGTTCCAAAGAAAAATGTACCCTCATCTACTTTAGAATCAAAAGAAGTTTCAGTTTCAAAGATTCTGTTGAAATATCTCAAGTTGAAACTGCTTCCCTAGAAAATAAAGTAGAAGATGTTAACCTAAGCTCAGTTGAAAGTATCTCTCAATCATCATTTAGTAAATCAGAGATAAGTACTATTCCAATGAAAGAATAAAAAACATAGGTTTTAAGTATCAGTGAAGAAAATAAGGAATCAGAAGACTTTGTGATGACAGATTGGGAATTAGAACAAGTATTGGAAAATGCACCTTTTCTAGATAGGGATGTTTTAACTGAAGAATATTTTAAAACCATTCTAAATTTTCTTCAAACTCGTCCTCAATAGCGGTCCTTTTATACCCCTCATCAAGAGTATTTTCCTTTGTCTCGAAATCCTGTCGTTGGTTCATCCTCTTCTCATAAATTAGAAGGGAATGTTCCTAAAGGCCTGACTTTCAATCTATTTGACTTTTTAGCTCAACAAAACAAAGTTGAAGTTACCTCATCCCCTTAGGAGACTACATCTTAACCCGATTCTTCTATAAAAGATGAAACAAAGACCTCTTATGTTCATCTCTTTGGAAATCCCCTATTTTCAATCCCAAATCTTGAAGAACCAGCCAAAGAATTCCAATTTTATGTTATTCCAAAGTAGATTCAAATTCCACGAATTGTAATTCCTAGTTCCCAAAAAACTACATCAACCGGTCATCCATCAATTATACATTAGCAAGCCATGGATCAGCCTGCCCTTAAAAGGATGCAACAGATAGTTGTTGCAATATATACACCACTTTCCCTTCCTCAACCTTTGCATCCTCTTTCTCAAGGGGATTATCTAAAATATCTGCCAAAATACACAGGAGAGGGAGAAGGAGCTTCTGCTAAGGAACATTTGGTTTCTTTCTATATCTATGTTGATAACCAAAAAATTGAACATGAATATGTCTAGTCAAGACTCTTTGTTCATAGCTTGGATGGAGAAGCTCATAAATGGTTTAGAAGTCTGCCACCAAACTCAATAACAGGAATAGATGAATTGGAGGAAGTATTTGTGAAACAATGGGGTGATAGAAAATATTATGTATACTACCTTACAGAGTTTGGAACTCTAAAAAAGAATATTTATGAGTCATTGGTTGATTTTACAGAGAGATTCCATAAAATTTATCAAAAAAATCCTGAAGAAACCAAACCTACTGAAACCACAGCTATGATAACTTTTGCAAATGCCTTAAATTCTGAGTTTTATTTGTGGTTAAGTGCTGAGAAAGCACAAACATTGATGGCTATGCAAGAGGCTGCAATTGGAGTGCAGTCTAATCTTATGGCCTCATATAAATTGAAAATGGAAGAGGAGAAAGCAACAAAGGACAAAAAGAAAATGAAAGAAGAAAAACCTTCTTCCTCCAAAACTTTAACAGCAAAAAAAAGATTGATCAAATTTCTAATTTGATTAAAGAACTTGCTTCAAAGATTACGAAACTAGAGTTAGAGAACAAACCTGTAGCTAGAGCCAATCAAAATGAAGCCTATAGAAATCAGGCTCCCTTCATAAGGCCTTTTCAGCCTCAACAAATCTTACAGTGCCTAAGGAGGAATGTTGATGATCAAAATGTTCAGCCTCCACTAAATAATTTTGTTGAAGAAGAGAAACAAGAACATGAGGAAGAAAATGAAGACATAAATATTGTAGGGGAAACATCACGGACAACTTGTTTGACTTTGCAAGAATATGAAGACCAGTCAAGGATAAATATCTTTTCAGATGATGAGAATGCTCAAATTTATGTACAAAATGAGAAAAAACAGCAAGAAACTCAAACCAGAAATTATCCTCTGAGGTCGAAAGGTCTTGTCCAACAAATTCAACAAAAATCAGGTTCTGATAAACAAGATGTTAAACAAAAGGCAAAAGTCAATGATGTCCCTCCACCTCCCAATCCTGCCCCAATCATCGGAATTTCTATAGAAAATAAAGAATTGACTCCTCTTTATTTTAGTTTCAAGTCAGAGCTAAATAAAATCAAGATCCTCATCCCACGTCTTGAATTGTTGAAAATCTAGCATACAAAGAGTCATTTAAAATTTTGTTACAGCCACCTCTTGCTCCTGATTCAGTCAATATTGAAGATGAACGTCCTATTATCTACTTAGGCAACCATGTCTAAGACCAAAAAGATGATAATTCACCACCTTTCTATCTTTCACTCACTATATATGACAAAATTGTTGCATAACTATTTATTAGATTATGGGGCCTTTCACAATCTAATTCCAAAGAAAGTGATGGATGAATTAGGATTGGAAATCACTAAGCAATACGATGACCTTTACACTTTTGATTCTAAAAGATTCAAGTGTTTAGGAGTGAATAATGACTTGGTTTTTTCTCTTACCCAGCTTCCTATGAAAAGTTTAGTGATGGACATAGTAGTTGCAGACATACCTTCTAGATTTGGGATGCTTCTTTCCAAATCCCGGTCCAAAAAATTGGGAGGCACCCTTCAAATGGATATGTCATATGCCACAATCCCAGTGTTTGGAGGAGAATTCAGGAGGTCGTATAGGGAAACCAAAATGGACTATATCATAAGTGATCAGAATAATCCCTCAAATCATCCTATATATGCAGAGGAGAAGGAATGGGGGTCATCTATATTACACTTTATTGCTAATGACAGTAATTTCCAGCCTGAAATTAGTGAAAAATAACATTTTCAAGATACAAATAAGCAGAATTTAGAAGGAAGACAAGTCTGGAAATTATACTTTGATGGAGCCTCATCAAGAGAAGGATCGGGAGCTGGTGTAGTTCTCATTTCTTCCACTCAACAAATGTTAACTCTATCATATAAACTGCAAATTGCTACCATTAATAACATTGTTGAGTATGAGGCACTTGTTTTGTGTATGAAGGAAATAAAATATTTGGGAGTTGAACAACTAATTTCTTTTGGTGATTCAGAATTGGTGATAAGGTAGGTGAGTAATAACTATCGAGTGAAAAATTCCAAGTTGAAAATTTATAGAAATGAAGTGTGGGATTTGATTGAGTATTATTTTGCAGCATTCAATTTGAATTTTGTCATTAGAGAGGAAAATCAAATGGTTGATTCACTAGCTATAGCTGCTATTAATTTTAAAGTTCCTCTTGATATCAAGGCAACATATGATGTTCAAATAAAAAATAGACCTTATATTCCTGACAATATCAAATACTGGAAAGTATTTGAAGATGACAAAGAAATTCAGAAAAATTTGGAATGTGTAGAAGAGTTTGCAGACATCCAAATAGATAATGAGCAGGACATTGTTGAAAATCAAAACAATAAGTCATTCAAAAATACCATGGCTAGGAAAGACATTATTGATCTGAAAACTAACTACATTCCTAAAGGCCTAGTTCCTTTAGAGAGATTGTTTGACAATAATGATGTATTTTTAAAGCCTAAAAGTAAAGTAGATGGAGGGAGTACAATTGACTGCAATATTGGTACAGAAGATCAGCCTAAATTAGTTAAAGTTTCTAAATTTCTTTCTCAAGAAACTAGAACTAAATATGTCAAGTTGTTGAAACAATATGTAGACATTTTTGTATGGTCCTACAGTGATTTGAAGACTTATGGTAGAGGTATAATGGAACACAAAATTCCTCTGAAAGTAGAAGCAAAGCTGTTGAGTCCCAAATCTGCATCTTTCCTATACACCTTTCTAGACTTTTTCCGTTTACCTGGACCTCCTAATTCATCAACATCATTGCATATTAATCATAAAAGAGCATTTAAAGTGGTTTTTAACTATGTTTTGTGTCTGCTGTTTGAATTAGATTTTTGCTCATTGAGCTGCGGAATCTTGTCACTTTCCGCAGCTGCTTCAACTTTCCACAGCCATTTTTTTAAAGTCTATATTGCAGGTGTCTTCAGGCAAATCAAGCCACATGGGCAAGTTGGAAATGACATGGACATGGACCGAGTCCTATTGGCTCAGTCGAATTCACTAAAGAAGGCCGTGGTCAAATGAAGCCAAGCGGCGGTCAACCTAAGAGTCCTACGGTGACAAAACTCTGTTTTTCACCACGTGAAGACTTGCGTGGCCGTTTCTAAATCACGAGGGACATATCAACACCTTTGAACGGCTCCATAAGCCGAATCCAACGGCCACTCTCCATAGATTTAATCTTCACGGCAGCCATAATGCTAGATTTCTGGACGTGGTTGTTCACATGTCTTCTATCAGCGCAGAATGTAGGAAATTAGTTATGTCTTCCTCTGTTATAAATAATGCGTTCTCATACGCATAGTAGTTAGCTGGTGTAATGTAATTTTGGCTGTCAAGAAAGCCCACTGTGCCATGAAATTATTTCTTTGTTATGACTGTGTTTTGAATATATGAGAAGACTCTGTTCATAAGCATAATTCGTGTTTGATAGCTGTTGCCCGAGGATTGTGCAGAGGGCCCCTGCACACGCCGAGGTTTTGTGTATTGTTGTATAGTTTCATGCTTTATTTCCTTACGTTCATTATGCCATAATCATTCACGTGTATATATTACATCTCTTATGGTATTAACGTTTTATTTCTGTTCATAATTTTTCATGCTTTATATTGCTGTTAACTGATCAGTGTCTTTGTTTCAGATTATAGTAGGCAGCCCAGGCATTTGCACATAGTTTTGCAATGACTAATGACATGGAATCAATGTTGTTCTTCTGCTGATTTATTTTTCTTAGCTTTTAATTTCAGCACTGTTTTATTCATTTCAGTTTTGTACATTTGCTTTACTAGTTAGATTAGATATTAAATTACTCATGTCATTATCAGTTACCTCCGAAAGCCATAATGAGACTAATGGTGAGGGATTGAAGTATGAGTGTGTAGTTTGATATTAGATTATTTTTTCTGCAAGTTAGATATTAAATTGCTCATGTCATTATCAGTTACCTCTGAAAGCCATAGCGAGACTAATGGTGAGGGATTGAAGTATGAGTGTGTAATTTGGTATTAGTTTATTTTTTTGCAAATTAGATATCAGATTACTCAAGTTGTCTATGATTACCTCCGAAAGCCATAGCGAGACTAATGGTGAGGGGTCATAATATGAGTTGATGTAATTTGATTTTAGCTTTACTTTGCTTGCAATCTTTGGATTTCTTTTAGTACAGTTTCTTTTGTGTTTAGACAACAGCAAGGGTAATGGGTTTCATGATCAATAGTTCACTGTTTGTTTAACTAGTATAGTGGCACATTTTCATTTTCTTTTAGGAATTAATTTTGTCATTGTATGTTTCAAAATCCTTTTGAAGTTTGAAGTTTGGGAAATCATTATAAAGGACATCATTGCCTTGAACATTCATAACCATACTTGTCTTTTAGAATTTCCATCTCACATAAGAAACCAACCAAAATAAATAAAAACCCAAAAACGACAAAAAGTAAGAGATAGGTTATCTTGCACATATAGTGCGCCACACTTCGTCAGCTTACGAATCCCGGATTGACAAATTAATGTAGCAATTTAGGACACACTAAATTGACCAAATATTTTGGTGCCGTTACCGGGGAAGTGTAACTAGGTAGCCAATTTCTTAAAATATATATATATAAAAAGAAGGGAAAACTTGATAACTTCTTGAAGTATGCTCTCCTCTTGCACCAAGTGTGATCTGGAGGATCAGAAAAGAGAGTTATTGGTTTAGTAATTTCTTAAGTATGCTCTCTTCTTGCACCTAGTGTGACCTGGAAGATCAGAAAGAGAATTATTAGCCCAACTTTAAAAAAAAATAAAAAAAAATGACATGCATAGAGCAAGAGATTCTAGGGGAAGGTTTATAGCTAGAGCCAAGAGTTCGATTTTCACAACTCCATCTTCTTCAAGGCATAGAAAAGACTCACCACCATCTACCCCTAGCCTTAAGATTTTTGGAATTCAAGGAGCAGCTGAATTAGAGGATTCTCCTATACCACCTACCAAATCTCATTTAGAAGAGGACCCTTCCTTTACTTCTACAGGAGAGTATATTGTAATCAAAGAAGTAGAATCACCTGAAGAAGAAAAGGAAGAGACTCCCTCTCATCCTCCCTTGATAGAAGAACTAGAGGACTCTAAAGAAACTATCATGGCAGAGGAAATAATAGATGGATTCGGAGGTAGAGGTAGAGGTAGAGGAGGAGGAAACAATGGAGACAACAATGGTGGAGGTGAAGGTAATAATGGAAGAAATAGGGAAGGAGACAACTTGTTTGGATTCCCTATAGATGATGAGGAAACTCATACAACGATGAAAAACATCTCACCATCTGTCCTCCCCAACTTTTATGGATTGCGAAGTGAGGATCCTGAAACATTTCTGTTTGAGTTTGAAGTCATGTGCCGAACCTATGACTATATGGAAGACTCTCAAAAACTAAAACTGTTTCCTTCAACATTGAAGGGAGCCGCTTTGAAATGGTTCATGGGATTAGTCACCCAATCTATTAGGACTTGGAATGATATGAAACAAACATTTTTGGATAGATACCTGGACTATTGTATGCCCACCAATCACAAGGATGAGGTATTCAAAATGGTGCAGAAAGAAGATGAAAATTTGGAAGATTTACTTGAAAGATTTCAATACAACTTAAAAAGAGCAAAGATGAGCAACTTAGATGAGGAAAATTTGAAAGCCCTTATATTAAAAGCCATCAAAGATGAATGGATAGATATTTTAAACATGATGGGGAAAGGAGACATTTCTCAACTTCCACTTCGTGACATAACAGAACTATGTGTCCATCTCTCAAGGGGAAAATCTAAAACGGGAAAAGGGCCTAGAGATCATTCTCTTATCAGGGCAAACAAATCTGCAACTGGATCAGTAAGTAGGGCAGAGATTGGCAATATGCTTGATGAATTCAAAACTGATATCTTAGGGAGCCTTAGTGAACAACTAGACACCCTTAAAATTCAAAACAAGCAGAAAGAAGAAACTGATGCTCTAGCCATCTTTTGTCCGAAATGTAGGAAGAAACATACTTTAAGGGAATGTCCCTTGGATGCAAAAGTTGTAGAAACATGTATGATTTTCTCGGAGAATCATGAGACCAAGGATTTTCCTTCAATTCCTGGACTCAAAGATGTCTTTCAAGAAGATCCAAATTCAGTAGAATCTCTCTGTTTTGTTGCAAGAAGACCTTGGCAGGGGCAACAAACTCAAGGGTTTAACAACCCTATGAATTTTCAACCCCACCAAATTGGAATCCTTGGCAACAACCTTGGCCCCAACCTCAAAATCCATATCAGTCATGGGTACAAGGTATGCAAAATCCTTATGGGAGATTTGCTCAATTTTATCAATATCCTCCATCTTTTCAAAATCAACAAGCTCCACAACTTCCAAACCCAAATCCACAACTTTCATTGCCATTTCCACAACAACAATCTTCTCAGCAAAATCCAAATCCTCAACTTATGCTTCCATTCCAACAAAAGACAAATCAACTTCCAGCTCAGCCATTGCCAAATCCTAACAATAAAAATCCTCAAAATACTTACATGATAGAAGGACAACAATTTCCTACCTATATGATTGTTCCTCTCAATGATGTACAACTCAGATCTGGTAGAGTTTTAGAAAAACCTTCTATAGATATTCAAGAGAAAGATACCTCTGAGGAGGACTCTCTTAAAGTCAATAAGGGTTCTGAGGAAGCATCTCTTCAAAATTCAAATATTCAAAAAGAAAAAGAAAATTTAACACCCACAACTCCTATAGTTGAGCAACCTGCATCTTCATCTACACCTCCTTTTCCTGAAAGACTACAAATTGACAAAGGGGTGGAAAAACAAATCTTGTTGCCTAACTATGACTTTCTAGATGAATTGAAGAATGTTTGTATCAAGATTCCCTTGCTACAAGCCATTCGAGAGATTCCTATTCTAGCAAAAACAATAAAGGAGTTGAGTTTCAAAAGACCAGGAAGGACACTAAAAGACACAAGAAGAATCCACTTGGTAGGAAAAATTGCAGATATTATGATGGGAAAAATTACCATGCAGAAGTATGTAGATCCAGGAAGTCCAATTGTCAAGACACATATAAATGGGATAGAAATTCCAAACACATTGATTGACTTAGGGGATGCTATCAACATTATGAGTAGACAGACTATGGAACAACTAAAACTTCCTAACCTTCTTTTTACACCTACTTTACTGCAACTTGCAGATCGATCAATTATTAAACCAGATGGTGTATTAGAAGATATTTCAGTCTCCTTAGATTCTTGGGAATATCCGGTAGATTTTATGATTTTGACTCCCAAGAGTAATCTAGGAGGACACCCACTTATCTTAGGAAGACCTTGGCTAGCCACAGTTGATGCTTTTATTAGTTGTAGATCTGGGGATATGTACATTTCTAATGGTAATTCGAAAAAGAAATTCAATTTGTATCCTCCAGCAAAAGCAATTACAGAAGTAGGAGACAATGAATGGGTCGATGATGAGGACACTATACAACTTGTCTTTACCATTTCTGAAATCAGTGAGGATAGTCAAATTCTGAACACATTAGAAAATTTTGAGACATCTTCAGAATATGACCCCACACAATTTCAGTTGGAATCTGACATAGAATATTTATCATCAAGACAAATGTCTCTTTACTCTATGAAAGAGTTCGGTAGTTCTACCATTGAGATTTTTCTAGGAAAAACATTAAATATCAACAAAAATTTGGAAAAGTCACAACAGGAGGAACTAACCAAAATCTTGCAAAAACATTCTACTGCATTTGCATGGGAGTATATTGATATGAAAGGTATTGATCCTAAGACTTGCATCCATCATATCTTTATTGAGGAAAACAGTAGACCAATTAGACAACCTCAGAGAAGGATGAATCCAAATCTTAGGGAGATAGTGAAAGAAGAGCTCCAAAAACTACTCAATGTAAACTTCATTTATCCAATTTCAGATAGCCGATGGGTTTCTCCTATGGTTATAGTACCTAAAAAGAATGGTAAATGGAGGGTATGCATTGATTACAGGGAATTGAACAAAGCAACTTTGAAGGATCACTTTCCTTTGCCCTTTATTGATCAGGTATTAGATACATTAGCAGGCAAAAAGTACTTTTCATTCTTGGATGGTTTTAGTGGCTATAATCAAATTCAGGTAGCACCTGAAGATCAAGATAAGACCACATTTACCTGTCCATGGGGAACTTTTGCCTATTGAGTGCTTCCTTTTCGGTTATGTAATGCACCCACAACATTCCAAAGAGTAGTACTAGGAATTTTTTCTGATCTAATCCATGATTGTGTAGAGGTTTATATGGATGATTTTACAGTTTATGGTAATTCATTTGAAGAGGCATTAGAAAATTTGGAAAAAAATCTTATAAGATGTAAAGAAACAAACCTTTCATTAAGCCATGAAAAATGCTTTATGATGTTTACTGAAGGGATTGTTTTGGGGCATCATATTTCGGGAGATGGGATTAAGGTTGATAGATCAAAAGTTGAAGTCATCTCCAAGTTGCCTATTCCAAATTGTCAAAGAGATGTTAGAAGTTTTCTAGGATTTACTGGATACTATAGAAGATTTATAGAAAACTTCACTAAAATAGAATCTCCACTCTTCAAACTACTTACAAAAGACTGTGAATTCAAATGGGATCCTGATTGTCAATCAGCCTTTGAAACTTTGAAAACAAGAATATTTGAAGCACCTATCTTGAGAGGACCAAATTGGAAACTCCCTTTCCATATTTCTATAGATGTTTCAGATACAGCTCTAGGAGCTGTGTTGGGTCAAAAGGATCTAGTCCCTTATGCCATTTACTATACCAGTAAAAATTTGACTCCCACTGAGTTGAACTATACTGTAACTGAAAAAGAGTTTTTAGTTGTTGTTCATGCAATCAATAAGTTTAGACATTATATAACAAGCTATGAAACTTTTATTCATACTGATCATTCTGCGATTAGATATCTATGAACAAACCTGTTACTAATGGCAGAGTGACAAGATGGCTCCTACTTTTGCAGGAATTCAATATTATTGTGTTAGATAGACCAGGGAAACAAAATACAGTAGCTGATTTCTTGTCTAGGATTCAGAATTTTAAAGAAGATTCTCCTGTAGAGGATAAGTTTCCTGATGAATACTTGTTTGCAGTAACTATTAAGACCCCTTGGTATGCAGATATTGCTAACTATTTGGTTACAGGGAAACTACCTCCACATTTATTTCCAAGAGAAAAACGAAAAATTATTCAGGAGAGTTCAAGATATTCATGGATTTCTAACGAATTGTTTAAAACAGGGCCAGATCTTGTGATTAGAAGATGTGTCAGGGAAGATGAAATGCCTGATATTCTTAAGGCATGTCATGATGAACCATGCGGTGGACACTTTGCAGACAAAAGGACAGCCTATAAAATCCTCTCTTTAGGATATTATTGGCCTTCCCTCTTCAAAGATGCAAAACAATATGTCAAAAGGTGTGACAGCTGCCAAAGATTAGGGAAACCTACCCTTTCAAATGAAATGCCATTGCAAACACAGGTACTCATTGAACCCTTTGAAAAATGGGCTTTAGATTTCATTGGACCTATTAATCCACCATCTAAGCAAAAGAAGTATATATTGGTTTGTACCGATTATGTTACTAAATGGGTGGAAGCCAAAGCATTAGTGTCTGCTACTGAAAATTCAGTTGTTAATTTTCTTTATGAGGATATTTTTACTCTCTTTGGTGTTCCAAGAGAAATTGTGACAGATCAGGGAAGCCAATTCACATCCAACCTGGTGGAGAAGCTGATGGAAGAATACAAAATCAAGCACAAAAGATCTACTCCTTACCATCCACAAGCAAATGGTCAAGTGGAGTCTACAAACAAAGTTCTTGAAAGTATCATCACCAAAACTGTTCATCTACATAGAAGAGATTGGGCAGAAAGGCTTCCTGAAGCCTTGTGGGCCTACAGAACTACATGAAGAAATACAACAGGACATTCTCCCTATGAACTTGTTTATGGGAAAGAAGTCTTGCTCCCCATTGAGTTCCAAGTCAAGACCTTCAAGATAGCAGTTCAGTTGGGGATGGACTTATCAGAAGCCCAAAAGCATAGAATGGAGCAGTTGAATGAGCTAGATGAGATCAGACAAGAGGAAATTCTAAGAACTGATCTAGTTCAATATCAAAGAGCTAAATGGCATGACAAATACATCAAAGATAAGAAGTTTCAAGAAGGAGATTGGGCATTGCTATTTGACTCCAAGTTTAAAGATTTTAAAGGAAAATTTCAGACGCATTGGCTTGGGCCATATGAGATTGACAAGATCTTTAGCAATGGAGCGGTAAGAATCAAGACCATTGATGAATTTCAAACTCCTCTTATTGTGAATGGCCACAGATTAAAGATCTATCATAAGCCACTCTCAAAAGAGGAATTTGTCAAAAATTTTCAAGATAATTCTGCAATAAGGCTGGTGAAGAAGAATCCTTCTTCTCCACCAGCCTAGCCTTTGTTCTTTTCAGTTTCAAAAAAAAAAAAAAAATTGTATAAGCCTGAAAACCAATCACTGATTGGCAGTCTTATACAGAAAATGTAGGGTGAAAATCAGGAACACCTGACACCCTATATTTTCCAAAAAATTCTCTCTCTCTCTTATTTCACAAGTTTTATGACAACCCACTCCATTTCATTCCACTTCATTCCACTTCATTACACTCCACTTCATTTCATTTCACTCCATTTCATCTATTTCATTTCATTTCACCAATAAAATTTTCTTCCATAACCATTTTCATTCAGTCAGTTATCATCTATCCATCTCCATTCACCCAAATAATTGTTGTGTCAGTTTCCGCAGCTGACACCAGTTTCCGCAGCCAGAAGCAGTTTCTGCAGCCACCACTCTGTTTTTCAAAAAATTTACAATCAGATGTTA
Organism: Pinus albicaulis; assembly: GCA_034641835.2. NCBI lineage: Eukaryota > Viridiplantae > Streptophyta > Pinopsida > Pinales > Pinaceae > Pinus > Pinus albicaulis. The sequence continues at coordinate 588,624,368 of CM076581.1, read as the reverse complement.
GTTCAACAATCATGAAATCAAATGCAGGTATGAAGACATATTATGAAGACATGAGGCATTCAAAAGCATCAATGAGGAGCAACTGATTGAAGACCAATGAAAAATGGCAAGAATTCCAAGGTATGAGTAGAAATTTATTTCAAATGGCATTCAAGCACATTTTTACATAGTTATAAACCATATCTCCATTATATGCAATGATTGCGTTGATAACTTCGTAACCATCCCACGATCTCTATACGATCCACCACAATCCTTGCATTCATTCTTAAATGGCCTCATAATCAAACCTCCGGTCTTCACTAATGTTCGGCTATACTTTGATACTCCACCTGTAATTAAGGAACGTGGTTGATTTGACTACGGCTTCTCTTAGCCGCACAAAATCCGTAGCCGTTGCATAAACATGCTTGCATCTACTTTGCAGCCACCCAATTTTAAATATTTCCGGATGCGTTTTACTCCCCCTACTGTTCTATTGATCTCACGGCTGCATTTCCATCGTGCTCACATAAGCCTTCACCCCATTTTGTTCTCTGTTCCGCTTCATTCCGTGTACCTATTCTCTGATATCCGCTTACATCCACTGGTCTCCTTCATAATCCTTGATCATTTTTGCCGTCTTACATCCATTAAACCCTTTTCACGCAGACGAGCTCTAAAGTACAGAAGGAAGGATGGGTCAGTTGTTGAGAACAGAACCAGAGGGACCCAAATTTATGGAAGGATACCCACAAATCAAAGACATATTGAAAAAGGAAAAATGGCTTCGGTTTATTCAAAAGCTTAAAGGCTACAATAAGGAGGTAACAAAAAATTTTGCGAGGTCTTTCAACGGTCTGGAGGTAGAAATTGGGGACCTCAAATTTACAGTGACTGAGGCATCCATAGCAGCAGCTACAGAACTCCCTCAAGAAGGTGAACGCTGGTTCAAGAACAAGAGCATTGACGAAGAAGCCTGGAGAGTGATCCTACGTAACCCAGGTATGGATGTCACCATTTTCAAAAAGGGAATTCCTGTTCATGCTTTAAAAGAAGAGTGGGCCAGTTTACTGTTGGTTATTCAAAAGTTTATTACCTGTGAGGGACGTTTTGGATCAATGTACATGTATCATACCCGACTTTTGATGAACTTCCTCGACAACCAGTCCCTCAATCTGCCATAATTCTTACTAAACAGTTTGAAAAAGATGTATGTAACCGTCCAGAAGCATCTAGGGGACGTAGAACCACATTTGTATCACCATGGTCTCGTGAAAATCTTGATAGAAAAACAATTAAAGGAGAAAAAGGACACCTGGGAGAAGTTTTTATTTAGAAACTTCTTCAAAGAACCCCAAGAAACCCCTGAAGGCAGTACATTAAAAAGAAGTAGAAGAAAGAAAACAGATGATAAAACTCAAGGCACTCCTACTAACACAGTTGAAAGAACTAGTAGAGAGGAAAGACTGCCTAAAAGGAAGAAGGAAAAGACTGAAGGTAAAAAGCCAACAAAATCAAAAGAGAAAAGAAGCATTGAAGCTGTGTATCAAACCCCTTCCTCAGAAGAAGACCATCAAGTGTTATCCGAGAGACTAGTTCACCTTCAGGAACAATCATCTATGGCCAAAAAGAGAGGAAAAGAAAAACAAAAGGAAAAAGACAGTAGTCCACAGTATGTAAGAAGAAGCAGCAGGCTTAAAGGAAAGTGGAAGAAAACACAAACAAAAGGACCCCATTTTATCGATTTGGGAGAAGGAACACCTGAAAAAACTCCAGCTGGCTGTAGTCCACCTCATTCTCAGCCAAACGTTGAAACTAGTCCTCAAGATGTTGACATGAGTCCTTTTCGGCCAGATTTTGAAGTCAATTCTCCTCCACAGTATTTTGGGGACAGCCCAAGGAAAACGACACCCGAGATAGATCCAAAGCAGCAAGAGGTGTATGATTACATAGAATCCTTAGAAAGAACAACCACGGGTCCCAGCACTTCATCCACTCAGCCTCACACAACACAAGAAGATCTAGTCCAATCGTTGAAACAAGAAATTTTTGAGTTGGAGGTTTTAAATAGACATATTAAAAATTAAAATGAAGCATTACAGGAGAAAAACAGATTGGACAAGATCATTCATGACAACACTATGCTACATCTGGGACTGTGGCACAAAAAGAACAGGAAATTGAAGAAGAAATGCCAGAAGATAAGTAGAGCACTGATTAATCTCAAATTCAGATGCTTGATGAAGAAGCCCAGGATGTTAGTAGCACCAAGAAAGAGGAGAAGAGGACTGGATGTACTGGCAGAGGTATCAGAGCATATGAATTGAAGAAGGATGATCAAAATTTTGGTTGCATGGGGACATGCAACACCTTCACAGTGGGGGTATGTTGAGTCCCAAATCTGCATCTTTCCTATACACCTTTCTAGACTTTTTCCGTTTACCTGGACCTCCTAAGTCATCAACATCATTGCATATTAATCATAAAAGAGAATTTAAAGTGGTTTTTAACTATGTTTTGTGTCTGCTGTTTGAATTAGATTTTTTCTCATTTAGCTGCGGAATCTTGTCACTTTCCGCAGCTGCTTCAACTTTCCGCAGCCATTTTGTTAAAGTCTATATTGCAGGTGTCTTCAGGAAAATCGAGCCACATGGGCAAGTTGGAAATGACATGGACATGGACCGAGTCCCATTGGCTCAGTCGAATTCACCAAAGAAGGTCGTGGTCAAATGAAGCCAAGCGGCGGTCAACCTAAGAGTCCTACGGTGACAGAACTCTGTTTTTCACCACGTGAAGACTTGCGTGGTCGTTTCTAAATCACGGGGGACATATCAACACCTGTGAACGGCTCCATAAGCCGAATCCAACGGCCACTCTCCATAGATTTAATCTTCACGACAGCCATAATGCTAGATTTATGGACGTGGTTGTTCACGTGTCTTCTATCAGCGCAGAATGTAGGAAATTAGTTATGTCTTCCTCTGTTATAAATAATGCGTTCTCATACGCATAGTAGTTAGCTGGTGTAATGTAATTTTGGCTGTCAAGAAAGTCCACTGTGCCGTGACATTATTTCTTTGTTATGACTGTGTTTTGAATACATGAGAAGACTCTGTTCATAAGCATAATTCGTGTTTGAATTCACCGAGGATTGTGCAGAGGGCCCCTGCACACGCCAAGGTTTTGTGTATTGCTGTATAGTTTCATGCTTTATTTCCTTACGTTTATTATGCCATAGTTATTTACGTGTATATATATTACATTTCTTATGGTATTAACGTTTTGTTCCTGTTCATAATTTTTCATGCTTTATACTGCTGTTAACTGATTAGTGTCTTTGTTTCAGATTGTAGTAGGCAACCCGGGCATTTGCACATAGTTTTGAAAAGACTAATGACATGAAATCAATGTTGTTCTTCTGCTGATTTATTTTTCTTAGCTTTTAATTTCAGCACTGCTTTATTCATTTCAGTTTTGTACATTTTCTTTACTAGTTAGATTAGATATTAAATTACTCATGTCATTATCAGTTACCTCCGAAAGCCATAGCGAGACTAATGGTGAGGGATTGAAGTATGAGTGTGTAGTTTGATATTAGATTATTTTTTTCTGCAAGTTAGATATTAAATTTCTCATGTCATTATCAGTTACTTCCGAAAGCCATAGCAAGACTAATGGTGAGGGATTGAAGTATGAGTGTGTAATTTGGTATTAGTTTATTTTTCTGCAAATTAGATATCAGATTACTCAATTTGTTTATGATTACCTCCGAAAGCCATAGCGAGACTAATGGTGAGGGGTCAGAATATGAGTTGATGTAATTTGATTTTAGCTTTACTTTGCTTGCAATCTTTGGATTTCTTTGAGTACAGTTTCTTTTGTGTTTAGACAACAGCAAGGGTAATGGGTTTCATGATCAATAGTTCACTGTTTGTTTAACTAGTATAGTGGCACATTTTCATTTTCTTTTAGGAATTAATTTTGTCATTGTGTGTTTCAAAATCCTTTTGAAGTTTGAAGTTTGGGAAATCATTATAAAGGACAGCATTGCCTTGAACATTCATAACCATAATTGTATTTTAGAATTTCCATCTCACATTAGGAAACCAACCAAAATAAATAAAAACCCAAAAACGACAAAAAGTAAGAGATAGGTTATCTTGCACATATAGTGCGCCACACTTCGTCAGCTTACGAATCTCGGATTGACAAATTAATGTAGCAATTTAGGACACACTAAATTGACCAAACAAAAGCCTGTAGCGCAGAAGATAAGGCATATCAATCCCATGTTGCTCCCTATTATTGAAAAAGAGATCAGGAAATTATGGGAAGAAAAAATAATTTTTCCTTTAAGATTTTCCAATTGGGTTGCTAATATAGTCCCAGTTCAAAAGAAGAATGGTGAAATTGGAATTTGTGTTGATTTTCGCAATCTGAACCAGTGTTCACTGAAGGATAACTATCCATTACCCAAAATGGATTATATTTTGCAAAAAGTTGTAGGCTCTAAGATATTTTCAATGATAGATGGCTTTTCGGGGTATAATCAAATCTCGGTTGATAAACAAGACAGAGAGAAGACAACATTTACTACACCCTGGGGAACATTTATGTACAACAAGATGCCATTTGGTCTAATGAATGTATGCGCAAAATTTCAACGAGAAATGGATATTGCCTTTGTAGGAGAAAAAGACAGATTTGTAGTCATTTACTTGGATGACATAGTCTTTTCAAAATATGATGAAGATTATTTGAAACATTTGAAACAAGTTTTTTACAAATGCAGAAAATTTGGTTTCTCCTTGAACCCAAAGAAGTCATGCTTTGTTGTTCAAGAAGGAAAATTATTGGGGCACATTGTGATGGAAATTGGTATTTGTATTGATCCAGGGAGAGTTGAGGCTATTAAGAAGATTGCTTTACCAAGGAATAAGAAATAATTACAGTCATTTTTGGGGAAAATTAATTTTCTGACGCATTTTGTCCCAAATTTTACAGAGCTAATCAAACACATAAATGTCTTGCTAAAGAAAGATGCAGAATTCAAGTGGCGAGATGAAGAAAAAAAATATTTTTCAGCAATTAAGTTTGCCTTGAATGAAGCTCCAGTTTTAATCAGCCCTGATTTTCGAAAAGATTTTCTGATTTTTTCATATGCTTTTGAAGAAACAATTACAGTTGTTTTGTTACAAAAGAAAAAAGAAGGCTTAGAACAACGTATTTCCTTTTTCATTTGTGCTTTAAGAGATGTTGAATTAAAGTACAACTTGATTGAAAAACAAGCATATGCACTAGTTAAGGCTTTAAAGTCTTTCTGAGTTTATGTGTTACATTCAAAAATTGGTTCTTTTGTACCAAATATTACTGTCAAAGATGTATTGCTGCAGCTAGACACAGATGGCAGGAGGGGAAGATGGTTAACCAAGATTCTGGAATTTGATATTGAGATCAGACCTACTAAATTGAAAAAATGACAAGGCTTAGCTCGCTTGATGGCTGAATCAAATTGTAAAGCTCTAAATCTGAATATGGAGGTAACTGAAGAAAAATATGGAGAAGGTATATATGATTATCCTGAAATGCTTCATTCAAATTGGTAAAAGGATATAGTGTACTTTTTCTTAAACTTCAGTTGTCCTCCAGAAATGGAGAAGTAAAAAAGAAGAGCATTTAAATTGAATGTATTTAATTATTTCATATTGGAAGATCATCTTTACTGGAAAGACCCTGTGGGAGTTTTATTAAGATGTGTAGATGAAGCTGAGTCACGGAAAATTATGTTAGAGATAAATGCAGGGGTGTGTGGTGGACATTTGTATTGGAAAGCTACTGCAAACAAAATTTTAAGAGTTGCCTATTATTGGCCAACTCTTTTCTCTAATGTTTTTGCCAAATTATGGACTTGTGTTGAATGTAAAAAGTTTTCTGGTAAGCAGAAGCTACTTCCATTGCCTCTTATTCCTATTTCAGCAGATGTTCCTTTCTAGAAGTGGGGGTTAGACTTCATCGACGAAATTCATCTGCCATCATCAAGAGAGCATAGATGGATTCTTACAGCTACAAACTACTTTACTAAGTGGATTGAAGTTGTTCCAACCAAGAATGCCACTGACACGGTAATAATAAAATTTATATTGGAAAATATTATGTCTATATTTGGTTGTCCTAAGAAATTAGTGACTGACAATGCAATGGATTTTAAATCTACCATATGAATAGTTTCTGTCAGAAATATGCTATTGATTTGACTCATTCTACACCTTATTACCCTCAATGTAATGGGTTAGTTGATTCATCCAATAAAATATTGGTGAGAATCATTAAGAAGGTGTTTCCTGAAAATAAGAGAAATTGAGACACTCAGCTGGTTCATGCTCTTTGGGCAGACAGGGTAAGTAGCAAAAGATCAATTGGAATGTCTGCCTTTCAACTTGTTTATGGTACTGATGATGTAATCCCGTTGCAATTAGTCCTTCCTGTTATGAAGTTTCTGGAAGATGAAATTGATGATGCAAATCCAATTCAAAGGAGAATGTTGTAGTTGATAGAAGCTCATCAAATCCGAGAATCACTGATGAACAAAGTACAGAAATACCAGATCAAAGTCAAATATGTTTTTGACAAAAGAGAATATCAACAATTATTCTACGAAAATGATTTGGTTTTGTGCCGGGATGTCAGAAGGGAAGACCATGGAAATCATGGTAAGTTCGATAATTTATGGTTTGGGCCATTCCAAATTGCACAAGTTTTTGAAAACAATACATTTCTGCTCAAGAATCTAGATGATGATCAGCTGACTGGAGGTCCATTTAATGGTTATTTTCTTAAAAAATTCTATGCTTGATAAGTTAGTTATTCATTCCATTGTAAATATCTGGAGTGGTGTGTCAATAAAACTCCATGTCCAATGGTACTTGTGTCTGTAAATATAGTCAGTATTGAGTCCAGCCAATGAAAGGTTAGTTCTAGTCATAAGTTCCTAAAGTTTTCTAAGTCCTAAAAGTTTTAAGGCACTGAGTCTACAGTCCTTGAAGCCTCACAGGGAAGACTTCATCCCTAATAGGAACCACTGTTAGCACTATAAATGTTAATATTCTGACCACCATTATATTACTGTTTTTTAGTTTTTCCTTGTTCACTAGAATATGTCAAAGTTCTAATCATCTTCAATAAAATCCAAAAAGAGTCTCAAAACCAAAAATATTTTCAGTTTTATAGGTGATATTATGTCTTAGATTCATAAAAAGTTAAAAAAATTGTTTTAACTTAGGTTAGAGTCAAAGTTATTGGTCATTTTAGTCATAATAAAATAATAGCTACTATTTCTGGAATAATAGGTACTCTTTTGAAAAGGCAGATATTTCTTCAGGAGCTTGGTTTCATTGGTGACACAGAGATAAAAGTAGCTATTTCCATGAAATTGCATAAGGAACTGCAAGGAGAATTATTCAGAGAAAAGATCATTCTCCTTTGAAATCAATTGAAGATTTTCTATGTTATGAGATATTATTCTCTTTTAAAAAGGGTAATTACTTCTAACTTAGAAGAAATATTGTAAGAGAATGGTTATATTTTTGGTGGAGCTAACCTATAGCTACTCATTAAGGCTTAAGCGGAAAATGAGGTACAAAGTATCAATTTATTAATGATGTGGAGGAGTGATATATTGTATGGGGTGACTTGGCACTCAGATTTGAATCATTTCAAATCATGTCAATAAAAACCACACCGCGATTAAAGGTGTCGACTTCAGAGGATTAGGTTCACTATTTTTCATGACCGAGTTCTCCAAGAAATTTACAGCTAACAGTGTTACATTTTCCAGCAACCAGCTTGTCATCTCAAGCAAGAAAGTAGGGTTTCTATCTCCAGTTTGAACCGTTGTGCATAAAGGTTGAGCTTAGGTGTTAAGAAAGATGCGTAAAGGCGGAAAGTTTAACCGCTCTAAGCCAACAAATACCAGATTTGTTGATTTTAGAGCAAAGCCCCAATTTCAAGCAGTAGGCTAGTATAGGTTTCTAAAGAAACTTTCAGGGGAAAATGTAGTTGTTGCACAGGCCTTTGCTGAAAGTTTTGACGGGGAGAAAGTCAAGCTTGGAAGAAAAACCTTCAAAATCACCAAGACCATTATAGCCAGGGCTACTCAGACATCAGCTACTAGATAATGTTGGTTCAAAAAGAAAATGATGCAAGCAGATGTAAGTTCATTCCTCAAACCTGAGCACGTAAATGTCAATTGGACTCCTACTATGGATATGTCCTGTTTTAGGCCAGAATGGAAGCATGTCATAACCATTGTGCAACGCTAGATCACTTGTGAGGGTAGATTCTCCATTTTTCGTCAATATCAAGTGAGATTTATCTCCCACATCTCAGGTACCAGACCTATGAATTTGTCTTTATTTCTCTACAAATCCTTGTTAAAAATGTCTTTGAAGTTACAAAAGATCCCTAATTATTCCATGAATAACCTCTATCATAGAGGCTTAATAAAGATCTTGTTGGTCTATCACCTTAATAAAAAGAGAACTACCTAGGAAAAATTTCTAACAGATGAAGGATTTGGTAGCATCAATTCCAGGAGGAGGGTGGCGAGACCTAAGAAAAAAAATGTCCAAGAAGAACAAACTAGCTCAATACCTGTTCTAAATAGTTCACAAGTAGCTCAATCTATTTCATCAGCGAGTAGACAAACTAGAAGTTCAGCTAAAAGAGCCAGAACTGAATCTGTCACTCCCATACCAATGGTACAGCCAACAGAAAAATTTTATACTAGAAAAACTTCTAAAGAACCCCAAACTTTAGCATCATTCAGAAGAGAACATGCAGTTATATTCAAGCAAGGGAACACTTTTCCTAATAAAAAGGTTAAGTCTACAGGTGAGGAAAACATAGCCTCTTCATCAAGACATAAAGGCAAAAGGAAATTGATCCTAGTAGAAGAAAATTCAGAGGAATTCAACCCTGAAGTACCAGTTCAACACCCTGTTGCATAAATCACAAAAGAGCAAGAAGAAAACAGTGACACCCCTTCAAAAGGAGAACCAACATTGGCTCAATTATTTTCTTCTCTTAAGACATCCAATACAACTACTAGAAGAAAGGACAAGAGCATCATTAACTCCTATTCATCTTTTGAATAAGACAGTACTAAAGAGGATTTATCAGAGACAGAGTATGAAGCAGGTCAGTTTAGCAATATAATGTGGAGAATAAGAGGGGTTTCTTATATTCCCAACCCATACCTCAAAATACCTCACACTAGGCCTAAAAAAAAGCTAAGAGTGAACAACAAAATCATTGCTAATCGTAGACTGAAAGATGAAATTATAAATGTTGATGAAGTCCCAAAAACTAAATCCAAGAAGACTAGAGCCAAAAAATAGAAACATGCAAGAGTTCCAACTACTCTCAGAATTATCTAGGTTACCCCTAAGCCTCACACAAAGAAACATATCCCCATACTTCTCCCTCCAAGGGTCCAGGGCCTTCCCCAAGGAAACCTAATGAGAGTGTACACACACCTAGATCCACCTAGGATCCATAGGGTAAATCAATAGAAAAATTGTTGGGCTCTGAATATGTCATATCATTCAGTATATAAAGTCTCTATTCATGAGCCATATTCCCACATTTATGATACTTTTTGTAGCCATTATACCATCAACTTCCGCTAAATGAACCTTTTTTTACCTTGTGGTTAATTATGATGGATTTCTTATCTTTTTAATGATTAAACATGTCTTTAATATGGTTTTGTCAATGATGGGTTACTAATGTGTTTATGTGGCCAAGGAGTGTGCTCAACTACGAAAATTTCCATCTATGTATCAGTTCTGGAAATTTGGTACCAATTCAGTCCAGTCTGGAAATTTTGTACTCAGTGCGGTACTAGTTCAGTCTAGTCTCACAGTTCGATACTTAGTTCGGTACCAGGTCAGGAGTTCAATACCTAATACTCCACCTATAGACAAACAACTACGGGCAATTACACCAATTGCAAGTGTACCTTATTGGCAAGCCACCAATGAGGTATGATTCGAATTTATTTCAATTCCTTCTGAATATAATGGAAATTATGTGCTTGGTGCATGAAAGCACAGAAAATTACCAAGTTTGGGTGGTTGAAATGCTCATTTTGGGTGGTTGAAACTAATTGTTTGAATTAGCAGCAACAAAAAAAGGAATTGGAACATGCAAGAATGTGTTGGGAAATAATTCAGGAGCAAGGCCATTATGGGACACTTGTACCCAATAGTGTCCATTGGTCACCATGAGCATTTTATGACCGGTATGATGGTTTTGAGGTAGGGATACACCTTGGTTTTTGGACCTTCCAATGCGAGGAAACCTTGCCAAGGGATGGATCGCCCGAGGGACTATGTAGTAGAGAAGGGGATCCCAGTGAAACTTGGAAGGTGTCTGACTACACATAAAGGGGTGATCAAATTTCCCGAGGGACTATGTGACAGAGAAGGGAATGTTGGGGAATGAATTGGTTTTGGACATTGGCATTTCCAGATGGAATCGGAATCACATTGGGAGTGTGCCCTGGAACAATGAGTTGGTAATTATTCACTGAGAGAATATGTACCGCAAGGATAGTAGCATTGGACATTGTATGTAGGTTTGAATTTGGCAGAGGTGAATCTTGGTACTACTTTTGAGGGTGGAGGTGTGAGCCTATGGATTCCCTTGTTGACTAATATGAGCTATGTATCCTTCATTATTTTTTGGTTCAAGCAAATGAGTTTTTGGTATATGTAAATGTATATGTATATGGATGTTTTTGTAGATATCACAATGAGTTGTGCTATAAAGCTCCAATAAATAGTATGATTGTCATGTTTTCAATAGTGGTAATTGTAAATATTGTAACGAGCTAGGTTACAAAGCTCCAAAGGTAGTACGTTTTGTTTTCAGCGGTTTTATGGTTATAGGTGTCATAGAATACCAAGGACGGTGTTCCCAAAGGGGGAGGGGTTTGTAACAAACCATAATTTATTTTCCATTTAAAATATAAGGCCAAGGTCATGGGACAAGTATTCCAAGATGAATGGTGGGAAAAAATTATAGTGGGGATCACTCTTAGTTTACTTATGGCTAAGGAAATTAGCAAAGGAAAAGAGGAAATAATTGGCATTTATTTATGAGAAATAGGGAAAATAGAAGAAAATGAAGGTGAAGAAAACACATTTTCATTAAAGGGAAATTAGAGGAAAAATGAATAAAATAGAGGCCATAATGATAAAAAAGGCTTCTGAGCATGAGTTTCTAGCCTTTTGATAATTTTGGGTTGAGTTCTCTTTCATTCTCTCATTCTCTCGTACCCTTACACACTTAGGGAAATCTTGGAGAATTCTTGGAGTAGGCTTGGATCACTTTAGCAACCACTTGGATTGGAAAAGGAAGGCAAAGGAAAGCAGGAAAGTAAAAGGGAACAATTAGATTAACAGATACAACCATATTTCTTTGCAAATAACAGGTTTCATGTGTGATTTCTGGAATCATGGTATATGCATGTGATTTTTTGGTTATCTGTTGTCATTGCCATGGAAATTTGCTTGGATTGACTGTGGTTTTAGCCTTGCCTTTCCATTTCATGGATAGCCATGGTGTTGTGGTTTTTTCCACTTGTTGTTTTTCTGATTGGTGCTCAGGTTCTTTATGTTTTTGAGTTGTAACAAACACTTTGGAAGCCCTGGAACATCTTGGGTTGAGTTACTATTCCTAAAGCTGAGGTTGGGACAAAGGATCTAAAGCCCTTGGTGGTTTGAGTTACTAGTCCCTGGAGTCGGTTTGGACAAAAAATTGGAGCCTTGGAAGGTTGTGGGTTGAGTTACTAGTTCCTAGAGCCCTATACAACTTAGGTGGAGATCGATCAGGCTGATGTTAGTAATGTTCGACCATAGAGGTGGAATCACTATGGTTGAGGGTTGAGGCGATTTGGACTCTGGAAGCCCTAGTTTGGTTTTGTTTTGGTTTATTCCATGAGATCCCACATTCATGATTGGCATATGGTACAGGGTGATTGACTGAAAGAGAGATTTGGTTCAGCCCAATCTATGGTCAGGTGGTATGTGAAAGTCCCTAACTTGGTTGTTATTTCATATATTAATAAGAGTTATTTCTCTACTATGATTCATGAATATTTGTAGTGATTATGTTGGTGATATTATGGCTGAGTTGCCATGGTTTCTATGTTGGTTATTTTTTGGTTATATGATGTGTAATTTATCTATGGATCTTGTCATCAATTGTTTAGTTTTTGATTGGTTGATGAATGTATGGACTAATAACTTTGTTGCAACTATGACATAGAGAGGGAAGAGAGTATTCTTGGTGATTCTAAGATGAATCTCATACTATTATGATCATATATGCATTCATGATATGTAGCTTCTATGTTTTTCATATGTTTGACGAAATACCTATTATGAATTAGGCAGTCTAGGTCAAGTTTCTAAGTTGAGATTGATTTTTTAGCTTTGTCATCATGTTAATAATGATTGTGGAAAGTATCAGGCAATTTTGGGTAGTGGTCTGGAGGTTGGCCTAAAAAGGTGGCACAAATCTCAGGGCTGCATGCTCAGAACTAGAGATTTTAGGCCATAACTGCATGGAGGTAAGTCTGTCAGTGCAGTTATAGCCTCATAACCGCATGGAATCAGTGTCAAGGGTGTGGTTGTGGGTCTAGGTCAGTGAAATAAGGTTCCAACTCAGGGATTGACCACCTGGGGTGTTTCTCAAGCTCTTGGGTCATCTGTAGTCCCTGTAGGATGTCAGTTTGTGATCAGTTTGTATGCCCCACTTCCTTAACAGGGACTGGTAGGTCGAGTCTTGTCATAGTGACACCTGTCTCATGTTTACCCTGGCAGGATTGTGAATTTAGGTAAATGGTGGAAGGGGTGGGTACAATTTTTCACTTTTTTTTTGGATCTACTAGTGAATTGAGATTATTTACAAATATATTATTACTTTACAAAGAAGTGATGGGGATATAATTTAATGATGATATCTCAACCCTATATACTTCTCACATAGAAGAAGGTTTTAAAAATACACTTGATTAATACTTTCACTTTCCCTAGTTAGTTTTCAACGTCAGTGTGAAATGTTTAGGATTTTATCTAAAATTTAATAATTATGGGAAAGCCGACTGGAACTGGTCATTGGGGAAAGTGGAAAAAGTAATGGTGTAATTTTCGGTTTTCCAAAGGTGTGGAATTTGTGTTGATCAAATTTGTATTTTAGTTTATCCAATATATTTGCATATATTGGCGTATACCCCAAGAAGGATTCTGGAAAAATTTAGAAGGTATTTCTTCAACTTTATCTGGAAATAAATTAGTGATTAAAAGGGAAGACGCTGGGTTAGTTGGAGAAAAATTAGAAGTTCCCAAGTCATTGGGAGGATGGGGTTTGAAGGACATTAATATGTTTAGGAAAGCAAGGGCAACAAAATATATTTGGAATATGCTTACTAATGACAACATAGGGAGAATAATCTTTCTTCAAAAGTACATCTTACTAGGTACTACCTTGTATCGGATAAAGTTAGAAAGAAAAATCTTGTAAAATGTCTGAAACCAATGAAAGGTGCTAGTTTTGGATTTTGTTATGATAGATAATATTTTGTCTTGGAAGGTAGGAATAGACATCTAGGTTAGAGTGGGTATGGATGCAATCATGGTTTGTGATAGAAGTTGTTTCCTCTCAAAGTTTTAATTCATCGCCTTAAATTTATTGGGATAACTACCTTGAACATTTTAACCAAACTAGGGGCTCCTATACTTCGACTATAGGGATGGTTGAGCACTAAATAGATTACCATGGTAGGTTATATGGAAATTTAATGGGAAACTACATATTTACTCTTAAGACGTCTCGTGTTAGATTTACCCAAGTTGAGGATGAACTTATCTAGGAGGGAAATGTGATGGGAGGTGTTTACACTGCTAAAGTTGGATATGAAGCCTCTAGGATTGGGGGAAGAGGTCTCGTGGTGGAGAAAGTTGTGGATAATGAATGAATAACCAAAATATATATTGTTAATGTGGCTAGCACTAAATAATAGGTCCCCAAAGAGATGATGAAGGAAAGGGGCAAAGATGGCCTAGGAATTTACCTTTGTGTTATAACAATGATGAGTCAATTGAACATCTTTTCCTATCTTGCACCTTCACTCAATATATTTGGAATTATATGGAAGACCATTTAGGTTTATAAACCCTTTTGAATAATGAATATTTGGAATGTTTCTTTTCAATTTGGATTGGGAAAAAGGAGTTGAAGCCCCTTAGGGATGGCCCACATTTGGCCCTTTAGGACATATGGTCGGCTTGCAACTTAATTCTATTTGAGGTTAAATTTATCCTTCTTTCAACGATTTTGCTCAATTTTTGGGATTGATTCTTTTCTATAATTCAATAATAGGAATAAAGGCGCCAAAAGTTGTTGGTGACATAAATGTGGAAAAAAAATTACCTTGGATTTTTTCCAAAGGGGCTTGTAATGATTTCATCTATGGTTATGGAATAGTTATTCATCTAGATGGAATGGACTTTTTTTATCTAAAAGAAAATGTTGGAAAGTGGACCAATAACTACTATGAATTAATGGCTTTCTACCTGCTCTTAATTTTTCATATTATAATGCATTAGGACACTCATTGGGGCACATTACTAATCTACATGAACTCTGATTCCATGAATTTTTAAAATTTCTTTTTCCTAGGCTCAATAATGCTCTAAGACCATAGTTAATTATGCCCACCAAGATCAATTCCACAATATATTAGATAACATCTCTAATATCACATTTTTAATGCACCCTATTCACCTAACCATGTTTAATTCTATCATTAAGGTACCTAAAATTACCATACATATGATTTTTCATGAATGACTAATGCATACTACATGTCATGTGGCATATAATATGACCAAAACAACAATATAATTGTACATAAGCATGTAATTACATAACAACATACAGATGCAAGTATATATACATCAATAAGAATATAAAAACACGATTATATCACACTAGATGAAAACCTCAAATGTTCCACCCACCTATAGACCTCATTGTTCCAATACTCTTAGTAGTGGGTTATCCTTGATTTGGGGCTATGACTCCACCAGGGAAAAGCCTCACCTAGAACCTAATTATGGTCATGTATTTAGCAGAAAGTAAGTCTAAACATACCAAACTCTAGTAGCACTCCAACCTATAATATTTCATCCCCCATGATCCTACATAATCCAAGGTAGTGCACTCGCTTCTATGCATCAATAGTCACTCAAGTTATGCCACTACCCTTCCAAGGCTCCAACATAAGTCGGCCAAGAACTCAAATAATTGTAGCTCCAAGAGTTCCAACTACTCTCAGAATTATCTAGGTACCCCCTAAGCCTCACACAAAGAAACATATCCCCATACTTCTCCCTCCAAGGGTCCAGGGCCTTCCCCAAGGAAACCTAATGAGAGTGTACACACACCTAGATCCACCTAGGATCCATAGGGTAAATCAATAGAAAAATTGTTGGGCTCTGAATATGTCATATCATTCAGTATATAAAGTCTCTATTCATGAGCCATATTCCCACATTTATGATACTTTTTGTAGCCATTATACCATCAACTTCCACTAAATGAACCTTTTTTTACCTTGTGGTTAGTTATGATGGATTTCTTATCTTTTTAAATTAAACATGTCTTTAATATGGTTTTGTCAATGATGGGTTACTAATGTGTTTATGTGGCCAAGGAGTGTGCTCAACTACGAAAATTTCCATCTATGTATCAGTTCTGGAAATTTGGTACCAGTTCAGTCCAGTCTGGAAATTTTGTACTCAGTTCGGTACTAGTTCAGTCTAGTCTCACAGTTCGATACTTAGTTCGGTACCAGGTCAGGATTTCAATACCTAATACTCCACCTATAGACAAAAAACTACGGGCAATTACACCAATTGCAAGTGTACCTTATTGGCAAGCCACCAATGAGGTATGATTCGAATTTATTTCAATTCCTTCTGAATATAATCGAAATTATGTGCTTGGTGCATGAAAGCATGGAAAATTACCAAGTTTGGGTGGCTAAAATGCTCATTTTGGGTGGTTGAAACTGATTGTTTGAATTAGCAGCAACAACAAAAGGAATTAGAACATGCAACAATGTGTTGGGAAATAATTCAGGAGCAAGGCCATTATGGGACACTTGTACCCAATAGTGTCCATTGGTCACCATGAGCATGCTATGACCGGTATGATGGTTTTGAGGTAGGGATACACCTTGGTTTTTGGACCTTCCAATGCGAGGAAACCTTGCCAAGGGATGGATCGCCCGAGGGACTATGTAGTAGAGAAGGGGATCCCAGTGAAACTTGGAAGGCGTCTGACTACACATAAAGGGGTGATCAAATTTCCCGAGGGACTATGTGACAGAGAAGGGAATGTTGGGGAATGAATTGGTTTTGGACATTGGCATTTCCAGATGGAATCGGAATCACATTGGGAGTGTGCCCTGGAACAATGAGTTGGTAATTATTCACTGAGAGAATATGTACCGCAAGGATAGTAGCATTGGACATTGTATGTAGGTTTGAATTTGGTAGAGGTGAATCTTGGTACTACTTTTGAGGGTGGAGGTGTGAGCCTATGGATTCCCTTGTTGACTAATATAAGCTATGTATCCTTCATTATTTTTTGGTTCAAGCAAATGAGTTTTTGGTATATGTAAATGTATATGTATATGGATGTTTTTGTAGATATCACAATGAGTTGTGCTATAAAGCTCCAATAAATAGTATGATTGTCATGTTTTCAATAGTGGTAATTGTAAATATTGTAACGAGCTAGGTTACAAAGCTCCAAAGGTAGTACGCTTTGTTTTCAGTGGTTTTATGGTTATAGGTGTCATAGAATACCAAGGACGGTGTTCCCAAAGGGGGAGGGGTTTGTAACAAACCATAATTTATTTTCCATTTAAAATATAAGGCCAAGGTCATGGGACAAGTATTCCAAGATGAATGGTGGGAAAAAATTATAGTGGGGATCACTCTTAGTTTACTTATGGCTAAGGAAATTAGCAAAGGAAAAGAGGAAATAATTGGCATTTATTTATGAGAAATAGGGAAAATAGAAGAAAATGAAGGTGTGATGCAGGAGCATTCAGGCTAGTCAGCAATGTGATAGTATGGTCACATGTTGTGACTAGCAAGGGGCTGAAAGAAAATAATTTTATTAAATTATTTGTTTAAATATGTGAGAGTGTTTATTGAGGAAAGGATATAGGTGGCTGAGTGATCCTCCTTGTGTGGAGATCAGGCCAAACAGTTAGATTTATTTGGCTAGAATAGAATTTTAAAAGCTTGATTTAGCGTTGGTTTAGAAAAGAGTGGGTTTGAAGAAATTTTTTAGGAGAGGTTGAGAGATTTCTGGTTCTGAACCAGAATTGGTTCATGAAACCATTTATTTGTATAAATTGTGTCTTCTTGTATAATTCAGGAGAGTAGATGAGAGATAGAGAAAGGATTCAAAAGCACCTGGAAGGCTACGGGTAGCATAGGAGAATAAGGCCACAAACTAGAATAATCAGGCCGAGAGGGCAGAGAGCCTTATAATTGTATTTATGTGTTTCTGTGTGTACATACAGAGGAAGGAATGACTCTGTATTGTTTATTGGAAATAGGAAAAAACAGTGTTGCGTGCCTAGTGCATTAAACAACCCGTGGAGGCTTTCAAATACTTGCTTTTTCAATATTCAGATGAATGTAATGTTGTCCTGTGATTTTCATGTTTTTTTTAATAAGATTATGGTGTTAAGGGATTGATTGGTGAGAACATACCTTCGTTTGATTCCGTAGGTAAAATAATCCAAATTACACTAAGTATTTGGCGTAGAACTTATTCAGATTCATAATCCGAACTTCAAATCTGTTAGACAGCAGTTTTGAGTGCTATCGGGTCCAAAGAGCCCAAGTCGCATCAACCCAATGCATTTTCATGTTGAATCACTGAATGCCACTTATACAAAGGAATTAAGCTAAACCCCTTAGCGTATTCATTGAGCAGATTTGCGAATTATACATATATAATAGTTTGTTGAAGACAGTGTGCAACGCAAAGGAAGATCAGTTTTGAAGCATATTGGAATCGATCGGAATAGAGAAAACGTTCCGTATAATGCTGGATTCGGATGAGAAATATTATATATTTTTTTTAAAGTTGAATCGGGTCCAGAGAGTTAGATCGAAGCTGTGAAATCGGACGGATTCAAATCATATTGCAAACGCCGATCTCCGATTTCCGATTGAATCGGATCGGAGTTGTGAGCAATCAGCAGGTTTGTCATTTGAACCTTTGCGATCTCCGATTCCGATTAGTCGGATCAGAACTATAGTGATTCTATCGATTCTGAATCGATGAAACAATAATCAGAGTGAAGTTCAAAAGTCGATTTGGGTAAGGTTGAAAGCGGATTGGAAGAGCAGAAGCACGTGGAGTATGGAGCATCTAATAATAATTGCAGGACATAATGATTTGATTGAGGCCGAACTATCTGGTTGCTAAAACAATGTTTCAAATACGAGAGATTACGGGGCGTTATATTGAATTAGCATATGGTGATGAGTTCATGAAGAAGTAAACGGTATATGGTTATTTTGTGTTTAAATCATTTTATATATAACGCTATGGTTGGTACGAATGGAAGGTCGGCCTTGACTATTTGGTCTTCTATATCGCTGATATTGATTATGAAAATTAGTAAGTGCGTTGGTAGTTTGTATAAGATTCACATCAGACAGTCTTTAAGTTATATATGGAAGGGCGCATTGGGTAAGGACCGCCATAGCATTTCATTTTTATGGGCACTGTGGTTCTGTAGGAAATTATACAATTTGTTTGAGATCTTGATCTGTGTATTGTGATCAGAGATCTTGCTTTATATATTTTGATCAGAGGAGATTGAATATTCCGTCTTCAATTCATGGCACAACAGAATTCACACTGGAATTCTCAAAACTAATATTGGAAACAAACAAGAATGAAATATTGAATTTGAACAGTCACAGTTTTTGGAAAGGGTATGAATTTGCAGGATTAAAGTTGAAGTTGGTTATATGTTTTTAAACCATAAGTTGGAAAGCTTCTGAAATGTAATGGGAAAGTGTGAATTTGCCAGTTATTGATATTTTTGATTTGGGCAGATGAAACGCTTATATGTGCAGAGATTTCAAAGTGTTAAGTTGCCTATTTATATGAAGTAAAGTTTCTGGGTTTTGCAGGCCCTGCCTGCATCAATTTTTGGTATCAGAGCTAGCTTAACGCTCTGAAAGGATTGTTTTGGAAAACTGAGTTTTAAATTTCGCAGATGTATAATTGCCAGGAAGTGCGGATCAGAATGGAGAAGCAGAGAATGCTCGGGAAGGTCTGGTAAGAATGTTTAAATTGATTGCATGACTGATTTGATTGAAGATTGTTTAAATATTGTTGAAGGCAATGATATTGATGATCGAAAGAGCAGAGATTGGGTAGGCAAAACAGCATTTTCTTACAAACAGGTTATCAGAAGGAATTGATATTATTTGAAAGATACTTTGATGTGTCTTGAGATAAGATTGTGCAGGTCAGTGGATTTCCTGAAAGATGGAATGAGTTGTACCAGCATCATGGCATATGAGTTATGTGAGCAATTGAAGATGCAGAGCCTAAAGAAAGGAGTATTTCAAGAAGAGATGAGAACAACTTCCAACTGAGGTTGGCTAGAAGTTGATGAGGCAGCTCCACGATTGTGATTGTGGACAGGAGATAATAGTTCCAGCAAGAGGAGTGCTGGGTAGAATTGTCAGTCAGTGAAAGGTTCGAGGAAAGAACCAATAGGTGCCAAAAGGCTAAACTCAGGAAAGTTTGGTGAGGCATGAAGGAGACTTGTTACAGGCGAAATGGAAAAGGATAGTTGCAGCTCACTAGTGAACAAGGAAAGTTCACCAGAGGAAAGAAAGGAATTGACTATTGATGGTCATGACAGGGGTACAAGGGAAAGTCACAGACATAGGGAAAAGAATGCTGAAGCAGTTGGAATCAAAGGAATGAGTAAAGAAGAAAGGGACATAGAGTTGGCTGAAATGAAGGCAGAACTTAGTCATTTGGAGAAGCTGGTATTGAAAGGAATTAGAGAAAAATGGAAACAAGGATTTTATGTGGGAAGAAGAGTTAAATGGCCTGTCAGAGAATTGTTTGCTGATAAATTATTACTTCGAACAACTGAGAATGAAGAAACAGGATACATCTGTGAACCAGAGAAAGGACCTCTCCTTGGGGACGAAGACAGTGATGACAGTAGAGAAGAACTGATCTATGCAGATCAGAATGAGAGGAATGTGTTGACATCATCTGCACAAACAAGAGGATCTCATATTTTTGGGATTAATTATTTCTATGAATGTAAATTTGCAGGTATGCAGCCTAAAGGATTTGAACCTGTGTATGAAAAAGTGAAGGGAGAAAAGGCAAGACAAGCAGGAAAGGAGATGCATAAAGACTTTCAAGACTTCAATTGGTGGAGGAAATTAAAAGGTATGGCTGAATGGTTATGTTTTCTTTTAGTGGAAACTTATTGGATTATATTTGAAGGAATTTTAGCATGGAAAGAAGACCAATGGGAAATGAAAACAGGAAAGGAAACAAATGCAATGCAAATTTATGAAGTGAAGAAGAGGAAAGCTGACACCGAGAACTTAGTTGAAGAAGGTAAGCCAAGGAAATCTTTGAAAGATCAAAGTCTTATCAGAGAAGAGGAAGAGGCATTATTGTCTTATTTGGACAAACTGAGTATTGGAGGAAGTTGTGTAGAACAGGAAGGTATTCTACAAACTTATGATGAAGTTGCCAAGTATAGTCAAGAAATTGCAGTCCTAGAAGTTCTCTTTGATGAGGAAGAAATCAAAGATGTTGAGGAAGAATTTCTCAATAATTTAGTGAACTATCAGAATAGTTCAGAAGAGCATGAAGAGCTGATCATTGAGGCCTCGAATGAAGAGCCTTGCATTTTTGAAACTGACATGTTGTGTATGTTTTCAGGTTTGACAGGTGAGGAACAGCGATTGGACAATGTGCTTATGCATGTTGATGAAGTGAGATTATTGGAAGAAATGGCTGAAACAGAAAGATATTTTGAACATGTATTTAATGATTTTGAGAATGATGGTATTGACAGGGAAATTGTCATGATTAAAGGAGCTGAAGATAAACAAATGAAGGAGGAGTTATATTCAAATGACATGTTTATTGAATATGAGGAAATTGACATTTTGCTGAAAAAGTTATTCGACAAATCTGAAGACATAGAGGGAAGAATTATCTTTGATGATAATGAAAGAGAGGCCGTAGAGTACAAACAACAGATTGTAAATGGCAGAGGCAAGAAATATTTGGACAAAAAATTTTCAATTTATATGGAAAAGGAGAATGTACAGTAGACAGATGTCAGTGGGGTTCAGTTAAAGACAAATGGTAAGAAATAATTTGAGAAATTGTGGAAGATGAAATTAGATGAGAAGAGAGACAGCAAGAAGGAGAAATTGACCATAGGAATTTGTATCAGCAAGAACAGGGGACAACAGAAAATGAAGATTTGGAAATCAGGAGGAACAGAAGTGACAATGGCAGAAGAATTAAATCAGCAGCATAATGAAAGTGATGACCAGTTACAAAGTAAAGTTTGGGATACTGGATGGACAGCAGAAGAAACACATGACCAGGAGGTCATGGAAACTTTTAACTTTGGGAGTCTGATGCAGGAGCATTTAGGCTAGTCAGCAATGTGATAGTATGGTCACATGTTGTGACTAGCAAGGGGCTGAAAGAAAATAATTTTATTAAATTATTTGTTTAAATATGTGAGAATGTTTATTGAGGAAAGGATATAGGTGGCTGAGTGATCCTCCTTGTGTGGAGATCAGGCCAAACAGTTAGATTTATTTGGCTAGAATAGAATTTTAAAAGCTTGATTTAGCGTTGGTTTAGAAAAGAGTGGGTTCGAAGAGATTTTTTAGGAGAGGTTGAGAGATTTCTGGTTCATGAAACCATTTATTTGTATAAATTGTGGCTTCTTGTATAATTTAGGAGGGTAGATGAGAGATAGAAAAAGGATTCGAAAGCACCTGGAAGCCTACGGGTAGCATAGGAGAGTAAGGCCATAAACTAGAATAATCAGGCCGAGAGGGCAGAGAGCCTTATAATTGTATTTAGGTGTTTCTGTGTGTACATACAGAGGAAGGAATGACTCTGTATTGTTTGGTGAAATAAGGCTTTGATGTTAAATTGCTAGTGCATTAAACGACCAAGTGGGCCTTTCAAATACTTGCTTTTTCAATATTCAGATGAATGTAATGTTGTCCTGTGATTTTCATGAGATTATGGTGTTAAGGGATTGATTGGTGAGAACATACCTTCGTTTGATTCCGTAGGTAAAATAATCCAAATTAAACTAAGTATTTGGTGTAGAACTTATTCAGATTCATAATCCGAACTTCAAATCTGTTAGACAGCAGTTTTGAGTGCTATCGGGTTCGAAGAGCCCATATCGCATCAACCCAATGCATTTTCATGATGAATCACTGAATGCCACTTACACAGAGGAATTAAGCTAAACCCCTTAGCGTATTCATTGAGCAGATTTGCGAATTATACATATATAATAGTTTGTTGAAGACAGTGTGCAGCGCAAAGGAAGATCAGTTTTGAAGCATATTGGAATCGATCGGAATAGAGAAAACGTTCCGTATAATGCTGGATTCGGATGAGAAATATTATATATTTGTTTTAAAGGTGAATCAGGTCCAGCGAGTTAGATCGAAGCTGTGAAATCGGACGGATTCAAATCATATTGCAAATGCCGATCTCCGATTTCCGATTGAATCGGATCGGAGTTGTGAGCCATCAGCAGGTTTGTCATTTGAACCTTTGCAATCTCCGATTCCGATTAGTCGGATCAGAACTATAGTGATTCTATCGATTCTGAATCGATGAAACAATAATCGGAGTGAAGTTCAAAAGTCGATTTGGGGTAAGGTTGAAGCAGATTGGAAGATGCAGAAGCACGTGGAGTATGGAGCATCTAATTGCCAGACATAATGATTACTGCAGAGGCGGACTATCTGGTTGCTAAAACAATGTTTCAAATCTGAGAAATTGAAGAGGCGTTGTATTGAATTAGCATATGGTGATCAGTTCATGAAGGAAATGAAACGGTATATGGTTATTTTGTGTTTAAATCATTTTATATATAACGCTATGTTTGAACTGAAGGACACAGAGGTCCAGCATCAGCTACTAGTCTTTATATACGCTGATATTGATTATGAAAATTAGTAAGTGCGTTGGTATTTTGTATAATATTCTGTCAAGATTGATCTTTAAGTTATATATGGAAGGGCGCATTGGGTAAGGACCGCCATAGCATTTCATTTTTATGGGCACTGTGGTTCTGTAGGAAATTATACAATTTGTTTGAGATCTTGATCTGTGTATTGTGATCAGAGATCTTGCTTTATATATTTTGATCAGAGGAGATTGAATATTTCGTCTTCAATTCATGGCACAACAGAATTCACACTGGAATTCTCAAAACTAATATTGGAAACAAACAAGAATGAAATATTGAATTTGAACAGTCACAGTTTTTGGAAAGGGTATGAATTTGCAGGATTAAAGTTGAAGTTGGTTATATGTTTTTAAACCGTAAGTTGCAAAGCTTCTGAAATGTAATGGGAAAGTGTGAATTTGCCAGTTATTGATATTTTTGATTTGGGCAGATGAAACACTTATATGTGCAGAGATTGCAGAGTGTTAAGTTGCCTATTTACAGTTTCTGGGTTTTGCAGGCCCTGCCTGCATCAAGGTGAAGAAAACACATTTTCATTAAAGGGAAATTAGAGGAAAAATGAATAAAATAGAGGCCATAATGATAAAAAAGGCTTCTGAGCATGAGTTTCTAGCCTTTTGATAGTTTTGGGTTGAGTTCTCTTTCATTCTCTCATTCTCTCGTACCCTTACACACTTAGGGAAATCTTGGAGAATTCTTGGAGTAGGCTTGGATCACTTTAGCAACCACTTGGATTGGAAAAAGAAGGCAAAGGAAAGCAGGAAAGTAAAAGGGAACAATTAGATTAACAGATACAACCAGATTTCTTTGCAAATAACAGGTTTCATGTGTGATTTCTGGATGCATGGTATATGCATGTGATTTTTTGGTTATGTGTTGTCATTGGCATGGAAATTTGCTTGGATTGACTGTGGTTTTAGCCTTGCCTTTCCATTTCATGGATAGCCATGGTGTTGTGGGTTTTTCCACTTGTTGTTTTTCTGATTGGTGCTCAGGTTCCTTATGTTTTTGAGTTGTAACAAACACTTTGGAAGCCCTGGAACATCTTGGGTTGAGTTACTATTCCTAAAGCTGAGGTTGGGACAAATGATCTAAAGCCCTTGGTGGTTTGAGTTACTAGTCCCTGGAGTCGGTTTGGACAAAAAATTGGAGCCCTGGAAGGTTGTGGGTTGAGTTACTAGTTCCTAGAGCCCTATACAACTTAGGTGGAGATCGATCAGGCTGATGTTAGTAATGTTCGACCATAGAGGTGGAATCACTATGGTTGAGGGTTGAGGCGGTTTGGCCTCTGGAAGCCCTAGTTTGGTTTTGTTTTGGTTTATTCCATGAGATCCCACATTCATGATTGGCATATGGTACAGGGTGATTGACTGAAAGAGAGATTTGGTTCAGCCCAATCTATGGTCAGGTGGTATGTGAAAGTCCTTAACTTGGTTGTTATTTCATATATTAATAAGAGTTATTTCTCTACTAGGATTCATGAATATTTGTAGTGATTATGTTGGTGATATTATGGCTAAGTTGCCATGGTTTCTATGTTGGTTATTTTTTGGTTATATGATGTGTAATTTATCTATGGATCTTGTCATCAATTGTTTAGTTTTTGATTGGTTGATGAAAGTATGGACTAATAAATTTGTTGCAACTATGACATAGAGAGGGAAGAGAGTATTCTTGGTGATTCTAAGATGAATCCCATACTATTATGATCATATATGCATTCATGATATGTAGCTTCTATGTTTTTCATATGTTTGACGAAATACCTATTATGAATTAGGCAGTCTAGGTCAAGTTTCTAAGTTGAGATTGATTTCTTAGCTTTTTCATCATGTTAATAATGATTGTGGAAAGTATTAGGCAATTTTGGGTAGTGGTCTGGAGGTTGTCCTAAAAAGGTGGCACAAATATCAGGGCTGCATGCTCAGAACTAGAGATTTTAGGCCATAACTGCATGGAGGTAAGTCTGTCAATGCAGTTATAGCCTCATAACCACATGGAATCAGTGTCAAGGGTGTGGTTGTGGGTCTAGGTCAGTGAAATAAGGTTCCAACTCAGGGATTGACCACCTGGGGTATTTCTCAAGCTCTTGGGTCATCTGTAGTCCCTGTAGGATGTCATTTTGTGGTCAGTTTGTATGCCCCACTTTCTTAACAGGGACTGGTAGGTCGAGTCTTGTCATAGTGACACATGTCTCATGTTTACCTTGGCAGGATTGTGAATTTAGGTAAATGGTGGAAGGGGTGGGTACAATTTTTCACTTTTTTTTTTGATCTACTAGTGAATTGAGATTATTTACAAATATATTATTACTTTACAAATAAGTTATGGGGATATAATTTAATGATGCTATCTCAACCCTATATACTTCTCACATAGAAGAAGGTTTAAAAACTACACTTGATTAATACTTTCACTTTCCCTAGTTAGTTTTCAACGTCAGTGTGAAATGTTTAGGATTTTATCTAAAATTTAATAATTATGGGAAAGCCGACTGGAACTGGTCATTGGGGAAAGTGGAAAAAACAATGGTGTAATTTTTGGTTTTCCAAAGGTGGGGAATTAGTGTTGATCAAATTTGTATTTGAGTTTATCCAATATATTTTCATATATTGGCCCATACCCCAAGAAGGATTCTAGAAAAATTTAGAAGGTATTTCTTCAACTTTATCTGGAAATAAATTAGTGATTAAAAGGGAAGACACTGGGTTAGTTGGAGAAAAATTAGAAGTTCCCAAGTCATTGGGAGGATGGGGCTTGAAGGACATTAATATGTTTAGGAAAGCAAGGGCAACAAAATATATTTGGAATATGCTTACTAATGACAACATAGGGAGAACAATATTTCTTCAAAAGTACATCTTACTAGGTACTACCTTGTATCAGATAAAGTTAGAAAGAAAAATCTTGTAAAATGTCTGAAACCAATGAAAGGTGCTAGTTTTGGATTTTGTTATGATAGGTAATATTTTGTCTTGGAAGGTAGGAATAGACATCTAGGTTAGAGTGGGTATGGATGCAATCATGGTTTGTGATAGAAGTTGTTTCCTCTCTAAGTTTTAATTCATCGCCTTAAATTTATTGGGATAACTACCTTGAACATTTTAACCAAACTAGGGGCTACTATACTTCGACTATAGGGATGGTTGAGCACTAAATAGATTACCATGGTAGGTTATATGGAAATTGAATGGGAAACTACATATTTACTCTTAAGACGGCTCGTGTTAGATTTACCCAAGTTGAGGATGAACTTATCTAGGAGGGAAATGTGATGGGAGGTGTTTACACTGCTAAAGTTGGATATGAAGCCTCTAGGATTGGGGGAAGAGGTCTCGTGGTGGAGAAAGTTGTGGATAATGAATGAATAACCAAAATATATATTGTTAATGTGGCTAGCACTAAATAATAGGTCCCCAAAGAGATGATGAAGGAAAGGGGCAAAGATGGCCTAGGAATTTACCTTTGTGTTATAACAATGATGAGTCAATTGAACATCTTTTCCTATCTTGCACCTTCACTCAATATATTTGGAATTATATGGAAGACCATTTAGGTTTATAAACCCTTTTGAATAATGAATATTTGGAATGTTTCTTTTCAATTTGGATTGGGAAAAAGGAGTCGAAGCTTCTTAGGGATGGCCCACATTTGGCCCTTTAGGTCATATGGTCGGCTTGCAACTTAATTCTATTTGAGGTTAAATTTATCCTTCTTTTAAGGATTTTGCTCAATTTTTGGGATTGATTCCTTTCTATAATTCAATAACAGGAATAAAGGCGCCAAAAGTTGTTGGTGACATAAATGTGGACAAAAACTTACCTTGGATTTTTTCCAAAGGGGCTTGTAATGATTTCATCTATGGTTATGGAATAGTTATTCATCTAGATGGAATGGACTTTTTTTATCTCAAAGAAAATGTTGGAAAGTGGACCAATAACTACTATGAATTAATGGCTTTCTACCTGCTCTTAATTTTTCCTATTATAATGCATTAGGACACCCATTGGGGCACATTACTAATCTACATGAACTCTGATTCCATGAATTTTTAAAATTTCTTTTTCCTAGGCTCAAAAATGCTCTAAGACCATAGTTAATTATGCCCACCAAGATCAATTCCACAATATATTAGATAACATCTCTAATATCACATTTTTAATGCACCCTATTCACCTAACCATGTTTAATTCTATCATTAAGGTACCTAAAGTTACCATACATATGATTTTTCATGAATGACTAATGCATACTACATGTCATGTGGCATATAATATGACCAAAACAACAATATAATTGTACATAAGCATGTAATTACATAACAACATACAGATGCAAGTATATATACATCAATAAGAATATAAAAACACGATTATATCACACTAGATGAAAACCTCAAATGTTCCATGCACCTATAGACCTCATTGTTCCAATACTCGTAGTAGTGGGTTATCCTTGATTTGGGGCTATAACTCCACCAGGGAAAAGCCTCACCTAGAACCTAATTATGGTCATGTATTTAGCAGAAAGTAAGTCTAGACGTACCAAACTCTAGTAGCACTCCAACCTATAATATTTCATCCCCCATGATCCTACATAATCCAAGGTAGTGCACTCGCTTCTATGCATCAATAGTCACTCAAGTTATGCCACTACCCTTCCAAGGCTCCAACATAAGTCGGACAAGAACTCAAATAATTGTATCTCCAAGAGTTCCAACTACTCTCAGAATTATCTAGGTACCCCCTAAGCCTCACACAAAGAAACATATCCCCATACTTCTCCCTCCAAGGGTCCAGGGCCTTCCCCAAGGAAACCTAATGAGAGTGTACACACACCTAGATCCACCTAGGATCCATAGGGTAAATCAATAGAAAAATTGTTGGGCTCTGAATATGTCATATCATTCAGTATATAAAGTCTCTATTCATGAGCCATATTCCCACATTTATGATACTTTTTGTAGCCATTATACCATCAACTTCAGCTAAATGAACCTTTTTTTACCTTGTGGTTAATTATGATGGATTTCTTATCTTTTTGATGATTAAACATGTCTTTAATATGGTTTTTTCAATGATGGGTTACTAATGTGTTTATGTGGCCAAGGAGTGTGCTCAACTACGAAAATTTCCATCTATGTATCAGTTCTGGAAATTTGGTACCAGTTCAGTCCAGTCTGGAAATTTTGTACTCAGTTCGGTACTAGTTCAGTCTAGTCTCACAGTTCGATACTTAGTTTGGTACCAGGTCAGGAGTTCAATACCTAATACTCCACCTATAGACAAACAACTATGGGCAATTACACCAATATTTGTAGTTATGTCTAAACCTGGAATAAAGTCAAATTAATGCCAAGTGGCATCATTTCCATCTCCAACAAATAATTTAATACACTCCCAAATCATAACAAGACCATTTTAAATATTATTTGTTATTTTTTATTACGTGAGAGGAATTTTTCATTATTTTGAGTTGATATTTTGTAATAAACTTGAACCTCCATTTGTAACAAGAAGATAAATTGTTGCAATGAAGATTAATTATTGAAGCTTGAGCAGCTGGCTGATTTGAAATAGTTTTTGGGCATGTTTTCAGGTCGGGAAGAGCCCCTCAACTCAGGTAACATGTTCATTTTTATTAATAAAGTAGGGTAATATTTAGTTTTTTTATTGATTACAAATTTTATTTTATGCTTCTTTTCAATTTTTTATTAGATTTGTATTTCTCATAGTATTGTATTTATTTCTCTGTTTTCAAATTTATTAAGTAGAATGCATTATGATCAAATTTGAATTGATTTTCCAAGCTTTAGAGTCAAGAAACATTAAAGTTGGTTTCTTAATATACTTCATTATTTTTAATTTTAATTTCTAAATTTTCGGTACTTAATTCGGTACCAAAACCAAAATTGTAATTTCGATACTTAATTTGGTCCCAGAACCAAAATTGTAATTATGGTAATTAATTCGGTACCATAAACCAGACTCTATATATGAATAATAAATAATTTGTGGTCTGTAGTTTAGGACTCTTTAATTCATTAAGAGTTTTGAAGTCGCATGGTAAAATATTCCTACAACAAATAAGAACCTACAATATATCAGTATGACTCTAATCTTGCTTAGCACTTATTTTTTTTATTTTAGTAGTGCATTTCTTGTAGTTTAGTTCCTTGTATTATTTACTTGCCTTGCACCCTTTTGCTTATAGTTGTCAACATTCACTTTTCTGCAATTTACTTTTCTACAACATGTTTAATGATTTTTTGTACGTAACGCTATAGGATTATAACAACTAAAGTCTCAAGACCTAATAAGATACATAAATAAAACCACATGAACATTGTTTGTTGGTAATGAAAGATTATGGTTCAAAACCCTATAAGAATTACAGTCCCACAATCTAGTGATGAGTGATAATCCTTAGTGATTATTTATTTCTAGTGTTCGTTGTTATCATAGGTTAGCTTAGGTTCTAATCCTGCATTTCATGTGCTTGCATCTCTAAGTCTTACGATCTCGGATTCAATAATTAAATGTTAGAATTAGAGTACATATAAGTCGACCAAAAAAATGCTCACCCTCTCCTTGACTTACACCCTAGAGAAAGTATAATGGTCATAATGATGGAATGGATGATGAATTACACTAAATCCTCACTTTTTTGGATGCATGGGACCTTCACGACAAGTGTCTCTCAAGGAAGTACTCTCCCTAAAACTTTTGATTCATTCCCCTTCCTTGGAAAATTAGATTAAAAAACATGTGATTAATGACTTAAGCATTAATTTAATATTTGGCTTAGCCCCATAGGATTAAGCTTCCATCACCTAGCCCTTTACCCCCTTTCCCAAATGTAAAGTTGAAGCCACACATCTCTCTTGTCTAACTTGGTCTATAACATCAATTTAATTTTATTAATATAATTGTAATTATAAAATTACATTGCTTGGCTCGTTGGACTTTCAACACATAGGTTCTTTGGCCATAAATTGTTGATTTTTATAGGGAACAAGCTAGAAATAATTTTCTTCATCATGATAATAGCTTCCAATGATGAGTTAACATTAATTCCACATAAAATTTATTCATAAATCATTAAGAAGTTATATTGAAGAAAAATGTCAGCTATTAAACATGAAATATTAGTATAAAATAATCATGAAACCATGATACAATAAACACATACATTAATCATAAGGTCGGGGAAAAACCCACAAGGGGAAAACCTAGAAATCCTTCCTTATGAGAGAGAGAGAGAGTTCAAGATTCATCAATATATTAGAAAACACCATCAAGATAATATCCAAACCAATATATAAGAACAAAATGACATCCCAAACCCTCCTGAAATTCATCCCTTCTTTTTCTCCTTTTGAACTTAGCTGGATGAAAGATAGGCAAGACAAATTCAATGTGCTAAATTAGGAGGAATTCTCTCCTTTATATAGACTTCAAATAGGGGTTGAATGGGTGTCTCTTGGGGGGCCAACTGACCTAAAATAATAAGAGATTGACTTGAATTATTGGAGGCAAAAAATTAAATTAAAAATTAAATATTTTTCCACATGATGAAAATATCGACCATGGCTACCATATTTCCAACACTCCCTCTTAGTCAAGGAGGTACTTTTCGTTCTCTCTCTCAAGATCAATCTCCTTGACCAATCCATAGGTTTCCCATCCCACGGCCTAAGGGATATATCACAATTACAACTTTGTCTCTCAATCAAGATTAATCTCCCCGTGTTGGAAATATTGTCATTGATGGAAAAGGAGCACAAAGGAATAGCACCTGAACTATCATTAAGGAAGAAAATAAGAAGAGGCATCAGAGAAGCAGAGACAGTAGAGAAGCAACAAAATTAGAGAGGTAGTGAATGCAGCTAAGAAGGCACCAAAGTCAGCAAGGTGGCAGAGGCAACAAAGCAGTAGAGGCAGTGAATGTAGTAGAGGTAGCGAATGCAGCTAAGAAGGAACCAAAGGCAGCAAGGCAACAGAGGCAGAAAAGAAATAGAGATAGCAGAGGCAGCGAATGTAGCTAATAAGGCAGCAAGGCAATAGAGGCAGCAAAGCAGCAGAGACAGCAGAGGCAGCAAATGCAGTAGAGGCAACGGATGAAGCAAAGAGGTAGCTAATTGCTTCAGCGCACAACAAAAGGCAATCTGATTTGCAAGACACGATGAGGACCAGAGATCTTACACAAATATTATTAAGCCAAGAGAGAGAGGCAAGAGCCGAGAGACAAAGAGGGCTTTAATTAGTAGGTGTCGAGTGTGATAACAAAGACAAGCACAGGAGGAACAGCGTGGAGAAACTGAAGTTACAAAGTTGGACAATGTAAAAAAACAAAAAATAAACTAAGGCAGAGAATTATTTGAAGAATTCCAAGGGAGGCGAACATACGATCGGGATTATATCACAAAAGAGATGGACAGTGGAGATCGAATCGCTTCTGGAGAAATTTCGCAAATCGCAACATTTAAGAGTTAAGCATTAAGGTTGTCGTAGGGAAAGTTAAGTTCTGTGCGATGCGAAGTGGAGAAGGGACATGTGTTGGTACGACACAATATTATAGATCACACGAAATAGAGGTAACCACTAAGTTAAATTGTTGTAATTTGCGAATTATGAAGTGTAGGAGATGACGTAAAGATGACGTGGCAGTGACGTAAAGATGACGTGGCAGTGACGTAAAGATGACGTGGCAGTGACATAAAGATGATGTGGCAGTGACACAAAGATGATGGGCAGTGACGTAAAGATGACATGGCAGTGATATGGCAGTGACCTTGCAATGATGTGGTAGTGACGTGGCAAGCTGACGTGGAAAATGACGTGGCCCCGATCCCACATATCGCAGGAATTTATGATGATGTGGCAAGGTGACGTGGTAGTGACATGGGAGGGTGACATGGCATGATGACGTGGACCTCGTCCGCATACCTCACATCGCAACGCTTAGGAGATAGCAATAAGGCGACTGCAAGTTAAGTTTAAATTTTTGCGATGCAAAATGGAGGGACACGTGTCAACCTTGTGCAACATCGCATCTCACAAGAAATAGGGTTTAACTTCAAAGACATCATAAGGTATGTTCTTTTGGTTGCGATGCGGTAATGATCAAGCAACGCGATGTGATGAAGGGAGTCCATGTGGCAGCACCGCGCACGAGCGCAAATCGCAGATCACATGGTTTAAGGTTTATCTTTGTTGGTAGAGTGGGAAACATGCGGGAAAGTGTTTGCGATGAATTTTGATTGGTTCAAGGTACTGTGGGACCCAATAGCCCTGTTCCGTGTATATTATGTGCGTGTCGTTTGACTGCTCGAACTATGTATGTTAATACATGCGGTTGATTGCTAAACGTATGTATGTTATATAAGCATTGTTTGATCACAAATCATATGTATGTTGATAAAACTCGGATTTGTAATACTCTGTTGTGTTAAAATATGTGGGCCATACCCCACAAGTCACAAAGAAATGATCTGAATGCAAAGCAAAGGACCAGGAGCTCAGGCAGAACAGTGTCGCGACGGTAAGGTAAACGAAAAGGTTGAACGCGGAAGAAGAGTCGGGAAAAAAGGGCAGCTATGCAGCATAGTTGGAATATAACTGCTGAAACAGAAAAAACAAATAGACAGCAAGAAGAAGAGGACAAACGCATAGCAAAGCTAAGAAACTGAAAGGGCTGAGTAAATAATTGATTGTAACTGTAAATGTATTATTTATTTTTATATTGTTTGTGATGCAAAGGAAAGTCTCTATAGGAAAAGAAAAACTCCAATGTAATACTGAAATGACTACATAGTGTTGTAACATCCTGAATGTGCTGAGCGAGGAAATGAGAAGGTGGAAGGCAAAGAGTCATACATTTTCATTTCATATTCCCATATGGAATGAAAACAGTTATGAAGTGATCTCTATAAATGACATTATTGTGATATGCATAGAGAGGTTAGAGAGTGGAAGAAGAAGAAGGAGCAGATAGAGAAGTTGTGAATATCCAGAGATGATTTAAAGCAGATATGAAGGCTGGAAGGATAGCAGTGAAGAAGGAGAAAAACAGAGCTGATATCCAGGTAAATCAGCATATGATTTTATTGTAGATTGAGGAATTTAGTGCTTCCATATCAAGTTGTAGCTTGATAGATGTCCAGTTGTAGCTAGTTGAGGTAGGAGCCTCCTGTGGGCTGTAGCCTACAAAAAATACATGGGAGTTGGTGCTTCCATTTCAAGTTGTAGCTTAATAGACATCCAGTTGTAGCTGGCCGAGGTAGGAGCCTCCTGTGTGTTGTAGTCTGCAGAAAATAGATGGGAGTTGGAGCTTCCTTGCAAGTTGTAGCTTGCAAAATTGAGGTAGTAACCTCCTGTAGGTAGGAGCTTACAGAAAATCAGTGGTGAGATGGAGTTGGAGCTTGCCTTTGCATCGCAACAATAATGAGATGTGGTTTTCTCCCTTATGGGTTTCCACTTATATCTTTTGTAGATGTGCATGATGATTATGTGTTGATATTCTGTATTTAATCTTCTTAATACATGTTGCTCTCTTATTAAGATTAATTTTCCATTATAAATTAATTTGGTCATGAAATGAAGGTGTAAATAAGTGTAAAAGAAATTTTTGAAAGACCATGAATGCATTAAACTGATTCACCCCCCCTCTCAGTTTAACTAATTTTTCAACACCTCGACCAATCCATAGGTCTCCCGGCACACATCCTAAGGGAGATATCATTAGTCTTATCGTTGGGAAAGATACATAGCATCCACCGCAACAAGTGGGATCAATCAATGAATCCAAACCAATAATATCCATGAGATACATCTCCCCAACCATAAACAAGGTCTCCTAGCCCACAACCTAAAGGAGGAATTCCTATCTCATTCATATAAATAGGGTACATCTACCCGAACACAAACAAGGTCTCATGACTCACAACCTAAGGGAGGAATTTCCATATCAATCCCTAATTATATAGTATCAAAATACATGAACTAAGGTAGATAACTCATCCTTCATGAACACAGCCTGAGAAAGGGAACTCAAGATCAATCTCCCCAACCAATCCATAGGTTTCCTGACACATAGCCTAAGGGAGACATCACAAACTCAGTGACTTGAAACTAAGCTCCTCGGAAAAACTCTTTGGTCTCCTGTCCCATAGCCTAAGGGAGTGATAATATTCACAACCAATACATAGGTATCCTGGCACACAACCTAAGGAATATTCATGAAGTTATGTAATAAATGCTCCCTCTCCAAAGGGATTCTCAACCATTCACATAATCATGAACACCTAGCTCAATAGTATAAAAGTAGCCATGGAGAGCTTCGGCACTTTATTAAACATTATAGTACACAGCAACATCCAATTATTCATTCAGATTTAGTTTGGTATTCTCATAGAAGAAAACATCAGCAATCCAATAGATAACAAGTGGCTTCTCATAGAAGGAAATATTAACATCCTGCTCATCAAAAGATCAAATAAATCAGCAACTAGCTTCATAATTCAATTACATTTCCATCTTCAATTGCACTACATATAGCAGGACCATTCATGTCATTCAAACTAAAAGAATACATCAATTTCAAATATATTTAACAATTCCATGTGTCAAGTGGTTCAACGAGAAAATCAGAGGGATTCATCAAATCAATAACAGAGTCTCGCAGCTTTTTCAAATTTTCCTTTGAGCAAGTGTCCATAGAATCACAGTCTATTATTCCATAATCTTAACATGGATTTTACCAAGATCATGTTATAATTTCAACCTAACAATTCTTTAGTCAACTCTCTCTTACACTGGACGAAGAGGGCCTTAGTCCTTATCAAAAAAATATCATCGACATATAGCAGAAAAGTCACCAGCTCTTCTTAGCATATTTCAATCAACATTAATATTCAAGAATTCAAGCCATGTTCATCATATAAGTCACATACATAAAGAACATGCTTCAATTAAATTTATCTTTTCTGCTCCCTCTGAGTCCAAATATCATCCAATCACGAGTCTTCTTGTCACATTGTTCTTCTATTCATTTCCAACAATTTCCACACCTCGGAAGTCTTCATTATGTAGCTACAATCCTTGCTAGGAGGTCATGGAAGAACAAGTACAAATAAGAAATATATATAAATACAAGACACTCATAATGAAACAACAATAGAAATAATCAAGACAGTACTTAACTCTTGAGAAAGTGTCAACTCCCTCTTGATCTTAGTTTTCTTTGGTCTAGTCAACCTAGTTCAATACGACAAGGATTTAATATCGTCCACATCATCATCATCAAGAATTCCACACCATTAAATAATCCATATCATCATCAATAAGTGTCTCTCATCAACATCATCACCAAGGATTCCATATCATCATTCTAATTTTCTCATCCACACCATCAACAAGGAGTCCACATCATCCACGTGATTAATGAGTTTGGGTTTCTTCTTCCAAACAGACATAATCAGTTCTAAGATTTGGTCCATAAGCCTTAGATTTTCTTCTCCAAACACTACCTATGGTTTACAAACTATAAACAATCCCCTGTGAGTAATTATTAAAATAATACAAGAAATACAAGATACTTATCTTTTGAGATCATGACATCTCCCTCCTGATCTTTAGTCTTTTGTATTTAACCTATACATCAACTTCGTCATTAAGATGTCAAATATTCTAGGGTTTCTTCTTCTTTTAATCAGAAACAATTAATCAAGGCTTTATTTTCCAAACCCTAATGATTTGATAGGATTAATGATAGATCAACTAGGGTTTTGAATCCAACCCTAATAATTCTTTTATTCTAAGTTTTATAAACTCATTCTTTCATTCATTTCCCAACTTTATTATTCTTGCTATTAGTCATAAGGTTTGATCCCTAGTTAAACTCATGTCAAAAAATATTAGTCCTAGGGTTTGATTTCTTCAAATGTTCATAGGGCACTTATCCTTGCAATATTCATAAATTTCATCAAATTATGTCAATCCTAGGGTTTCACAACCATTAGGGTTTCTCTTATTCAAACCCTTACTAGGGTTTTACCAAACCCAAAACATTCTTGAGTCTGGATCGATATTTAGACTTTAAGACCATAGTCACTTTTCATTCTTGATATATTTAAATCAAGAAACCATTTATTCATTGAAGTAGTATTTCCTTTCATAATGCAATAGACTTTGCTAATCTAGTCAAGATCTTCATACTAGAATTATCTTCAGTCATTTATGACTTTCACTTTGAAATTCAAAACTTGAATTCAACCTTCATATTCTAATTTCAACTCTTTGAATAAGTGGTCAGGAATGCTTCCAAGATAACTCCTTTTACAATTCCTGATCCAACTATTTATTAAGACTGTTATAAGGGAATTCAACAACATTCAGAAGGATGCTTCAATAGGCTTCAACATTGACTTCTAGAGGGAGGACAAAGAGTGGTTCTTTCATTAAATAGTATTTCCAAAAAAAAATTATGTCTACAAGTAATTGGAAAATTTGCTAAGAGAATGCTACTCCATGAATTGCACTTGTTGCTCCTTTTATGCACATGGTTACTTAATTCCTTATGAAGGGATATCATTTAGTTTGAATTGATTCAACTGAAATTACATGCCACAACAAGCTGACTACCTTACTTATATATGACACAGGGCTTGGAGAATTCAGATAGACTTCATCATCAATATTCTTGGATTATAACATTGATTTTGACTTCTGTAATCTTTGCTAAAATTGAAGGGATTTGGTATACTTGACCTATAGAATAATTTAGGAGTCTCGGTTGGATACATGGATTATTCACACTCTTTAACAATTATAGAGATCATGTAATTCGGATTCCACCGGGTGCCACATAGCTCAAACAAAGTGCCACAAAGCTCGCACAAAGTGCCACAGATCTCACTGAAAGTGCCACAAAATTTTGCATAAATGGAGCCACAAAATAAGTCACATAACTCGCATATCCTAGTCTCAAAAATTTGTGCCTTTAATATATAAGAAGCCTCAAAAAATTCTGATACCATGCCAGAGACATAGAGGAACTTGGATGCATGTAGTTTTTATTCATAGATAGGCTCAGAGACTTAACTTCAAAACCTTTGCATGTTTTCAGATATACATGGTCTAGATTCCATAGGTGCTCGCATAATACAAAGAGAAATGTGCCACAAGAATTCGCATAAAAACAAATTTGGTTTTATATAGGTATGCAAGCTATCATCAAGATGAGATGATTTAGAAATGCAAAATTGAACGTTATCATAAATAAGATTGAGCCTTTTTGTATATATGCTTCAGATCACATCAAACTTTGTCTAAATAATTCAGATTAGGATTTTTTACCATATAGGCTCAAATCATATTATAGTTAATATCCCTAGACTTCGTATTCCATGGAAAAGACTCGGGTAGCCTCAGTCTTGATCAAGGGGTACAGACTTCAGCCTTTGGTGGAATTTGATCTAGGTCTTCATTCAAGCAAACTAGCAAACTTCCTTATAAATATATGGATTAACCTTTCTCATAGACCTTCATATGAGAGAAAAGATAGGCCAATACAGTTTAAAGACCTCAGCCTTAAAAATTAACCTACTTGTCATGATTAGATTAATCAACCTAGACTAAATTTAGATTACTAAACTTGATTTAGATCACATTTGTAACCACACCCTCCCACATTTACCCAATTTCACCAGCCTACTAGGGTAAACATGAGACAAAGAGTTACTATAACATGACCCGGCCTTCAAGCTCTAGTTAAGGAAGTGAGGCCAACAAACAGACAACTAACAACATCCCTTAAGGATACAAAACACTCATGGGCCAAAGGACCACCCCAGTTGACCAAACACTAATTTGGGGCTCTTTTTCACTTCTCTAATCCAACAACCCCATACATGAAAGGGACACGGTGCAGTTATAGGCCTCCAACCGCATGCACAACATTGCCTCCATGTGATTATAGCCCAAAATCTTTAGTTTAGAGGGTGTGATCTCGAGATCTAAGCCAATTTTCTAGGCTAGCCTCCAAACCACTTCCCAGAACTACCTATAACTTCTTATAATTATAAATGACATAATTACAAAGCTTTTCATAAAAAACTTGAACAAGAAATGGCCCAGGACATGCCTAGTCCATAATATACATTTCGTTAAACACATGGAAAATATGTAAGCTACAGTTCATGAATGCATATCTAATCATAATAGTCTAAGATTCATCTGAGAATCACCAAGAAGGCCCTATTCCCTATCCACATAGCTACAAAAACACTTATTAGTCCATATATTCATCAACCAAACAATAACTAAAAAATTCATGACAAGAGCCATACATATACACATCATGTAAACAAGCATACCAACATAGAGATCATGGAAACTCATCCATAATATCACCAACATAATCAATACATATATTCATGAATCATAGTAGAAGAATATGTCTTGTTACTATATGAAAATACCAACCAAGCTAGGGACTTCCACGTACCACTCGACCATAGATTGGGATGAATCAAATCTCTCTTTCAACTAATCACCATGTGCCATATTCCAAGCATGAATTGGGATATCATGGATTAAACCAAAACTAAACTAAACCAGGGCTTCCAGAGGCCAAACCACCTCAACCCCCAACCACAAGTATTCCACCTTTACGGTTAGACATCACTAACATCAACCATATCAGTCTCTGCCCAAGTTGTACAAGGCTCCAGGAACTAATAACTCAACCCACAGCCTTCCAGAGATCTAGAGTGTTTTTCCAACCTAGCTCCAGGGACCAGTAACTCAACCCACCAAGGGCTCCAAATCATTTGTCCCAACCTCATTTCCAGTACTAGTAACTCAACCCAAGTTTTTTCAGGGCTTGCAGAGTGTTTGTTCCAACCCACAACCATAAGGAACATGAGCAACAATTAGAAAACAACAAGTGGAAAAACCCACAACACCATGGCTATCCAAGAAATCGAAAGGAAAGGATAAAACCATTGTCAATACGGGGAAATATCCATGCCAATGACAACACATAACCATAATATCACATGCATATACCATGCACTCAAAATTGGTAAGTAAATCACACATGCAACATGTTACCTGCAACACAATCCAACTATATCTATTGAACCAACTATTCCCTTGTGATTTCTTGCTTTCCTTTGTCTTATTTCTCCAATCCAAGTGAATACTAAAGTGATCCAAGCATGCTCCAAGAATGCTCCAATATTTCTCTAAGTGTGCAAGAGTATGAGAGAATGAAAGAATGAAAGAGAGCTCAACACAAAACTGTTAAAAGGCTATGAACTGATCCTCAAAATCCTTATTTGTCATTGAGGCCTCTATTTTCTTCATTTTCCTTCATTCTTCCTTCAATTTCCCTCTCATGCGAATCAATGTCTCTTCACCTTCCTTTCTCCTATTTTCTTTTATTTTCACAAATAAATTCCAATTATTGCCACTTTACCTTTGCCAATGTCTTTTCCAATTTCCTTAGCCATAAATAAATCGAAAGTGATCCCTAATATAATATCTTCCCTCCATTCAGCTTGGAATATATGTCCCACGACCTTGGTCTTATATTTTTTTTACACGGAAAATTGGCCAGTGGTTGTTACAAACCCCTCCCCCTTGGGGGAATACTGTCCTTGGTGTTCTATGACACCTATGACTAGAAAACTGCTGAAAATAAAACATACTGCCTATGGAGCTTTATAACCTAGCTCATTGCAGTATTTACAATGACCATTACTAAAAACATGACAATCATACCAT
Organism: Pinus albicaulis; assembly: GCA_034641835.2. Classification (NCBI taxonomy): domain Eukaryota; kingdom Viridiplantae; phylum Streptophyta; class Pinopsida; order Pinales; family Pinaceae; genus Pinus; species Pinus albicaulis. The sequence goes on along the minus strand of CM076581.1, from coordinate 588,584,195 downwards.
TTATTGGAGCTTTATAACACAACTCATTATGGTATTTACAATAACAACCACATATTCTTATGCGCATTTTCTTCAACCAACAAATAAACATAATGTTTATGGAGATTTATAAATCCAACTCATTACAATATTTACAATAAAATACACATATATACATATGCACATTTTCTTTAACCAGCAAATAAAATGATACGATGCCTGCATTAGCAACAAGAGAATCCATAGGCTCGCACCTCCACCTTCAAAAGTAGTACCAAGATTCACCTACTTCCTAGGAAGTCTTGAATCCATTTCCAAAGTCAAAATTGCATCCAATGTTCATCACTACAGTCCTTGCGCTACTTTTTCTCTCAATGAAAAATTATCGGCTCATCTTCCAGGGCACACTCCCAATGTGCTTTTGATTCCATTTGGCAATGCTAATGACCAAAACAAATTTATTCCCTGACTTTCCCTTCTCTTCTACACAGTTGTAACACCCTCCTCCCACATTTACCCAAATTAACAAGTCCACTGGGGTAAACATGTTATGAAGAGTTACTATGATATGATTCAACTCCCCAAGTATAGTTAAGGAATTGGAACTGACAAGACAAGACCAATCTAACCTTCATTTGATGTTACAAACCCTTCAGAAGCCAACCAAAACTTCCAGGTGACCAAACCTTGAGACAATTTTTCGTTTTACTGAAATGGATCCCCAATCGCACTGATGACAAGCCCTCCATGCAACTGAAACCCTCCAGTCGCATGCACAACAAGGCATCCATGTGGTTGTAGCCTTTTTCAAGCAGTTTTGGGCCAACGACTCTAGATTCTGAGCCACCTTTTCAGGGCTAGGACTCAGGCCTATGCCTAGAACTTGATGAAACTATCAAAAAGGATAAATAAAAATATGACAAGGACTTTAATGTGAAACTTGAACAAGAACCTTATCTGAAAAGGCCTGGCCATGAATACATTCCATCAAACACATCATGAACATGTAATCTACAAGTCATTTAAACACATATGAGCATAGGGACTTCCTACTTATATGAGAATCGCCAAGAAGGATTGATCTACTCTCATAATAGTTGCATTACCATCTATTAGGGCATACTTTCATTATCCATTCAATTTATAAACAAAATATGATGAGATCCATGACTAATATATGTCGTAAAACCATGTTTATAACCAGCATATAACCAACATAATAACAATGATAAAAAAAACTATCAATATCACATAATAACAAGCACATATACCCATCAAATACATGAGGAAAAGAGCTCTTACTAACATATAAAAAATGCAACCAGTTCTGGGACTTCCACGTACCACCTAACCATAGATTGCGATGAACCAAATCTTTCTTTTAGAAAATCACCCCCGGGGCATATTCCAAGCACGAATGTGGGATCTCATGGAGTAAACCAAACAAAACCAAACCAGGGTTCCATAGGCCAAACCACCTCAACCCTCAACCAATGATTCCACCTCACGGTCGAACATCACTAACCATCACTAGATTGGTCTCTACCCAAGTTGTCTAGGGATCTAGAGCATGTGTTCCAACTAGGGATTCCAGGACTAGTAGCTCAACCCAAAATTGTTGTCAGTATTCTAGAGTTTTTCTCCAACCAGGGCTTCCAAGACTAGAAACTAAACCCACCAAGGGCTTCCAAAATGTTTGTCCAACCAAGGCTTCTAGGACTAGTAACTCAACCTAAGTTGTTATAGGGATTCCAGAGCGTTTGTCCAACTGAGGCTTCCAGTAACTAGTAACTCAACCCACAGCCATGAGGAACATGAGCACCAACCATAAAAAAAGGTAAACCCACAACACCATGGCTATCTAGGAAATTGCAAGGCTAGGCAAAGCCATTGTCAATCCAGAAAATCCTCCATGCCAATGACAGATCGTAACCAAGGAACCACATGCATGCCAAAACTAGCAAGTAAATCATGCATGCAACTTGGTACCTACAAGCAAAACCCATTGTAGTTTTTTATCTCGATGTCCTCTTGCATTTTCTTTCTTTTCCTTTTCCTTCTTGCTCCAAATCCTAAGTATGCCACACCCCTCCAAGAGTGCTCCAAGAAAACTCTAAGTGTCCAAGAGTATGAGAGAGAGAGAGAATAGAATGAGAGCTCCAAAACTAACTGGCAAAAGGTTACCAACTAATCCTCATAAGAATTTTTATTAATGAGGCCTCTATTTTTCTAAAATTTCTATTATTTTCCTTCATTTTCCTCCTCACATGCAACCTGTGACCTTTCACCTTCCTTTCTCCTATTTTCTATTATTTTCATAAATAAAATTCCAATAAATTCCACTTTTCCTTTGCAAATTTCCATAGCCATTAATTAATCACAAGTAATCCCTGTCACTGTTTTATTTCCCAACATTAAACTTGGAATACATGTCCCATGATGATGGTTATTATTTTTCTTTTATTAACTTTATGACATGGATTTTTAACATGGGGTTATTACAAAAGTCCCTCATGCAATCCAGTCACCCCCTTTCGTGTAGTCACACACCTTCCAAGTTTTGTTGGCATCCCCTTCTCTGCTACACATTCCCTTAGGTGATCCATCCCTTGCCAAGGTTTCCTTGCATCGGAAGGTCCAACAACTAAGGCATATCCCTGCCTCAAAACCATCATACTGATCATAGAATGCTCATGGAAATCAATGGACAATATTGATACCAATTTCCCATAATGGCCCTGCTCTTGAATGCTTTATCGTCATACTGATACTTGTTCCAATTCCTTTTTGCTACTACTACTAAGTCTTGCAGTCATATTCAACCACCCAAACCGGGCATTTCCAACCACCCCAAACCTGGGCATTTCCATGCTTTCCTGTACCAAGCACATAATTTCCATTAGATTCAAAGGGAATTGAAATAAATTCAAATCATCTCTCATTGGTGTCCTATCAATAAGGTACACTTGCAATTCTATTTACTTCCTGTCACAACACGTCACACTAGCTCTTTGATCAAATCATCATGTATAAGCATATCATGCCATGTTAGCTCAAAACGCAACCATCGTAAATCATAATCATAGATCACATGTAATCATGATAAATCAAAGTAATAGATCACATGCATAATTAAAACTAAAATAAAACATTGATACTTATCTTTCAATCAGCTCTTTGTTTCTACCTTTGTTCTTGTACTTTCCGTACACACAATGAATCGGTTTCCAAACCGGGCAAGCATCCAGTGCCTTCTCTTCTATTAAATCACATACACATACACACATTGTACATCACACACATACACTCACACACAGTGTACCACACAGTACATACACCTACACCTAGTGTACAACACAACATATACAGCTACACCCAATGTACAACACAATCAATGCACATGTTATGATACAACGAATACACGTACAACATGTACACAACACCACCTGCACAACATGGGCACAACACCACATGTACAACATGCACACAACACCACATGTAGACAACACCACCTGCGCGACATGTACTCAACACCACCTGCACAACGTGTACACAACACCATATGCACACCACACCACGTGTAAAAAATGTACACAACACCACATGCACACAACACCATGTGTACAACATGCGCACAACACCACTTGCACAACATGTACACAACACCATATGCACACAACACCACCTAAAAAACGTGTATACAACACCACATGCGCACAACACCATCTGCAAAATGTGTACACAACACCACCTGCACAATGTGTACACAACACCATATGCACACAACACCACATGTACACAGTAGCAGTATTGCACATTTGGGGACCATACTATCTCTACTAACCAACTTTGCTTCTAATATATTCCCACTATCCATGTTTGTCCCAACATGTCATTGATCATATTGCTTTCATTTTGCTTATGTATCCCTCAACATAGCCTATCCATAACATAAACATAGGAATAGTTATAAGCACATAATATCAAATCTTATCCACACGATATTAACCTCATAGATCTATTAAGGCTAATATTCCCACTTTATTCCTCATAAAACCAGGAACCTCTTCATGCCCTTCACCTTCAGAGGCAATCACTCCTCCACAAGAATCATCCCTGACGATCCTGTCATACAATGGCATATATATATATATATAAAATAGCAACACAATTACCAGCACTCATAAGATCAAGGTTAAGAAAACCCCCTTTATCTGTGTACAATGTGCACAACATTGAGAACAACAGTTCCCAACATAGCCAAGGCATTTGACGCCTCAAATTCATTTAATATACATTTCATGTTTACCTTTCTCATGATTATCCTACCACCGTCCATTTACCCCATTGGACCTAACCAGCTCAATCAGTTGTCATATTCATGCCTTCATTTTCCCTTATGCATGCACCAGGATTCATCTGGGTCTTACATTACCTATTGGGTTTCATGCATCTTTCTCGAACTCCATTAACTCTCCTCCTTCCCAAACCAATTCCCAAGAATCTCAAAACATAATAGAGTATAAAAAGAAACAAACAAGAAGAAAACCATGAAAAACCAACATCAATACAACACCACAAACAAAGTGGCATGGCCATGCACTAGACATAAACAAAACTACAAATCAAGAGCAAAAAAATCACAAGCACCGAAAGCAAAAAACTTTCAACATACACCATGATTTAATCCCTGTTGGCTCCCCGTGATTTTCAAGATTGGAAAAAACAAATCTGCAAAGAACCAAATAAAACCACTTTGGAGTCCAAGGACCTAGCCTTCCTAGACTCGGAGAGGGCTCTCTCTATTTTGTGATGAAAATGATTTATCTTTATGCTTATGTTTTTTTTATGTTAGTCTAGTTATGAAGTTCTGGGACTGTTTGTTTTGTTTGATTGATTGTTTGATTAATTGATTGATTGTTTCAGTTGAAAAGATAGACTGTGAGAATCATTAATCCATTGGGCTATGGAGTCGTAAGAGGTTTTAATTGTACATCAACTCTGCAGGGGTTTTCATAGGGCAAGCTAACTATATCAAGTGGATCTTTTAGTTTAGATGGCATATGAAATGACAACAAGTTGTGAATTGAGTAAAACTAAAGGGAAATTAAGGATCCTTTAACTATAATTCAACAATAAAAGCCTTTGAGATAACTATTTAAAAGGAACTAAAGAGCAGGACACCCCTGAATTCTTTAATAAATCATTACTAAGAGAACCTTAAGACAACAATCCAGCAATCCTAGAGAGCAGGACACCCCTGAATTCTCTAGCTATTACCTTCAGACAAAGAAAAAGTTCAAGATAAAAGTCAGTGAAATTAAAGAGCAGGACACCCCTGAATTCTTTAATCAAACTTCAAAGAAGGCTTTTAAAGTAACAGTTTAAGGAAAACCAAAGAGCAGGGCAAACCATAAATTTATTTAGCTAAAATCTACTAAGTAAACTTCAAGGCAACAAGCTAGGTAGAACTAAAGAGCAAGACACCCCTGAATTCTCTAATCAGACCTTGTAGAAGAAAACATTAAGATGAAAAAAGCAGACAAAATTAAGGTGCCAAGACAACATATCTCAATCTAAAATTTCTGTTCTTTTATCAGAGAAATGCTAGACAATATGGAAAACATAAGAGAAACATTGACAAAGAAGGATAACATCACCATTAACATAGCTCAAGAATCCTGTGAACGCGCTTGTATCACTGATGTCCAAAACAGTTACAATACTCCAGTGCAATAACCTTTGCAGCTCAAAGTCTGATCAAAATCCAGCCTAGCAGCTCATCAACCATCCAAACAACCAACCAACCAGAATAATGAACAATACATGTAGTATTTATCTACAGATGAGGAGGTGATCCTAATCTATGGTTTCAGGCTATATTTATTACAGAGTAAATGTAATCTTGACCTTTGAGACCATGCAAGGCCCAAGGCAAACTATTATTGACTAACTCACGGTAATAATAACTTTTAACTTAACTGTTGAGCTAGCTTTAGGATATCTTTGACTTTTTGGCTTTATCGTTAACTTTTACAATAACTGTTGAGCTGCTTAAAAATATCTCTGACTTCTTCATTAGCTGTAGCTACTTTTATTGAAGTAAAATGAAGTTTTAGGTGCAAAATGTGATTTGGAAGAAGTAAAGGTTGACTGCCTTGTCATTCAGATCTGTCTTCTTTTGTTGATTTTCCTTTGATTTGTTTTTTAACCTCTGATTTTTCTTTAAACTTGGATTTTTCTTTTCGCTAATTATGTTTCTATCTCTAATCTCTCTTTGACTGCCTTAAGTTCCTGTAATCTCTCTTTTAACCTCCCTTAACTGTGCTTTGTCTTCAACTTTGCCTTATAATCTTGTTTTTGTCTTTTAACCCTTGATTGATCTTTTATTCCTTTAACCTCTAACTATCACAGTGAACTCTTTGACTGTGTTCTTTAACTGTTTTTTTACTTGTTTTTCGACTTCACGCAGCCACTGTAAAACTCTCATTTCCTCACTCTATCTTTTGATGAAAACTTGTTGCCTTTGTCTTAATCATGTGATCTTTATTTGATTGTGATCCATAGCTTCATTCTAATGATTCTTACGCTCCTGGTCCTTTTGATGAAACAAAGAATTCTAGATTGTCACCCAAAGGATCTGTTTAAACATTTTTCAGACTTTGGAAAGAAATTATGCATTTCTACATCGGTCACTTGCACAATTTAAAGACAATTTGTTAATTTGAAAACATGTGTTGTGGACATAGTCCGGTAAAATGGTAGCTTTCGGGTATCCTGTGTTTTTTGGGGCTTTTCGGGTCTTCAGTGTGTGTTTATGGCCTTAAAGGCCTTTTGGATGCATTATAGGGGTTTTTAGGGTGGCTCGGGGTTTATCGCAAAGTCACAGGGTTTCAACATTCAAATGGGTCGGTGGTTTCGGGCTTATGGCGTGGGAGCAGTAAGTGGTTTATCGCATGGGGCATATGTGGTTAATGGTATTTTACGGAGGGATGTGATACCATAGAGGGAGTTCCACGTGGCAGGAGGGACGAGGACACATACCGCTCATTTCGTAAGGTGCGGGGTGTTGTAAATGGTGGGCAGTTGGGAGTGCGATATGGGTTGGGGACCATTGGATCGGGTGATGAAGATCCGACGGTGATCAGGGTTTGATGGGATGACGGGTTAGAGTATGAGGTGGGGCCGGGGGTTTTTATTGAAGCAGAGGGTTTATTTAAAATATCGCGGGGTCTTTGTAATGCGGTTCCCAGGGTAAGGTTTTTAAGCAGAGTGCTTACTAAACGTTGGGGCTAGGGTTATATGAGGACGAGGGTTTTAGGCTTAGAGCGGGGACTAACACATAGAAGGGGTTGGGTAATTTGATATAATGGGGTCGGGTTTTTTAATAAAAACAGGGTTTAATTAAAAAGAGTGTGTCCTGAGACAAACTAATTTATTTTTAAAACAATGTAAAAAAAGGGGTTTTTACATTGTTTTGAAGGAAAAGAGGGGAAAGAGTGAATAGGGAGAGGTTTTTAGTGGGGGAGTAGAGTTTTAGGAAGGGAAAAAGGCCAAATGGGGGGTTGTGAGGTTAAAACCTGGGTTTTTTCAGAGTAGGATAGTGTTGGGAAAAGGTAAAATGAGAGATAGTAAATTGGTTAAATGGAGAATAATGAAGGCAGTGAGATTTCTGAAAATAAAATGATAGTCAGGGAATGTTTATTTTCAGCAGATCGTAGAAAATCCATAGTCATCTAGTGATACTATAGAATACAGGAGACTAGCAGTGACTCCAGCTAGGGAGGGAAGCTCCTTTAGGAGGTGTCAAGAACCTCAGATTTCATATTTCTGGATTTTGTAGATCAATGCCTTTTGTACTTGGCTATTTTTCCATTTTGCAACGCTGATCTGTTGCAACTTTTGTAACTGTGGCCTTTAACATTGAAAACCATGTTTCCTGCAACTTAATTTTGCCTACCCATCATTTTATTCTAACATTTTTTCTTCATTTGGTTGCATTTAGACTGGCAAACCCTTGACATCATTTTTCTTTTGAAAGCAAAAACTATCTATTTCTACCCTTATAACTTCCAAAGGCTCAGATTAGACTAATGAGCTCTTTTATTCTCTACCTAATCTATTTATCTATCAATTTTGAATAGTTTGACATATTTTTATTCACTAAATAACAACATGAAATTTAAAGCATCATTGAAATAAGATTAAGTAGTTTGATTGTCATGAATTGTGGCATTTTTAGACAAGATGCACAAAATATTATTTTGAAAAAAATAAACTAAAACTGAGGGCTTTGGTTATGGATCTGTCATTTGTTACTTATCCCTCACTTTTCTTATTGGTTCAGATTTTAGACTTTGGAACCAATGTCATTTTCTACCTATATACTGATAAACCAAGTTTAAACAGTTTGGAAAATCTTCATTTTCTAACTTATCAGCAAAAATTCAAAATTTGTTCAATCATGATTAGGCTGTATGGTTGAACAAGACTTCCTTTTCAAAATTAGTGGCATTTGGACTTGCACACTTTTAGAAATATTTATTTTTGGTATGGGGCTTACCTTTTTCTTTTTATCTGCCCTCTTTTCTTCTTTTCTTTCTTTCTTTTTGTTTTTTTTAGATCAGCATCCTTTGCATACCTACCCACCCCAATCTAATCTTAGAGGCATATTTTTACTAAGTGAACTCCCTTCTCCAATGCAGCCAATCAAGTAAGTGACTACATGATTGACTTCTATCTAGCCTTTTAGATATGCTGAAAAAACAAAAAGGCCACTCCCATTTTGCCTGCTTCTGAACAGTAGTGCTTCGAATTTTCTTTAAACTATGGTCATGAGGATTTAAATAGTAAGTTCCATCCAGGACTATTCCTTGCTCCTCTTTGGTGTGCTCAGGATTCTTTTGAGAGAGAAACTCCACCTCTTCTTTATGATCATCTGGTTTGGCAGCCTCATAATGTACTGCTATGTTGTCTTTAAGCAAGCCTGATATGCCTTGATTGAGTGGACTGAATTATGTCTGAAATACATCATTGGGAGAATTCTCTGGCAATAGGTCCTCTTGAGAAGGTAGTACAGCATCATTATCCATTTGTTCTATAGTTTTTGCATGAGAAAATGTTTTAGTGGATAAGTCAGCAGTAGAACAAATAGAAATATCTTCTTTACATAAAATTTTAGAGGTTGGATGCATGTTTAGAATCTGATTGATCTCTTCATTGGTTAAAGGAGGCATTTTTATTTTTCCTTGCGTAGAACCACAATGGTTCTCTTCCTTTTGTGACTAATCATAAGGTTGAATGTCTTCTTGAGCCTCACACAAAATAGATGATGAATCATCACTTTTCCCTTTAGAGAGATCTTGTGGATCTTCCTTTATTTCCTTATTGATTTCTTCCTCAACCAACTCATTTTGGTTGTCATGATAGTTAACTTGAGTATGAAATGCATGAATTTCCTCTAATAGATCCTTAAGATGTCAATTTCCCAAGTCTTCATCAATATTTACAAGGTATTGTATGAGATTCTCAGACTGATCACAACAATTTTTAGCTAATGATAAAAATGGAAAATTTTCTTTATAATGCTCATAAAATACCTTGTGGAAATCTTTTAAAGAAAACAAAAAACTAGGTTGCAGACCTTCATACCATTCCCTTTCTTTCCTTTCTAATGTCACCATGAACATTTTCATGAGGCAATCCTCATGCCATTCAACTTTTAACCTCCATGTGTGTATATGAAATTTAATGAGATGTAACAAGGGGTCATCAAACTTTTCATCTTGAAACATAGGCAGGTTTGTGTCCCAATTTATCTGAGGCATTTTGTGTGGGAATCCAGAAATCTGATCTCTGTTCAATGGAGCATACCTACATTGTATCTTGGAATCCATCTTTGTTAGTTAAAAAGGGTCACTGCATATTTTCAACCAGTCTGGATTTTTCTATCAGTGGAGTCTTTAGGCCTACTGAGAGTTGTGGAGTCGCCAGGTGGATGATTTTAATTGTCTTGAGATTGGTTGCTGTCCACCATCAGCAACTAGATATTTTTCAAGTCTTTAAGATTTTCAAGTAAGGAAATTTCCTTGTGAATAGGTCTGCTAACAGTTGAATTTTTATATCTAGGATATTTCCTTAGGATGTGCTCTGGATTGTCAACTATTGCAGGAGGGTTTGGGTCAGGATGGGATCTAGTACAGATTCTTCTAGAAGCCAAAACTTGGACCCAAGATTCAGAGAGGTTGAGAGTGTTATAACAGTTTGAAAAACAAACCAATCTATAAAAGAAATAATTAATCCACAAATTATTCTTACTGGGTTCTATTTTGAGGTTTGATGATATCAGGATTTTCTCAATAATTTCCCAGTGGAGTCTGTAGAGAACCAGTGGAGTCAGCAAGACTGCTAAAAACCAATGGAGTCACCAGGTGGATGATTTTTAACTGTCTTTAGGCTGGCTGTTGTCCACCATCAGCAACCAGGTGTTGAGAATTTGGAGGGCTTAAGGTTATTACAAATTCTCTTCTAGATAATTACTTGTGAGCTTGCTTATGTCTTCTTTTAGTTAATCTTTCATCAAGTCAATTATCAAAATGTACAGGACGCAAATGTTAGGCAGAAGTAACACTTTTATTGTGAGAAGGTAAATCGCAGATTTACCTTCTTTACTTTACACTTCAGAATTCATCATAATGCGTCGCTTTATGTTCTTACGCTGAGCTTATATGTTCCCTTTTATACGTGGGTATATATAGTCTTGATAACCGTAATTTCATCCTTCAAAAGTCCGCAAATATTTTCTTGAAATTAAGTTCAGTCCTTTCTGCAGTCCTTCTTCACTTATTCGCACATAATTCTGCTCCTAATCTGCACTGTAATGATCTCAGAGATGTTTGCAATTCTATCTAAAATTGTTCGCAATTATTATTGTAGTTAACTGCACCTTTTGCTGTTACTTATCCACGGTGTAAAATTTATTTTATCCACAGTATAATCTAGTATATCTCCGCAATTGATTTAGTGTTATCCGTTTTCTTTCCTGAGGTAGATCTGAAAATTGTTCTTGAATTGTCTCTGCAATTCTTCCTGAATTAAATCCGCAATGTTTCTGTGTTAGGTTCAGACTTGTCCGTATACTCGTAGTCATTTACTTCATTGTTACATGCCAAATGATCCGCAATCTTGTTTCTGAATTTTCCGCATTCAATACAAAGTTATCCGCACTTGTATGTCAGAGATTTCCGATCACTTATTCTTCCAATCATGACTGCGCATTGCATGTATATATGTAGCATGTCTCTTTTAAGCAAGCCGACAATATAGTTATGAGTTAGATCAACTAGCTTCATGGTGAATGAGGCCGACTAGATCATGGTGAATTCCATGCGTTGGAGAGGTATTTCTTCACTGCGTTTAAGGGTTGACTTCCCTCGTTGCATTGATATTTGTGAGCTTATTTCACAAGGTCCTGGAGCATACTTAACTCAAGCCTAATGGCCATCAAGAAGAACTCCATCTACTCAATACAATCTTGCTCATGAAGCCCATGAAGCAAGTATACTAAAAATACATTTTTATTTACTTTTCCTTCTTATTTTCATAAATACATATTTACATAGTCAACATGAAGACCGACCTAGTTACACTCTTCAACACTCCCTCTTAACTAGGGAGGTATTCATACAGGTACATGGTCACTTTCAAACTGAAGAATTTCATAAGAAGAATCAGATTGGTAATCGCATCTGTATAGCATCATATTAACCAGCATTGTCCTAGTGCAAGGCCTTGACTAACATCCCCTTCTCTCAATGAGACAATGGGCTACAATACTGGCGAGACACATGACTTATATACACCTTCATCATTGTCTCTCAAAGATACATACTCCACCTTGGTGTTCCCAAAGTATGACCTTCTTGGACTATTCTTCTCTTGGGTAGCTAGCAAGAGTATCGGTCCCCGACTACTCTTATCTTGAATGCCCTAACACATTCTCAAAGAGTATCGAATGACAGATGATTACCCAATCCTCCATTCTGTCTTCCAAAGACCAGAATGATGTGTCTATCTCCCCCTCTCAACCAGGGAGGACCTTATTCCACAAGGGAATATACTTATTCCTATACAAGGAATGTACCTAAGCTCATTTTTAGGAATTATCAAGTTTCTTCCAAGTAAGAGACTTATCTTTAGGCTCCCTCTTAACTAGGGACCTCCAGCAGCAATGGTGAGACACCCAGCTACTCATGAAGAATTCCTGTCCTCGATGTCATGGATTTCGATATTGAGGAATCTCCAACTTTTAGCTTCATAGGACACAGATCATCCATCACTTTCATCCTTACTCATGTCATCTGTCAGAAAGTGATTCATCGGAATTCCTTATTTGATCCACTTATTGTGTCATGCTGCTTTCCTTCATCTCATCTCCCAGGATCCTACATCCTTTATCATGATTAGCAGCTCTTCACAAATTCATCCAAATAAACATATACATATGAACCTTTTAAAACAAAAGTTACCTTAGTGATGATATTTCACCATGACACCTTCTTGTAGGCATCGACATCCTTCATACATATTGACACATCTCCTAATGATATGTTTTTCCAAGGGTCTTCTTCTTCACCAGACTTTTGTCAGAGTATACATATCTTTCCAGAAGATTTCCTAGTCACATCTTCTTGGCCTTTGGATGATAACTGCCTCTTGACATGGTTGCATTTTATGATCTCTTCTTCTCTACACATTCTTTATTCCCAGGAACATACAAATTTTCTATTTTCTCGTTCATATACATCTACCTCATATTCCATGAGGACATATTATGTTGATTTCATTTGTCCATGCATTGAGAGATACACCTCCATAGATCATACTTCTAAGTACATAAGTCCATTACCTGCAACCATATGACATGACTTCACAACATCTAATGTCAGCATATAAATATATACACATACCTCATACCCTTTTTCCCTTGAGTCATCCTGTAGCAATTTCTCAAGAATGAAGAGCTTCATTCTCTTGGCATGCTCCATCAATATCCCAGAAAACTGTTTCCATGATGACCTTTGCTTGTTGATGACTGCTTTCCATTAGTGATGTTATCAGAGAGGTTTTCCTGGAGCTGATTCACTGAATGCTTCTATCAAGATGCTTCTTAATGTACATAGAGAGACTATCTTAATCATAGTAGAGACCTCTTATTCCCTCTTTCCTTGATCTTCTTTTCTACATCTTCAAAGGATATTTCTTTCAACTTATCATATATTCCCTTGAGGTCTCCATTCCAACTATATGATGGGATATTTTATATGAATCCTCTTCATGTATTAGTATTCATAGGAGACCCTTTTCCATGACTTCACTTTCTTCAAGGATTATGTCTATCCTTATTTTTCATGTAAGAAGTTTTGATGACCCAACCAGCTTATAGATCTTCTTGCAAACAAGAAGTCATTTTACCAAATTTTTTTATAGAATTAAAGATGATTAATTGACAAGTGAAGGTGAAATCTTCAGCTTGATTACTTTGATGGTGGTTGAAGAAGATGTATTGGTGCATTCTCGGATGATCTTCTTCAAGGATAAGGATGAGATCCTTGCTGCAATGATAGGGAACTTGCCTTATTTCCTTCAAGATACTTTGACTTCTTTGAATGAATGTAGATCAGAAATGCTTCTTTATACTTTTGGATGCCTAGCCTTGTAGATCTCTTCTAGACTCATAATTGAGATTGTATCACGATTCCATTGGAGCTTTGTCATATATATATTGTCCAGAATACAGTGATATCTTTCTGAGGAGACCGAGATTGTCTTCACTGTGATCCACACTGTTTGTGCCAAGAATATCATTTCCATTCTTCAGATCTGAGATTCTGTGACTAGCCTGAGACTACATATGGTGATCCGAACTGTGGTCTATGTCTTTTTTCTGTGATATCTTCCAAAAAACTTAGAGAATTGTTCCAAAGATCTGATTTTATCTTTGTTTTATCCAAACAAAACAGAGATCTCACCAAACTATTATCTACACCTCATCACCAAAATTTTAGAGGAGATTCGAACCTGTGAATTTCTGTGATCCAAGCTGCAGTGAGATCACCTAGATCGTGTGTTGTTTTTGACCAAGCTCCTTCTGGAGTCCCTCTTAGATTCCCTTCTTTGACTCTCATCTTAGCTCTGATACCATGTTGAGAATTTGGAGGGCTTAAGGTTAATAGAAATTCTCTTCTAGATAATTACCTATGAGCTTGCTTATGTCTTCTCTTAGTTAATCTTTCATGAATTCAATTATCAAAATGTACAAGACACAAATGTTAGGCAGAAGTAACACTTTTATTGTGGGAAGGTAAATTGCAGATTTACCTTCCTTACTTTACACTTCAGAATTCATCATAACGTGTCCCTTTATGTTCATATGCTGAGCTTATGTGTTCCCTTTTATACGCAGGTATATATAGTCTTTATAACCGTAATTTCATCCTTCAAAAGTCTGCAAATATTTTCTTGAAATTAAGTTTGGTCCTTTCTGCAATCCTTCTTCACTTATTCGCACAAAATTCTGCTCCTAATCCACACTGTAATGATCTCAGAGATGTTTGCAATTCTTTCTAAAATTTTCCACAATTCTTCTTGTAGTTAACCGCACCTTTTTCTATTACTTATCCACAGTGTAATATTTATTTTATCCGCAGTATAATTTGGTATATCTCTGCAATTGATTCAGTGTTATCCATTGTCTTTCCTGAGGTAGATCCACAAACTGTTCTTGAATTGTCTCTGCAAGTGTTCCTGAATTAAATCCTCAATGTTTTTGTGTTAGGTTCAGACTTGTCCATATACCCGCAGTCATTTACTTCATTGTTACATGCCAAATGATCCACAATCTTGTTTCTGATTTTTCTGCATTCAATACAGAGGTATCTTCACTTGTATCTTAGAGATGTTTGATCGCTTATTCTTCCAATCATGACTACGCATTGCATGTATATATGTAGCATATCTCTTTTAATCAAGCCGACCATATAGTTATGAGTTAGACCAACTAGTTTCATGGTGAATGAGGCCGACTAGATCATGGTGAATTCCATGCATTGGAGAGGTATTTCTTCACTATGTTTAAGGGTTGACTTCCATCGTTGCATTGAGATTTGTGAGTTTATTTCACAAGTTCTGGAGCATACTTAACTCAAGCCTAATGGACATCAAGAAGAATTCCATATATTTAATACAATATTGCTCATGAAGCCCATGAAGCAAGTATACTAAAAATACATTTTATTTACTTTGCCTTCTTCTTTTCATAAACACATATTTACATAGTCAACACAAGGACCAACCTAGTTACACTTTTCAACACCAGGTACCATTCTTGGCTAACACTTGAATCATTTAAATTTTGAGGTTTTCTAAGTTCTTGAGGAAATATTTAGCTTTGTTAATAACTCAGATCCCCAGTATGTTCGCCATTATGTTGGCTCCCTGTGATTTGCAAGATTGGAAAAAACAAATCTGCAGAGAACCACATCAAACCACTTTGGAGTCCAAGGACCTAGCCTTCCTAGACTCAGAGAGGGCTCACTCTATTTTGTGATGAAAATGATTTATCTTTATGCTTATGTTTTATGATGTTAGGCTAGTTATGAAGTTATGGGACTATTTGTTTTGTTTGATTGATTGTTTCAGTTGAAAAGATAAACTGTGAGAAGCATTAATCCATTGGGCTGTGGAGTCATAAGAGGGTTTAATTGTACATCAACTCTGCAAGGGTTTTCATAGGGAAAGCTAACTATATCAAGTCAATATTTTAGTTTAGATGGAATATGAAATGACAGCAAGTTGTGAATTCAGTAAAACGAAAGGGAAATTAAGAATCCTTTAACTATACTTCAACAAGAAAAGCCTTTGAGATAACTATTTAAGAGGAACTAAAGAGCAGGACACCCATGAATTCTTTAATAAATCTTTACTAAGAGAACCTTAAGACAACAATCCAGCAATCTTAGAGAGTAGGACACCCCTGAATTCTCTAGCTATTATCTTCAGACAAAGAAAACATTCAAGATAACAGTCAGTGAAATTAAAGAGCAAGACACCCCCGAATTCTTTAATCAAACTTCAAAGAAGGACTTCAAAGTAATAGTTTAAGGAAAACCAAAGAGCAAGGAAAACCATAAATTTGTTTAGCTAAACTCTACTATGTAAACTTCAAGGCAACAAACTAGGTGTAACTAAAGAGCAGGACACCCCTGAATTCTCTAATCAGACCTTGTAGAAGAAAACATTAAGATGAAAGAAGCAGACAAAATTAAGGTGCCAAGACAACATAGCTCAATCTAAAATTTATGTTCTTTTATCAGAGAAATGATGGACAATATGGAAAACAGAAGAGAAACATTGACAAAGAAGGATAACATCACCATTAACATAGCTCAAGAATCCTGTGAACGTGCTTGTATTACTGATGTCCAAAACAATTACAATACTCCAGTGCAATAACCTTTGCAGCTCAGAGTCTGATCAAAATCTAGCCTAGCAGCTCATCAACCATACAAACAATCAAACAAGAAGAATAATGAACAATACATGCAGTATTTATCTGCAGATGAGGAGGTGATCCTAATCTAGGGTTTTAGGCTATAGTTATTACAGAGTAAATTTAATCTTGACCTTTGAGACCTTTCAAGGCCCAAGGCAAACTGTTACTGACTAAGTCACTGTAATAATAACTTTTAACTTAATTGTTGAGCTAACTTTAGGATATATTTGAATTTTTGGCTTTATCATTAACTTTTACAATAACTGTTGAGTTGCTTAAAAATATCTTTGACTTCTTTATTAGTTGTAGCTGCTTTTTTTGAAGTAAAATGAAGTTGTAGGTGGAAAATGTGATTTGGAATAATTAAAGGTTGAGTCCCTTATCATTCGGATTTGTCTTCTTTTGTTGATTTGCCCTTGATTTGTTTTTTAACCTCTGATTTACCTTTAAACTTGGATTTTTCTTTTCCTTAATTATGTTTCTATCTTTTATCTCTCTTTGACTGCCTTAAGTTCCTGTAATATCTCTTTTAACCTTCCTTAATTGTGCTTTGTCTTCAACTCTGTCTTCTAATCCCGTTTTTGTCTTTTAACCCTTGATTGATCTTTTATTCCTTTAACCTCTAACTGTCATGGTGAACTCTTTGACCGTGTTCTTTAACTATGTTTTTACTTGTCTTTCGTCTTCGCACAGCCACTGTAAAACTATTTCATTTCCTCACTCTGTATTTTAATGAAAACTTGTTGCCTCTGTCTTAATCATGTGATATTTATATGATCATGATCCATAGCTTCATTCTAATGATCATTGCACTCCTGGTCCTTTTGATGAAACAAAGCATTCTGGATCGTCACCCAGAGAATCTGTTTAAACATTTTTCGGACTTCAGAAAGAAATTATGCATTTCTACATCGGTCACCTGCACAATTTAAAGACAATTTAAAATTTAAAAACCTGCGCTGTGGACAGAGTCTGGTCAAATGGAAGCTTTCAGGTATCCTATGTTTCTTTGGGGCTTTTCGGGTCTTTAGTGTGTGTTTATGGCCTTACGGCCTTTTGGACGCGTTATAGGAGTTTTTAGGGTGGCTCAGCGTTTATCGCAAAGTCACAGGGTTTATCATAAGGGCACAGGGTTTCAACATTCAAATGGGTCGATGGTTTCGGGCTTATGGTGCGGGAGCGGTAAGTGGTTTATCGGATGGGGCATAGGTGGTTAATGGTATTTGGCGGAGGGATGCGATACCATACAGGGAGTGTCGTGTGGCAGGAGGGACGAGGGCACATACCACCCATTTCGAAAGGTGCGGGGTGTTATAAATGGTGGGTGGTTGGGAGTGTGATATGGGTTGGGGACCATTGGATCGGGTGATGAAGATCTGACGGTGGTCGAGGTTTGATGGGATGACGGATTAGAGTATGAGGTGGGGCCAGGGGTTTTTATTGAAGGCGAGGGTTTATTTAAAATATCGCAGGGTCTTTGTAATGCGGGGCCCGGGGTAAGGTTTTTAAGTGGAGTGCTTGATAAACATTGGGGCTAGGGTTATATGAGGACAGGGGTTTTAAGCTTAGAGCAGGGGCTAACACATAGAAGGGGTTGGGTATTTTAATATAATGGGGTCGGGTTTTTTAATTAAAACAGGGTTTAATTAAAAATATTGGGTCCCAAGACAAACTTATTTATTTTTAAAACAATGTAAAAAAAGGATTTTTTACATTGTTTTGAAGGAAAAGAGGGGAAAGAGTGAATAGGGAGAGGTTTTTAGTGGGGACAGTGGGGTTTTAGGTAGAGAAAAGGGCCAAATGAGGGGTTGTGAGGTTAAAACCTGGGTTTTTCAGAGTAGGAGAGTGTTGGGAAAAGGTAAAATGAGAGATAGTAAATAGGTTAAATGGAGAATAATGAAGGCAGTGATATTTCTAAAAATAAAATGATAATTAGGGAATTTTTATTTTCAGCGAAATGTAGAAAATCCATAGTCATCTAGTGATAATGTAGAATACAGGAGACTAATAATCCCCATGGGTCCTCAATGATTCCAAGGGAAAACTCAACCCAAGCCTTCTTCAAGATTTCATTGCAATCTATTTTTTCATGTAGTCCACTACATCATACTACCATAAACACACAATTGTCAGTGCATAAATAAACATACACTATATCAGTTACCTTACCTTGTTGTACCCAGCACGTTGACCTGTAACTGAACACATAAATATATCATCTCTCAAGGGACTCAAATTCCTTGACGAATCCAACCATCACTGAAAACCAATTGTTATACCTGTCAAATACATGTTAATGAATATAGCACATATCCACATAATGTCAGAAAAAATCAAGGTTAAGAAAAATTCTTATATTCATGCAAAGCACTCATTCATTTGGAATTGTGGTTTCCAAACAAGAAATTATCCCCCAGTTTCCTTATTTTACCTTTTTAATTGTTGCAATTAAGTCTTATTATGTGTTATCACATCACCCAACTGTTAATTATATAAACAAATCAATTGCTACCTTGTCATGCTAATACCAAGCATGTTGCCCTACAATTTTTCACACATGTCAGTCACATGTTCCAAAGATCAAAACATCGTGTCTATTAATTTGAAATCGGTATTTACCAATATTAACAATCATGTCATAATCAACTCACAATCATTAGTCATAATACTAAAATTAGCACCCACTTTCACTCAACTACATACCAGTTGTCTCAAAACATATTGTGTTAGTACCACCATCTTAAACAAGGCCATTCCTTCATGCAATATTATTGACACATACTCATATCATGCAATTAATAAACATTCAAATATCATGTAAACATAACCACTTACTATCCATGGTCCATGCTAAGGTAGAAGGAGGCAACTACCATAATGGCTTGATCTCCAATGTCCAAAAATGGAAATGGGATCTCCAAATCTCTACTAAACTTAACCACACTTGCCAAAACTTGATTTTCATTTCTCACACATTTTTTTACTTGAAAACATACCACATAATCATGACACTTTTCCATTCTGTATATTTCACGTTAGGCATGTAAGGGTAGTCATGTGAACAGTAATCCACTACTTTGCTCTTCATCCCTGGTCTTCTATTTCCTGCAAATATACCATGTTAGATAAAACCATATAGAAGACATAATTAAACTCATACCTCAATGTAACTCAAGGGAGGTTATCACATTTGCACAAGTTAGTCAAGATTAGTATGATAGAAAATCACAATTATATCGACTCATACTTGAATATCATAAATCCCGTACTATTATGATCAGATATGCATTCATTACCTGTAGCTTACATGTTTACCATGTGTTTGAAGAAATATCTATTATGGAATAGGCATAGCTTGGGTTAGTTCTTGTTCAAGTTTTGTATGAAAATATTTGGAATTATGTCATTTATCATTCTGAGAAGTTACAGGTAGTTATGAGCAATAGTGTGGAGGTTGGCCTGGAAATGTGGCTTAGATCTCAGGACCACACCATTTGAAGTGAAGATTTTGGGCTATAATCGCATGGAGGTAGTGTTGGGCATGTGTTTGGAGGCCTATAACAACATCCTGACCTTGTCATGCATGTGGTTGTGGTCTTAGGGCAGTGAAAAATATCCCCAACACAGGGTTTGGTCACCTGCGGTGGTCCTTTGGCCCCTGAACATTTTGTAGCCTTGAGGGATGTTGTGAGTTGTCAGTTTGTTGGCCCCACATCTATAACTATAGCTTGGAGGTCGAGTAATGTCATAGTAACTCTTCATCTCATGTTTACCCTGAAAGACCGGTGAAATTGGATAAATGTGGGAGCAGGTGGTTACATGGTGGTATCAAAGCTTCCAGGTTCAAATACTTGGACTAGATGAGATAAATGTATAATATGGTTATGTATGCATATTAGGTAAAACATGCATCGTGGTGGTAAATATGAATTTTGTATCATCATAATGTTGTTGGTATGTTATTATGTTTATATTTTGGCTGAGATGGTGTAGGAGATGTAGATTATCAAAGCAAGGTTGCAACACTAGATCTCAGGGTAAAAAGAAAATCGTCAACCATGTTGTTTGTTGGGCATGCATGTATAATGGTTAATCGTTGTTAAATGCGTTATGGTTATATAAAATCCTATCATTCTATTTTTTTGTGGTTACATGCAGGATAGATGCTAGTTAATTAGTGTGGTCATATGTGTATGTGTCAGTTAGTCATGCATGGTAGTTAACTTGTTGTTATATGCATTGCGGTCATACACATGATGATTATGGTCATTTCATTTAAGATATTGATGTTATATGTATCGTGCTAATTTGGATTGGCCTGTGCATATGGTTATTCTTTAAACCATCCATCTTAGCTTCCACATCTTTCTTCAAACCATCCATCTTAGCTTCCATTTCATTTTTGGTTACTTTTTTCAAGAGCGAAATGTGTTGCACTTGGTCTCAAATTTTGATATGTCATGTTGCACTTCTTCCTCTTCATGCGTCATAGTAGAGTTTTCTAAGGGATTAATGGGTGTGGAATTATTTTTGGGAAGCATTATAGAAGCGAGTACTCATAACAATGCTTCAATATTCCCTTGGAATCACTTCAAACTGATTTTTTAAACAAAGGTTATGCAATTAAAACACACACACACACACTTTTTTTTTGCTTTTGAGGAGATCAATATTGAACCTAATGTATCTTTATGATTTTGGATCCCCAATATTTGAATTTTGGTCCTATATTATCCCTCTGAGTCTTCTTTCCAATGCCACAGGTCAGACCTGATTAAAGACAAATTTATGTCCAATCTCCCACAATGGCCTAATTATGGACTGGTTCAGTAGAGCGAACTTGTACGGGGTACCACGTGTCACTGTTTCATCCTTCGGCTCTGAAATTGATATAAAAGAAACTACAGTCCATTTGATTTTTTCCATTTTTTACATAATTCGAATGTGATCCCTAAAATGAAAGTTATGACGATTTTCCCTCTGTCACCTGTTTGAGATGCAATTATTGAGCCTGCAAAAACCCTAACTTGCACAGATCATATCTCTGAAAATATTGTGATCCAAGGTCTGAAATTTTTACAGGAATTTTATCAAGATTTCGACTCCACGTGGTAAAAATTTCAGCTTTTGAGTCCTTGTAGAAAAAAAATTATAGTGTAAATTCCAAGATGGCCTATTTGAAGAAGTGAAACCATAGAATCCCAAGCTCTGATACCAAATGTTATGCAACCAGCTGAAAAAAAATAGAAGAAAATATAAATCAACAACTTAGAAATCAGCCTCTTAGAGGGGGAAACCTCATTTACATTACATAAATGAACAATTCTTAGATGATACGAATGAAAAAACCTCCTTTCTATATATAGGAGTCCAATGGGTCACAATATAATCCTAGTTGACATAACAATAACAATGTAAGGGCACAAAAATAACAATAGTGGGCGTCTATGGGGAACAATAATAATAATATGGGGACTACATGGGCAGGACAATAACAATAAGTGAGTTATAATAAAAATAAAAATAAGGGAATACACTAGTATTATATGGACCTAACAACTGCCCTCTGTCACACTAGTCACATGGATAATAAACAAAGCACACCACTTCTAACTGCATTTCTTCACTTACAACACTAAAATATGCTTGATTGAAATAAGATTCCTCTTACCCTATAGCATCTTTCCTTTGCCTTCATCATTGAGGCACTCTAGATATTTATTGTAACAGAAACCTAGGACAACCCATTTAATCCACAAGCAAAGAATAACACCACGAATACAAAGAAGGACACGAGAAAGTGGTGTGATTTCCATAATAGCTCCACTCACAACAAGAGTGAGTGTCGAGCCAAGTATTCATTGGTGGTCGAGCTAAAGTATTCTGAATCATATGCATGTTCTGACTCTGAGTCAGAACCCGACAAGGGGAATGTCAAAGGGAATCAAATTATTGATGCAGATTCTAGTTCCACCATTTCCACCACCAAGATCTAGAAGGATGAACCTGAAGATCCAGAGGAGTGGGAGCACTTCTTCCTCTCACATATGTGGGTGAAAGGTTCTCCACTGAAGTTCATTGTCGACAACGGGATCCAAAAGAACCTCATTTCAGCAGATTTCATGAAGCGGCTAGGCCTACCGATCACAGCACACCCATAGTTGTACACCATCTAGTGGCTTCACCAAGGACGAGATATCCGTGTCAGCCAGTAGTCTCGCCTCCCCTATAGCATCAAGCTCTTCACAGATGAGGTATTGTGTGATGTCACTCCTCTTGAAGTTTGTGATGTAATATTAGGCCAACCATATTTTTGGAAGCGACTTGATTTGTATGAATCTAATCCTTGCACTATTATTATTACTTTGGGAAAAAATTTGTACAGGATATCGGAGGTAGCACCGCCTACCACCATCTCTCTGATCACTGTGAAGCAATGCAATAAGATCATTTCCAAAAGCAGTAAAAAAATTTCTTATGTTACGCCCTCAGGGCTAGAAGAAGATTATGGCCATGGCCTCTAGACAGGGCTCCCTTATCTAACATCAATAGATGGACAAGGTCATGGAGGAGTATAGTGACATATTCACCTCACCTGCAGGGGTACCTCTACACTGTCAGGTCAAGCACTCCATCTATTTTACCCTAGGTGTACCACTACCAAATCGACCGATTTATCGATTCTCTATTATGGAGAATGATGAAATCAAGAGGCATATTCAGGAGCTATTCTAGAAATGGCACTTCAGGCCAAATTTATCACCCTGTTGGAGCTCGATCGTGTTGGTGCAGAAGAAGGACGGGACCTGGAGACTTTGTATTGACTATCGAGCGTTGAACAAGATCACTGTCTAGAATAGGTATATGATCCCACATATTGATGATCTTCTGGACCAAATCACGGGGGGGAAATATTTCATCAATATTGACTTGAAGTTTGGTTATCATCAGGTACCAATTGAACCCTCCTATGTGTGGAACACTACCTTCAAATATAAGGAGGGCCTTTTCGAATGGTTGGTCATGCCTTTCAAGTTGACGAATGCCCCCGCAACCTTCATGAGGTTTATGGATGACATCTTGCAGCCCTTCACCAACTCCTTCATGGTGGTGTATTTGGATGACATCCTGATCTTTAGCCAGAGTTGGGAAGAGAACCTCCACCACATTCGACAAGTCCTCCAAACACTACAGCAACACAAGTTGTGTGCTAATTTGGATAAATGCACTTTTGGCATGACTCAAGATCAATATTTGGGGTACATAATTAATGAGTGGGGTGTGCATGTGGACCCAGCCAAGATACAATTCATTTGGGATTGGTCAGCCCCAACCACTCTAATAGAGCTCCACATCTTTTTGGGTCTTACCAAATTCTACCGCAAGTTCGTGTTGGGGTTCTCTCATATAACTTAGCCTTTGAGTCAAGTCACCAAGGGAGGAGCGAAAGAAAATTTCTTTTGATATGAATCCCAACAAAATGTCTTCGACTAGTTGAAGCATCGAATATTCTATGCACCTGTGCTCGCATTACCAGACCCGCAACAACCATTTGAGATTGAGGTTATTGGTGTAGTTCTTACTTAGTAGGGATATCCAGTGGCATATCACAGTGAGACACTTTTAGAAAAAATTCGAAAGTATCCCACCTATGACAAGAGATGTATTCCAATGTGCAGGCTTTCCGACAATGGAAACATTACATTCTGGGGAAGGAAACGGTCATCCACATAGAACACCGATCCATGTAGTTCATATATACACAAGGGAAGTTGCAGAATGATCACCATAAAAATGGTCCACATACCTGCAACAGTTCCATTTGAACATTAAGTACAAGAAGGGTAGCACCAATAATGTTGTATAATGCCTCAGTCGATCATCGATCATGGCACTGACCATTGTGCTCGACTCTTGTGGGCACGAGACTTCCAGGTGGTTGCATCTTTACAATAGTGATCTGGAATTTGGAAACACATACCAGATGCTCCTATAAGGCAAGAAAGTTTAAAATTTTCACCTTTTGGATGCACTCTTAAGCCACCTAGGACACCTTTGTGTTCCTACAAGTGAGCGTGCCAAGATGATTTGGGAAGCACACTATAGTTTGGTCACTGGACATTTTGGGGTGGAGAAAACAGTGGTAGCATTACAGAAGTATTTCTATTGGTTGAACCTTCAACATGATGTTGGGAATTACATCAGATCTTGCATTGTTTGTGCCATTGCCAAACCGAGCATCAAAAAGCAATACCTATATACTCCACTTCCTACCCCTAGTTTACCGTGGGAATCCATCTTCATGGATTACATGTCAGACCTTCCTTAAACCAAGCATGGAAATGACTGTGTTTTTATGGTCGTCAAAAGATTCTCTAAGATGGTCATTCTGGAGGCTTACAAGAAGAGTATCACAGTAGAATCCACTGCTAAACTCTTCTTTGAACGAGTGTGGGTGCACTTTGGTATCCCACAATCCAATATCTCATATTGGGACAACAAGTTCCTAAGTACATTTTATTCAAGTCTTTGGTCAATTCAGGATACCAAGCTCACCAAGTCCACGACTTTCCACCCCCAAACTAATGGAAAAATAGAGGTTGTCAACAGGATTATCGTACACATTATGTGCATGTACAACTCGAAGAATCCACACACATTGGATGAAAGCGTTCCCTATGTCTAGCACAGCTACACCGAGCTCTCCATAACTCAACTAGCCACATCCCCTTTCAGGTGGGGTTGGGATTCCAACCACTCTTTCCCATTGATGTGTCCATACCATTTGAAGCTACTCAGGCATACTCAACTCATGTCCAGTATGAAGCGGACAGGGCGAACAACTTCAGTGAGAGCATTCATCACGTCTGCCAACACGTCCATGACATATTGGACAGAGCGAATGCTAAGTACAAGCAGCGACATGATCAGCATCAGGTGCCACACAATTTCCATGTGGGCGACTGATCCAGTTTGATATTGGTGGCCACTCGATTATCCACCTAGACCTCTAGTCGATTTCATTCAGTTTCATCAGTTTCCTTGTTTATAGCATCATTTACTATTTTTAGCAGTTTTTCCGGCCCTGAATTTCCGAAGCAGTTTTTACCCCCTAAACAACATTTTTTTTTAGGTCTGCAGTAGGATCGTAGCCATAGGCAAGGGCTTGCAACAAATCCTTTAGCACTCGGAGAGATCTTTCCAACGAAGTATCGTACACGCCAAATGGAGATAATATGACCAAGCTACGACCTTGGGAAGTTGGCTTCCCAACTAACCCCAATGGGGCCCACAAACTCTTGGTGTTCCATCTCATGGGGTTATTTTTTTGGTTGTTTAGGGTTTTCCCTTGTTGTTAAATAATAAAAAGGCCCTTGTGACTCATTTTAACATAGTTCAAAGGCATGTAAACGCCACATATCTTCTCATAGATAAGCTACAATCGCCCGAGCTAGTTTATTTCCAGTCTGTATGTAAACATATTTCAGTTCTTTGATATTAATGAAATCAAATTTTATTTCTTTTGCATCTATGTGTTTATGTTTATATCTATATTCTATTTTTTTCCTGGATAACTCTGGATCAAGAAGAGCTAATGTGTATGTCAAGGTGGTAGCGATTTTTCATGATTTAAACAATTCTTTCATTACATACGATTCTAGATTAATTTCGAAGGACAGATTGATGGATAAATTGGAGAAGCTACAATAATCAAGGCAACAGAGTTCGATGAGATAACTGATTTTTCCATAGAGGAAATTATAAAATGGCTAATTACTTTTGTTAGTGTTAACGAAGATTCCTCTGCCTTGGCTGCACAACTGCAAGAAGAAGCTAGGGATATTAAGAAGGATATATTCAATGAACATGTCAAACACGATATTATTGTCACTCCGATGAAATATTTAATTAAAGCTAAAGTGAAGGAGTTCCTTGGAGAAATCGTGATTTTAAAAGACAACTAGCAGTCAAACAATCTCGAACTATGTTGTCGCATATTGTAAGTGTTTTAAAATTTTGTAGCATTCATTTTTTTGTTTACAGTGTTTAATTATATAAGTTTCTTGGGTATGTTATTGTGAATTAATCTAATTCTTAGATGTATTTTTTTGTTTTTCATTGCAGGTTCCTTTTTGACATTACGGTTCATGGGAGTCTAGTCCCAGTATCCACTGGGACGATTGTATTTACTTTTGCGATTTAAGTATCAGAATTTTGATAAGTGATTTATGCAAAAAAAATTATTCCTTAGACCATGATTCTATAGTCAATCCATGTTTCAGTTTGTATTACTGTGTGTTCTAATTCTCAAACTCTTTTCCAATTGTAAAAAAAAATAGGAGATAATGTTTTGCATGAGATGTTGTACAGGTTTGAAATCTGTGATGTTGTGAAAAAACATTATTTGAACATATGTTTCCAAGTATTTTCTTTGAGATTTTATATATTAGTGGTCTGAACTTAAACAGGAACGCAACATAATACAAATATAACCATAAATAGAGAGATGGAGAAGAAATAAAGCTTCATTTAATTAATATCAAAGAACTGAAATATGCTTACATACAT
Organism: Pinus albicaulis; assembly: GCA_034641835.2. Taxonomy (NCBI): domain Eukaryota; kingdom Viridiplantae; phylum Streptophyta; class Pinopsida; order Pinales; family Pinaceae; genus Pinus; species Pinus albicaulis. The sequence goes on along the minus strand of CM076581.1, from coordinate 588,557,095 downwards.
CATGGAAATAAACTAGCTCGGGCGATGGTAGTTTATCTCTGAGAAGATATTTGGTGGTTACATGCCTCTAAATTGTGTTACAATGAGGCTATGTCACCTTTTTATCATTTAGAAACAATGAGAAACCATAAAAATCCAAAAACCTAACCCTAAGAGATGAAGTGCTAAAACATTGTGAGCCTCGTTGAGTTAAGTTGAAATGTCAACTTCCCTGGGTCATAACTTTGGTATACGATCTCCGTTTCGATATCATAATACGTCGTTTCAAAGATGTCGAAGAGAAGGCCAAACAAAGATGACAAGCTAGTTTTGGAATTTTCTAGTCTCTCCATTTTCCCTAAAAAATCCTTTTAGTCCCTCAAATCGGATCTGGAAGTTTAGGACCCGAAAAACTACCAAAAATAGTAAATTGTGCTACAATTAAGGAAACTGAAAATAAAAAATGGTAGGGGTCCAAGTGGAATAGGCGGATCACCACCAATATCCACCCCAATCAGTCCTCCCCCCTTAGGAAGAAATGGTCCACATTGCATTGTGTGCCTCCATGAGATGGGGAAACTTCTCTTGAACTTGGTCCTCGGTGAGCCACTTGCTTTGGTGCAGGAGTTGTCCAGCTTTGAAAACATGATACAATTGGATATTTTTTTGGCAAGTTTTCTTGATCTATGTGTCCATGATTTGATGAGTTGTGGCCTATTCCATGCAATCCAGGTTTAGATTTGTTGGTGTGAGTTGTTCTACAATGTGTACTGTGTCTAGTAATGGTGGAAAGTATGGTCAAAGGCAGTCCACATTGAACATTGGGTGCATGCCAAGGAATGGGAGAATGTTTACCTCAAAATCATTGTCTCCCATGACCTTAGTGATGGTGTAAGGCCCTCATCGAAGCTGGTGAAGCTTGCGGTGGGACCCAACAAGACGCTCCTTTTGCAAATGTAAACAAACTTTGTCGCCCACCTGGAACTTGTGTGGAACCCGATGTTGATCATTAAGTTGTTTGTATTTACCATTGGCTTTGTCCAATATTTGACAGACATGTTGGTGGATGAGAAAAATGCGCTCAATGAAGTTGTTAACCATGTTAGCTTCAGAATGGACATGAGTCGAATTTTCCTGAGTAGCTGCAAATGGTATGGCCACATCAATGGGACATGGTGGTTGGAATTCAAACTCCACCTAAAAGGGGTTGTTGGCAGTTGAGCTATGGAGATCTATGTTGTAGTTGTGCTAGACATAGGGGAGGCTTTCATCCCACATTTGTGGATGCTTCGCTTTGTACATGCACAGAATGTGTGTGATCATCTTGTTGACGACCTCTTTTTGGCCATCAGTTTGGGGAATCCGTGGACTTAGTGAGATTGGTATCTAGAGGGGGTGGAAATTCGTGGACTATGGGATCCCAAAGTGTACCCACACTCATTCAAATAAGAGCTTAGCAGTGGCTTCTACTGTGATACTCTTCTTGCAGGCCTCCAAAATGGCCATCTTAGAGAATATGTCGATGACCATGAAAACACAGTCGTTTCCATGCTTAGTAGAAGGAAGGCCCAACATTTCAAAGTTGACTTTTACCTTGAAGGGAGTGGCACCTTCAGAGAGATTTTCGGATGAATATGCGTCGCATGTGGGCATCCGCCCAAGGATATGGACAAAGTTGTCCATCATCGTGTTCCTTTGTCGCTCAAGGGGTTCTTCGAGCAATATTTTGAAAGGATCTCCTGCTCCCTCGTCTTTCTTTTCTTAATCCATGGGAGATTTTTGGGGTTCGCAAGGCTTGCCTTGCAAAGGTTCAACCAGTTTGAGCCCTAACTCCTTATACCTTGACCACGTTGGGGACATGCAAATAAAAATAGCGAAAGAGAAGACCGCTCTGATACCATTCATCTAAACCTAAATAGGAATGCAAAAAATACATATATAACCATAAATATAGAGATGGGGCAGAAATAACACTTCATTTCATTAATATCAAAGAACTAAAATATGCTTACATATAGAATGGAAATAAACTAGCTCGGGCGATGGTAGCTTATCTCTGAGAAGAGATATGGCGGCTACATTCCTATAAACTATGTTACAATGAGGCTCGATGGCCTTTTTATCATTAAGAAATAATGAGAAACCATAAACATCCAAAAACCTAACCCTAGGAGATGAAGCACCAAAAGCTTGTGGGCCTCGTTGGGGTAAGTTGGAACGTCAACTTCTTGGGGTCGTAAGTTTGGCATACAATCTTTGTTTGGCTATCATAATACTTCGTTTCAAAGATCTCGAAGAGGAGGCTGAAAAAAACAATCAAATTGATTTGGGACTTTTTTGGTATCTTTGTTTTCCCTAAAAACACCTTTTAGTCCCTCAAAATGGTTCCAGAAGTTGAAAAACTATCAAAAATAGTAAGTTGTGCTACAATTAAGGAAACTGTAAAGAAACAACAGTGGAGGTCCAAGTGGAATAGGCGAGGTGGACACCAATATCCACTTGGACTAGTCCTCCCCCCGCATGAAACAATGGTCTACATTGTGTTGAGTGCCTCCATGAGATGGGGAAACTTATCTTGAACTTGGTCCCTGGTGAGCCACTTTCCTTGGTGCTAGAGTTGGCCAGCTTTGACAACCCGATACCATTGGATATTTTGTTGGCGAGTGTTCTTGATCTACATATCCATGATTCGATCAGTTGTGGTATGTTCCACGAAGTCTGGTTTTAGATTTGTTTGTGTGATTTGTTCTGCAATGTCTAATGTGTACAGTAATGGTGGAAAGTATGGTCGAAGGTAGTCCACATTAAACACTTGGTGCAAGCCAAGTGATGGTGTAAGGCCCATATCAAAGCGGGCGAAGCTTTTGGTGGGCCCCAATGAGACGCTCATTCTACAAACATAACAAAAAAAATTCGCCCACCTGGAACTTGTGTGGCACCTGATGTTGATCATGATGTTGTTTGTACTTAACATTAGCTCTATTCAATATTTCATGGACCTACTGGTGGATGTGTTGAATGCCCTTAATGAAGTTGTTAGCCATGTCAGCTTCAGAATGCACATGAGTTAAATCTGCGTGAAATGGGTTGTGGCCAGTTGAGCTATCGAGAGCTATGTTGTAGCTGTGTTGAACATAGGGGATGCTTTCATCCCACCTATTAGGGTCCCGTAATTTACAGAATCTCAAGGTGACTGATTGTTTCTGTTCATATCATTTATATTGGAAATAATATTCCATGATTGTCATTTATTTGCAAGAAGGTACTTCTAGCACAAAAGATGGAAAAGGATGATTATATTCATTTCATTTCCAATATAGTCCAAACTAAGCCTAAATGCATTGGGTAGCACTATCCATCTCATAAAACCCCCCAACACCCACATGCATAAAGTTTAGGAATTTATATTAAGCCTCGACACTTCAATTTCAGCTCTGCACCCCACATTAGGCCATTTGATATATATATATATATATATATATATATATATATATCATGTGTTACATATATGATATGAACCGCATCCAACCTTTATGCCATTGACCCTTTATCATTTCATCACATCACACTTCACAAGTTTTAGCCTTTAACTCTTGTTACTCATAACAAAACTTCCGATTTGCGATTTGCGGTATTAAATGGGCCCCATCTTCGTCCTGCCACATCACCCTACGTCATCGCACATCGCACTTTGCAATTTTTAGTCTTTAACTCTTGTTCCTCATAACAAAACTTCCAATTTGCAATTTGCGGTATTAAATGGGCCATATCTCCATCCTGCCACATCACCCTCCGTCATCTTACATCGCAATTCACAATTTTTAACTTTTAACTCCCGTTCCTCATAACAAAACTTTTGATTCCCCGATTGTGATGCGAATGGGCTCCACCGTCTATCATGCCACCTCACCTCTGTTCTCGTCGCACATCCCACTTCGCAAGTTTTAGCACTTACCTCAATTCCCCCGATCCCTGATTTTGTGATTTATGATAATCTTAAAATATTGTGATTGTGATATAATGCATCGCAAATTCCACCTGCGACCCTTATCCCATTGACCCCTTCCTTGCATTTTCGCATCGCAAGTTCGCAAACATTCCATTCATAACTTAATTTCTGAATCCTATAAACTTCCTGACGTGATATCGGTGGGACCACATCTCATATCGCAATTCAAAATTTTAGAAGGATAAGAGCCCAAGAATATGTTATAAACGCCGAAATTTTATTTGCAATGTTGAAGCGGACACGATGCGAGTCAATGCTGAATCCTAAAGGATTTCAAATCTGGGTGTGTGCGATATTGGTGGGACCCATTCGCAATTCGCAAGTTCAGGAGGATAAGTGCCCATGAATATGTTATAAACGCCAAAATGTGATTTGAGATATTGAAGCGGACGTGATGCGGGTCAATGTTGAAGCCTAAAGGATTTAAAATCTGGGTGCATGAGGTTTTTATGATGTTTTATGAAGAAAAGGGCTAGACACGGCAGTAGGAATTGGGTAGAATAAGACCCGAAAAAAGAGCAAAGGGCAGAGTAAGTTGAATGTCGCAGTAATAAGGAGATAGACACCATGGGTCGAGTCGGGAAAACGACGTTTGTACAGATTTGTTATGATATAAAAAAATAAACAAAAAAGGCACATCATTGCAGCCACCGACCGATGAAAAGTTGCCAACATTGCACCAGATTTAATTATCCAGCGTCGGTTTTATGAAAAGAAGGGCCAGATGTCAAAGCCATTGATCATTACCTCTTCGCGACCTCCTGGGCCACCTTCAAGCCTACTTTTTAGATTCACAAAGAGTTGCCTAAGTTTTTGGATTCATAAAGAGCTTCCGAAGTTAATTCCACAGGCGGTGTTTTTTCAGAGATTTTTTGTTCGAGCCTTTCATGGCCACACTTGTCTGGTTTTAGTTTAATTGTAATTAGTGAAGATTTTTGAATTAAGTTAGGGCAACCGATATAATTGTTAGTTAAATACTGCATATGTTGGCAGTAAGAATGTGGGTTGGCAGATTGGACCCCGTATTGTAAGAACTTTTGTATTGGAGCACTGTCGTTTTTTGAGCTGGGCATCAATAATAAGAGACCGTTCACAGGATTCTTGAGCTATGTTAATGGTGATTTTTTTCTCTATGTGTTAATGTTTTCTTGTCTTTGATGTTGTGCATCACTTTACCTGGTTGTAAAACAAAAAATTTAGATTAATATTTGCTGAGAGAGCACCTTAATTATGTTTGTGTTTACTATCTTAATGTTTTCTTCTAAAGTATAGTTAAATAATTCTTAATTTCTCTTTAGCTATTACTGAACTCGTTGCTTTCTTCCATTTCATAATTCACATTGCCAGTAAGATCCAGGCTACATAGTTAGCTTGCCGTGTGAATGCCCTCAAAAAATTGATGCACAATCCAGCCTTTTCTGACTCCATAGCCCAATGGATTAGCCTCTGAAAACCTGCTCATCCAACCAACAAAATCAATCAAAATAACCAATACCACCATCATTGTAACTATACTAACATCACCATTCATAATATTAAGGAAAAAATTAAATAAAAAATAGAGAGAGCCAATCTCTAAGTCTAGAAAGGCTAGGTCCTAGATTCCAAAGTGGTTTGATGTTGTACTCTATCATTTATTCTTTCCAATCTTATAAATTATAAGGCCCCAACATAATGGCGACCATATTGAGGATTTATTGAAAAATCTTGAAATTTCATTCGAACTCAGAAACCCCAGTCAAAACATTGTATGATTCAAGTATTTTCCAATATTGGTATTTGGTTGTTGATGGTGGACATACAACCAAACACAAGAAGGTTGAAATCATCCACCTGGCGACTCCAATCCAGATCAGTTCCATTCAAAGACTCCACTGGAGGAAGAACCTGAAACATGACAAGGAAATCTGGAAAACTCAGGTATTCAAGCCCAAATTGTATTCAAGATATTTTTGGTTTTATCTATAATTATGTTCTATCTTTCTCTAAGCTTGATCAAGAGTACACTACTGAAGTTTACATTGATCATTTTCATATTTATGAGCCTCAAGAATCTAAGCCCAAAATTGTAGATCATGTACATGCTCATACACCTGTGCACATCCCGGATACACCTATGGAAAACCCGGTGAAACATGAGCCTCCCGCTTCATCTCTTGCTCTTGATAAATCCCCAAGTGGTTATAAGCCTCCTGATTTACCTCCTATACCTGCAAAAGTCCCAGAGATTTACAAGCCTCTAGTTTTGCCTCCTATCCTCCATAACCTCCCTGCAAATTATAGCAATAATCTACCCAGATTTGATGGAGAAAATGAAAATATTACTGTCGAAAAACACATTCAAAATCTTGAGGATTTTCTTGACTTTTTTGAGGTGGAAGAAGATGATGTGGGTATTTGGATGTTTGCCCTATAATTGCAAGGTAAAGTTAAAAATTGGTTTAAGAATCTTACAGCTGCAAGCATTAACAATTTTCATTAATTCACACAAGTTTTCCTGGATAGATGGGTGGTCATGGGAAATTTTTTTCTCATCGTAGAAGAGTATAACCATTTAAAAATACAGCCATGGGAGAAAATACAACATTTTTCAGCTAGGTTCAATAAGGTATACCATTCAATGCTTGCTAAGATAAAGCCACCCCCGGGATTAGCTCTCTTGCACTACCCAAATGCCTTTGATCCAGAGATGGCATTCTAGTTAAAAGAAAGGGACCCTGCAACCCTTGAAGAAATGAAAAACGTTGCAGTTGATGTGGAAGCGAACCTGCTGAATAGAGAGGAAAAGTTAAAAGTAATGAAGAAGGAAAAAATAGAAAAAGAGAAATTGATATCTTCAGAGATAAAACTAGATATCTTCACATATACAGTCAATTAAATGATGCATAAGATTAGCAGGAAAGAGGAACTTGTTGGTCGAATACCTCATGTTCCATTGGTTCCAGAAAATAAAAAGATCAATGTACCCAAGTTGTTTGCAGCTAATCCTGGACACCCTAAAACAAAAAATGAAGTTCAAAATCAGAAAGAGGTAGGGAAATTTCCTGAGATGATGTGCATGTTGGATGGCCTTGCATATGCAATTAATCTTCTCAGAAGTAATCATCAAGATGAAAAGTAGATGGTTGAGATTGAGGTTGATTGTTCAAAGCAACAAGCACCATTTTCTTGGGAAGGAGAGGCTTGATTACCACAATGAAAAGACGGCAATCAAATTTTGCATACTGAGCAAGATTGTAAAGAGGAAAATGCAGAAAGTTTTGAAGTAAGTGCAAAACGCCTTCCTCTATGTTTTGCCTCACTTCTAAGAGAAAATTATAAACAAATTGTCAACATTAGTATTGGAGAACTCTCTCACCAATCATATGATGAAATCATGGATGATAAAGAATCTATTTTATATCTAGGGGTTCAACCCTTGAGTCCTTATGAATGTCAAGTATCAGATGAAGTCACAGAGTCTAAAACAGATAATGAATTGATCAAGTTTGATTCTCTACCTTTATGTTTTAATTCATTTCAAATTGTGAAAGGGAGTCTTGGTCACATTCTAGTTGATACTCACAGGGGAAAACATGAAATATCAGTGGAACCAATACTACAACCATCTAATGCAATACATGACCCAATAGCTGATATGATGGATGGTTTGTGTTTTCAAAGGCAGCCTTCATGTACCTGTAATAATTTCAAAAGCTGCTATGATATGGATATGATCAGACAGTCAGCTCCATCATTGTGTTCAACCGAAGTATCATTTCAAAGCTCATTAGTAAAGTTTCCACCATGTCAGGAAGTGCATGAGGATGTAAATAGCATGAAGACAACCTCAAACCGTGGAGTTGAGTTGGTTAAATGGGAATGCCAAGAAACATGTCAAGTCTATCTTGATCCTATAGATATATATATATATGGAAAAATATTTCGTCATGAATCAACTATTCCTTTCCTGCATTTCAGTTATTCTTCAGGTCTACCAAGCTCCATGTAAAGAATATCAAGCTGTGAATTTTTATCGAACACCATTAACATGTTTGTTTCTGAATATGGTGAAAAACAGTGAAAGAATAAAGTTATTAGAGCAGTTGCTTGACTGGGTGCACTGGCATTATTGTATCATTTAGAAAATTAATGATTTCAGTAAATTACGGTAGGTAATTGTGCAAATAAGCTCAGTACTTTGATCATTTTCTCAGTTTTAGTTTAATATTGCTTTCAGTTTTCAGTTTCAGCATAGTTCAGATTTCAACATTCAGATTTTCTGGGTGCAGCAGTATTTTTGTTAGATAGTTTGCAATGCATATTTCAGTTGTAGTTTCAGTTCATGTTTACAGTATGCAAATAAGCTGGCTAGGAAAGCATGTGGTATATTTTTATCAGTCAAAGTCAGAAGGAATAATCAACTAGTTTCTCGTCACAAAGTTGCATGACAGATCAAGATACAAGTTGTGGGATCAACCCAATGGATAAGGCACTGATTTATGAATCCATAGATCTGAGATTCTTGACACCTCCTCCAGAGCTGCCATCCCCAACTGGAGCCACTATTAGGGTCCTATAATTTACATAATCTCAAGGTGACTGATTATTTATGTTCATATCGTTTATATTGAAAATAATATTCCATGATTGTCATTTATTTCAAAGAAGGTACTTCTAGCACAAAATATGGAAAAGGATGGTTGTATTCATTTCATTTCCAATATAGTCCAAACTAAGCCTAAATGCATTGGGTAGCACTATCCATCTCATAAAACCCCCCAACACCCACATGCATAAAGTTTAGGACTTTATATTAAGCCCTGACACTTCCATTTCAGATTTTCCCCCCACATTAGGCCATTTGATATATACATATATCATATGTTACATATATGATATGAACCGCAGCCAACCTTTATCCCATTGACCTTTTATTGTTTCATCACATCGCACTTTGCAAGTTTTAGCCTTTAACTCTCGTTCTTCATAACAAAACTTTCGATTTCCGATTTGCGGTATTAAATGGGCCCCATCTTCGTCCTGCCACATCACCCTCCATCATCGCACATCACACTTCGCAAGTTTTAGCCTTTAACTCCTGTTCCTAATAACAAAACTTCCAATTTGTGATTTTCGGTATTAAATGGGCCCCATCTTCGTCCTGCCACATCACCATCTGTCATCGCACATCGTACTTCGCAAGTTTTAGCCTTTAGCTCTATTCCTCATAACAAAACTTTTGATTCCCAAATTGCGATGTGAATGGGCTCCACCGTATGTCATGCCATGTCACCTCTGTTATCGTCGCACTTCGCAAGTTTTATCACTTACCTCACTTCCCCCAATCCTCGATTTTGCGATTTGCGATAATATTAAAATATTGCGATTGTGATATATCACATCGCAAATTCCACCCGCGACCCTTATCCCATTGACCCCTTCCTTGCCTTTTCGCATCGCAAGTTCTCAAACATTCCATTCATAACTTAATTTCCGAATCCTATAAACTTCTCGATGCGATATCAGTGGGACCCCATCAAATATCTCAATTCACAAGTTCTGGAGGATAAGCACCCAGGAATATGTTATAAACACTGAAATGTGATTTTCGATGTTGAAGCAGACGCGATGCAAGTCAATGTTGAAGCCTAAAGGATTTCAAATCTGGGTGTGTGCGGTATTGGTGGGACCCAATCGCATATCGCAATTCGCAAGTTCAGGACGATAAGTGCCCAAGAATATGTTATCAACACCGAAATTTAATTTGCGATATTGAAGCGGACGCGATGCAGGTCAATGTTGAAGCCTAAAGGATTTGAAATCCGGGTGTATGAGGTTTTTACACTGTTTTAAGAAGAAAATTGCTAGACATGGTAGTAGGACTCGGGTAGAATAAGACCCAACAAAGAGAAAAGGGCAGAGTAAGTTGAATGACGCACTAATAAAAAGATAGACACCGCGGGTCGAATCGGGCAAAGGGAGTTTGTACAGAACTGTTATGATATAACAACAGAAACAGAAAAGGCAGTAAACACATCAGCACAACCACCGATCAATGAAAATTTTCTAGCACCGCACCAGATTTAATTATCCAACATCATTTATATGAAAATCAAGGCCAGATTTCAGAGCCATTGATCATTGCCTCTTTGTGACCTCTTGAGCCACCTTCAAGCCTACTTTTTGGATTCACGAAGAGTTGCCTAAGTTTTTGGATTCATGGAGAGCTACCGAAGTTAATTCCAAAGGTGGTGTTTTGTCAAATATTTTTTGTTCAGGCCTTGCATGGCCACACTTGTCTGGTTTTAGTTTAATTTTAATTAATGAATCTTGCAAAAATAAGTTAGGGAAACTGATGTAATTGTTAGTCAAATGATGCATACATTGGAAGTAAGAATGCGGGTTGGCATATTGGACCCTATATTGTAAGAACTTATGTATTGGAGCACTGTCGTTTTTTGAGCTGGGAATCAATAATAAGAGACCATTCACAAGATTCTTGAGTTATGTTAATGGTGATGTTTTTCTCTCTGTGTTAATGCTTTCCTGTATTTCATGTTGTGCATCACTTTACTTGATTGTAAAGCATAAATTTTAGATTAATATTTGTTGAGAGAGCACCTTAATTATGTCTGTGTTTACTATCTTAATGTTTTCTTATGAAGTATAGTTAAAGAATTCTTAATTTCTCTTTAGCTATTACTGAACTCACTACTTTCTTCCATTTCATAATTCACACTGTCAGTAAGATCCAAGCTACATAGTTAGCTTGCCCTGTGAATGCCCTCAAAAAGTTGATGTACAATCCAGCCTTTTCTGACTCCATATCCCAATGGATTAGCCTCTACAGACCTACTCATCCAACCAAAAAAATCAATCAAAATAACCAGCATTCATAATATTAAGGAAAAAATTAAATAAAAAATAGAGAGAACCCTCTCTTAGTCTAGGAAGGCTAGGTCCTGGATTCCAAAGTGGTTTGATGTTGTCCTCTATCGTTTATCCTTGCCAATCTTACAAATTATAGGGCCCCAACACCACCTACATGGATGCTTTGAGTTGTATATGCGCATAATGTGTACGATCATCATGTTGACGACTTCTATTTGGCCATCAGTTTGGGCGTGGAAAGTCGTGGACTTAGTGAGCTTGGTATCCAACATCGACCAGAGACTTGACCAAAATGTAATTAAGAACCTATTGTCCTAATCTGAGATAATGGATTGTGGTATCTAAAATTGTACCCACACTCATTAAAAGAAGATTTTAAAAGTGGTGTTTGTTTTGATACTCTTCTTGTAGGCCACCAGAATAGTCATCTTTGGAGAATCTGTCGATGACTACGAAAACACAGTCATTTCCATGCTTATTAGAAGGAAGGCTCGACATGTAATCCATGGAGATTGTTGGGTCAATTTATTTTTGTAAACTAACGCATGTATTTATTATCAATCTGGGTTAGTGGAACTTAGAAGCATCCCCAAAGTATATGGGTTTCGGCTGTGATCAATTTAGAAGATGGTTTATTAATGATTTAAGGAAATGCATATTACAAATATAAATCTAACTTAAACAATTTCTAAATTCATATGTGTAATTAGAAGCAGAAGAATCTCCTAACTTAAGAGATTGGTTTGTCCTTCTCTAACAAGATTACCATATGAATTAGAAATCAAAAACTACTTAACTAAACAATAGATTAAGGTACATTAAGTAATAATTGAATAGGCTCTTCACTGAAGAGGTCCTGATTGTCCTTCATCATACATTCATTTATCAGTAATGCCATTGTTAAAAATAGGAATTCAGGAAAGTAGGAAAGATGAATTCTAGTTTCTAGTTTCTTGATCAGATAGAAGAAGTATTTAACTTAAACACTGTGTTGACTCTTCATATGCAGGATGGAAACAAGATTAAGATTCATCAGCAACCATGTAAAAGCATATAAAAGAATGTAAAAGCATGTAAAGGCATGTAAAGATGAATTCTAACTGAAGATCTTGATTAGATAGAAAGAATTTCTAACTTAGACATTTGTTTTCCCTTTCATATGCAAGTTAATAATGATCATTAAATTCATCAATACTTAGAAATAATCAGCATAAAAAAATTAAACATAAGCAAGCTAATTCATAAATTTCAGCTACAAAATAAACTAAGAAGTGTACTTAGCTCGGTGTGGGGTCCCTCCACCCCTTCCTCGCACACAGAAGGTGAATTCAGATACTTAAAACTTCAATCAATCAACCAGCATATAACAACAACAAATATGATAGAACATATCTTCAATTATGTCTCCAAGTCTCAGAAATAATATTAAGTCATACAAGTTCTACAAACATCTATATTTTTCAAGCCTTCAAAGTTTGAGGCTTAAATAGATAAAGCATCTAACAAACTCATCTAAAATAGCTCAAATAGTCATAACTATCCTTATCTTATCAAATCAAGTCGAATTCATCCACCAGATCCAGCAAAATCTAGAAAATCCCACAAAATAAGAGTTTTGACCTAGTTTCTAGGGATCCTCCATAAAGACTAGTCCTGTTTGACCGCCTTTGACCAGGCCTATTAAAGCTCGGTCTGAGTGTGCCAACAGGTGTACTCTTATTCTTAGTTCCTGAGATTTCTATAAACATATCTAGCTTGAGCCCAAGTTTCATGCACATATGCAAACCATAAGGCCATTACGGGAATTTCGGATGCTGTCCAAAAATGCACTTAAATTTCAATTTTTACAAAAACATCTAATAATTGAAAAAAGTAATTTAAATACCTATATATTATGCATCTTTTGGTCAATATAAGGTGGATAAGATGGTAAATGGATGAATAATATGGCAAAATAAGATGTATTTCATAAACAAAAGAGATAAAAAATGAGGGCCAACATCTCCCCCAAACTGATGATCAAGCATGTCCTCATGCTTGCTTTTTCCTCTTTGACCTTCTAAGCTTAGATGTTGATCCCATTATTCATCCTAAAACTTCTTGTTATGATGTATATAGAAGAGAATCCATGTCTTTGTCTTGTTCTTCCTTGTAGATGGAGGTTTTAACCTTTTGTTTCTCATATTTGGCCTTCCAGGAATTTTTCTCCTGAAACCACCTGAATTCCTGTGTATAGAGAAGATTGTTTTTGGTTTTTAACTTTCCCATTTCTTCACTTATATTCTCATTTTCTTTAACTAATTTCTCATTAGTTGTCTTATAGGTTTCATTTTCCTCCTTCAGATACCTCTCCGTGATTTTGCTTATTTCCAAGCTATCAGTTAATTCTCTAACTCTGGAAAGGTTTTGATCTTCCTCCTTGGTATTTTTAGAAACTGAAGTATTTTTAAAATAAGAATATTTTTCTACAGGATTTTCATACACTTCTTGTTGCATCCTCTCAAGGATTTCATTTGCCTATTTTGTTAAAGGAGATGTTTCTATGACTTGTACTTCTGGTTCTGTTGAATGCTTCTTTTTTTGTCTCCTGGAAATAGTTAAAAATGATGTTTCTTTCTCTATCATAACTGTCTCTTGTTGTTTCTTTGACCTTGTTTTAGGATAAAGAGGTGAATTCACAATATTTCTTGTTTCCTATATTGGTTTAAGTTTGTTTTCAGTGACTTTTTCTACAAACTTATTTTGAACCAAGAAATTTTCCCAAACCATTCCCTTAACTTTCAACTGGTAATCCACAAGGATTTTTATGAGCCCCTGATGAATAATTTGGCCCTCTTTGTGTTTGGTCTCATACTTTATGCTCTCAATCATCTTCATCAAATTTTTATAAAAAAAATAATGCATATTGATCCTTATATCTCCTTTGATATGTTGTAGTAACCTGACATGATAAAGGTGTACTACACTATATCTGTTGTCACAAGTGAAAAACTTCTAAATTATCAAAGCTAGCTCTACCCACGGTTCATTGAACCACTCTCTTGGGATCCCCTTTGACCTATCAAAATAACCCTTCCTATTTTTATCCAAGAAAAATGTCCAACCCTTGTCTTTGAAATGTAATCCCTTGTGGTATAATTCTCCTAAAGATGGAAAGTCTAAACCTTCGGAAATATATTCTAGATTCAAAGGGACATGTAGACTACCCACCATGGTTTCATCCTGTTTGTAATTGTTTATAAACTCTCTTGTGACATCCTCATTATGCCCCTTGAATTTTTGAATAAATCCTATTAAACCTGACTAATATAGTTTCTCAATTGTTTACCTACTCTAATGTTCAATTTGGAAGTCTTTGGGTTCTTTTTTTGAAGCCATTTGGTCTGAAAACCATTTGATGTACCCATATATTGTCATTAATTTCATCTTTGTAAACAAAAATTCAAGTACTAGATGTAATCACAGTAGTAGGCTCACCTCTTGTTTTACTGCCATTGTCAATCAATCCTTTGTTTTCCTTTTGAAAAATGTGAGCTTACTGCTTCAAATAACACAAGAATTGATAGAGAGGTTTTAAGAAAACATAAAAATTCATGTTTCTATAATCCTAATCTTCCATTTAATTCTCTTTCCTCTTAAAAAAACAATCCTCTGCCTTTGTTTTGTAAAAAAATTGACTGTGTAAAAAAAAAATTGATTTTTTTTTTTATACAACAGTGTTTTTCACCCTTCAATTTCATACAAATTTTTTTTTCAAAACATAGCATGATATTTATAATTCAAACTCACTATGTATATGAGAGAATAGCTCAACCATTTCATAAAAAATATCATGATAAATTCACTGTTTTCCTTCAAACATTCTCTATACTCTGTCCTCTGCTATGTAAAAATACAAAAAACATGTCTAACTGTGTCTTCTAACTCAATTTTTCTCCACAAATTCCGTTTCGAATCCTTCTACTGAGTGTGCTAATAAAATAATTCTATTACACAACTCAATTAAAACAATCTCACTATGCAATTCGAACTAGAATTCTTCATTCTCTGTATTCCATTTATTTTGAAATAGAAGAGTGCATGTGAGGACGTGTTCAAGCTTACCTTTCTTTGCAATAATCCTTGTGATCTTCTGCTGTGATCCTCATGATCCTCTTCTAATTTAACTGAGGTCTCTGTTTGTTTCAATCATTTCCAATCTCATTAAAATCCTCACTCATTTATTCACTTAATCAACAAAAAGATTTAACTGTTGATTGATGGAAGAGTATTTATGAACGGTGCCAAGCATTTATGAATGGTGTCACAAACAAAATATAACACAATGACAGGTTTTAAAAATAGAAATGGATGACTCCTTTTATAACTCTCAGTTCGTTTTAACAAACCCAAGATCTATTCATGCAACCATTCGTTATTTTAAACATCCAAATCCACATTTACTTCTTACCTTCTCCTTCACGGGATTTCACCTCCTGATAGCGCGGTTGCTTGACAAGTTTTCTGGATTTGTGGGCTTTGAAAACTCTAGTTAACTCCCTTATCACTCTGTTCCTCTTCTCTGCTATATTTTATTCCTTCTTCTCTGTGTTTTATCTCTTCTATTCTTCTTTTGGCTTCTTCACTGTCTTCTCTCCAGTTCTGCATTTTATTTTTTTTCACAGAGTTGTAAACATGGATGCGTTCTTTGACTACATGCTCTCCCTCTCTCACTAAGCCTTTGGAAGGCGATGATGGTGAAAATGCAGTGTAAATATCTTAGTAATGGTCATTTCAGGTCTTAGCAATGGCTGAAATGGTCTCATACGTTTTACACAGCGTTGTGTTATGGCATTTGAAATTATTTTGACCGTTCACTAACCACCGCTTGACCGATTCATGTATGTCTTTTCCTTGACTGTTATGCTAGCTCTGGTGTACATTATGTCCTTTGTTTTATTCATTATGCAGCTCCTTTCATGTTTTTTTTTATGACCATGTCTTCTTCCATATTCCGCATCATCTCCATTTTCATATGTGCCATCATAATGTCTGCTTCCATACTCCGCATTATCTCCATTTGCATATGCGCCATCATACTTCATCACCATATGTTATCTCTTTGTTCCTCCACTGTTGCATGCATTACGGTCTCATATATCATCATTTTCATGCATTTGGTTTATCACCGCATCACACTTTAGGTTAATTGCATTCATTTGTTTGTATTATAATTTCACACTTTGCTCCATTACCTTAGCTCGTCACCTTTTATGATTGCGCTCTTTTTGCATTGTTTTGACATTTGAAATAGTTGCACTTATCATATGACTTTTGAACTTTGGGTTTTGCTCTTTTATTTAATTTTTAAAAATTGACCAATGTAAATGGTCACATTTTTAAAATTAAATATTTATAATGTTACTAACCTTTGTTTGTTGTATTGTAGGTCTTCCAAGGGTTTAATGTTAACCTTTTGTTTATGATTCACTTGTTTAGAAAATAGGGTAAGGTAGGGTATGGATAGACTATGTAATGTTTTATTGAGTGGTAGGGATAGTGGTATGAATATGAATATGGATAGAATAGGGGTAGTTAGGATAATGGTATGGATATGAATATGGATAGAATAGGGCTAAAAATCATAAATGATAGAATGTAGATGAAAGTATAGGTGATAAAATGTAAATGAAATATAGGTAATGTAGATTAAATGTACGTAACAAAATGCATAACCAGTACTAAATTAGCTTTAAAATTCTAGAATATTTTCGAAAAAAATTGAAATTTTAAGAGAGATTTTTACTTACTGTACTCGTATTCCCTCAAATCATTTGATGTTCATGATGGTCAACATTGTGTTTATTGTTACGACGGCTCTTGTAGACTATGTAGAACTTTTATTTCTTCTTTGCATCTGATTTGATTTGAAATGATGTTGTTCAGGTCCCTTCTGCAGGTTAAACTTTAATATTTCAGGTCCCTTCTAATATGATCGTCATTTGACTTTAGCTCGGGTCCCTTCTAACATTTTTCATTTTCAGGTCCCTTCTGACGTATTTGCAATAATGTTTGAAAATTTTCTTCTGTCTTAATGATATAGGTCCCTTTATGAATAATTTTCTCAATAACAATTCAGGTCCCTTATGTATATGTTGAATGATGTACCAAGTCCTTTGTAATTGTAGTTCATATTCGATCTTCAATTCAGCTGTTGAAAACTATTTTCAGAGTTTTTTTTTATTACACACCTTCCCCCAAGCTAATCATTTGACTTGTCCTCAAGTTTGCAATGTCTTGGAGGGTATATTTCGAAAAAATTTAAGTAAAGTAAAATGAAAAACAAAAAAGAGAATTCATATTGGCCAAACAAGTTGGTTTTCCGACATGAATTCGAGTTTGTATTGTGCCAGTTTCTTGGATTTTCACAACTAAACTCTTTTATTATTTTTTTAATTTTTATATTTTTATTATTATTTTTTATCATTCTTATTCCTCTGGAATTATGGAAGGCATATTTCTATGTTGCCCCATTAGTTCCAGATCTGAATCCATCGAAATTTTTCTCAGAAAATCCTCTTTATTTATAGGCTTATTATAGATTTTAAGCCTATGTCCATTGATGACAAACGAAATAGATGCTTCATCAATTGTTTTTATCTTGACAGCTCCATTGTCAAAGATTTCTTCAATCTTATATGGCCCAAGCCAATGAGTCGTAATTTTTTCTTTGAAATCGTTGAACTTGGAGTTGAACAAGAGTGCCCAATCTCCTTTCTGAAATACTTTATTCTTTATTTGATCCTTTGTCCTTGAACAAGAGATGTGTGTTCCACTACTTGTTGTCGTATTTCATCCAGTTGATTTAATTCCATAATTCTGTGTTGTTGTGCCTTAGACAATTCTATCCCTAATTTTGCTGCTAGCTTGTATGTATGTATTTGAAATTCTATGGGTAATAGGACTTCTTTTCCATACACTAATTGATATGGACTGAACCCAGTTGTGTTTTTCCAAGTTATTCTATATGCCCATAGTGCATCTCTCAACTTTTCTGACCAGTCCTTTCTGTTCATTTTTATAGTCTTTGTCATGATGTTCTCTGAGACTTTGTTTGTTGATTCCACTTGTCCGTTTGCCTGCAGATGATACGATCTTGATTTTCAAGTTTTGATCTTGTATTTCTCCGTAAGATCTCGAACAAGTTTTGATGTGAATTGTGTGCCTTGGTCAGTTACTCTATGTCTTGGAACTCCATACCTTACAAATATCTCTTCAAACAGAAAAGACACGACAGTATCTTCTGTTTCCCGTGCTACTGTCTTTGCTTCCACCGATTTAGTTGCATAATATGTATATACAAGGATGTACTTCTTTCCATTGGATGGAGGGTTGATTGGTCCCACGAAATCTAAAGCCCACTGTTCAAATGGTTCAATCAGTACTTGTGGCTTTAATGGCATTTCATCTGATGCCACTGGTCTACCAATTCTTTGGCAATTGTCACATATTTTCACATAGGCCCTGGAGTCTTTGAAGATGGATGGCCAGTAGTAGCCAAGTTTCAGCACTTTGTATGTTGTCCTCTTATCTGCAAAATTACCACCACATGGTTCCTCATGACATGCTTTCAAAAATTCAATAATCTCATCTTCTCTTACACATTTTCTAATCATTAAATCAGCACCAGTGTAAAATAGATGTCCATTAACCCAGCTGTATCTAGCACTTTATCTGATTATTCTTCTTTTATGTTTGTTTGTGTAATGAGATGGTAGGATTCCATATGATAAATAGTTAGTTATATCTACAAACCATGGATTTTTGACATTTATAGCAAATAGATGTTCATTTGGAAAATTATCTGATACTAGATTTGGATCACCAGGTGAATGTATTCTTGATAGAAAGTTTGCAACTTGATTATCTTTTCCTGGTCAATCTTCTACAGTAATGTTAAATTCTTGCATTAATAACAACCACCTAGTTATTCTTCCATTTGTGATTGATTTGTTCATTAAATATTTTATGGCAGAATCATTTGTGTGAATATAAACTTGATAACCTGTTATATAATGTCGAAATTTATTCACTGCATGTACTACAGCTAACATTTCTTTTTCCGTAACAGTGTAGTTTAATTTTGCTAGTGTTAAGTTTTTGCCTATGAAATATTTGGCATGATCGAATTGATTCTCTTTTTGTCCAAGTGATGCTCCAATAGCAGTGTCAGATGCATCATTTGAAATGAGAAATGGCAAAGACCAATTAGGTCCTCGAAGAATGGGTGCAATTGATAATTTTTTTTTTTTTTCAAATGCATTTTTATAGTTATTTGTCCATTGGAATTCCACATCTTTTGCAAGTAACTTGAATAATTTCAAAGTTATTTTACTGAAATTTTCAATAAATCTTATATAGTAGCGCGCATAACCCAGGAAACTTCTAACTTCTTTTTGTGTTGTGGGTGGTATTAAATTCACAATGACTTGAATTTTTTATGGGTCTACCTTAATTCCCGAAGAGGAAACATGGTGTCCCAACACTATCCCCTCAGTTAACATCATCAAACATTTTTCATTACCGAGTGATAGGTTTGTCTCGATGCATATTTTTAACACTTTTTCAAGGTTTTGTAAACAATCATCATATGTAGTACCATACACAGTGAAATCATTCATGTAAACTTCTGCACACTCATGGATCAAATCAGAAAATATTGCAAGAACTACTCTTTGAAAGGTAGAAGGTGCATTACATAGACCAAAGGGTATTACATTGTATGCATATGTTCCCCATGGTCATGTGAACGTTGTCTTATCTTGGTCTTCTAATGCTATCTTTATCTGATTATATCTGCTAAATCCATCCAGAAATGAAAAGAACTTATTTCCAGCTAATGAATCTAATACTTGATCAATAAATGGTAAATGAAAATGATCTTTTAATGTAGCTTTATTGAGTTCTCTATAATCCACACAAATTCTCCATTTCTCATTTTTCTCAGGTACTACAACTAAGGGTGAAACCCATTAACTATCTGAAATAGGATAGATAAATCCGACTTGTAATAGTTTCTGTAATTCCTCTTTCACTATTTCCTTCATCATGGGGTTCATCCGTCTTTGTGGTTGCCTTATAGGTTTAATTTTATCATCAGTGTAAATGTGATGGATACATGTTTTTGGATGAATTTCGGGCATGTCTTTGTAATCCTAGGCAAAATCTTTTGAATATTTTTGCAACAATGTTATTAGCTTTTCCTCTTCTGATGATTGTAAATTATTACCAACATTCAAATGTCTCTAAGGACTGATTTCAATGATTTTTATATTTGAATTGGTAATTGAATTTACAGGAAAAATTCTTTCGAATGTATTTTGTAATAACTTTATAGTGCAATTTTCCTGAAAACATTCATTTAAAAGATAACTAGCAGCTTCATATTGAGTTACTCTAAGTTGCTCTGAAATATTTGGTCTTGAGATGAATAGATCTAATAATTCCTCATTTTCTTCCTCCTCTCTAAAATTATAAACTTGATTAATACTGAGAACAGATTGAAGTTCTTGTGGTTACTCTCCATAAAGCCATGATAATAAAGATGGAGACTGAGCGGGAGGATATAATGTAACATGCTTTCTTTCATCTCCATATGTAATAATCATACTTCATGACCTACATCCAATGTAAACATCTGCAATGGCTAACCATGGTCTACCTAAAATTAAGGGATGCCCTTCTAAATTTGTTTTTGGCTACAAAATCAAGAAGTCTACAGGATACTCCCATGAATCCAGTGATACAATGATATCTTCTAATATACCTTCTGGGACAACATTAGATCTGTCTGCAAGTTCTAAAATTGTAGTAGTAGGTCTAATTTTGTTCAGATTCAAATGTTTCATAATCTCCATAGTCATAACATTGATAGCTGATCCCAAGTCTATTAAAGTATTTCTCACTGAAAATTTGTTAATCGAAATGGTAACCATAGGAATTCCTGGATCAACATATTTTTCAATGACTGTATTTGTATACATGAGACTTGATAGACTTCCAATTACCTGGATTGTAGGTGGATCCTTCTTTCTTCTACCAGATTTCTTAATGCATAATTCCTTTATTGTTTTTGCATATATCAGAATGTCTTTAATTGCCTGCAACAAAGGAATTTTAACATATGTGTTCTTCAATTCATCCAGAATATTAAATTCAGGCAGAGATATTGGAATATTCTATTTTATCAACCTCTCTAGATATGGTGGATTTTGTGTCATAATAGATTTACCTTTTTGAATTTTCTTTTCTGGTTGAGATTGTTGACTTTGTTCTCCTTGTTCAATTTCTTCTTCAATTATCGAAGGAGAATATTTTTGTAACACCTTCCCAGACCTTAGGTGGACATCTTCTATGGGAAGAATTGAATAAGTAGGATAATATGTTGCCTCTTTCACATTATATGTTGGTATATCCACCTTGTTACTTGGATTAGCTACTGGCTGAGCTGGCAGTTGTGTTGGTCTAGGAGGTGGTTGGTTAGTGGGCAGCTGAAATTGCTGCGGTTGAGTTAGCATTGGTTGGTTTTGAGATGGATATGGCATTGGTTGATGTTGCTGGAATTGTTGATATTGAGGAAATGGTTGTGGAGGTTATGGTTGTTGATATTGATACTGCTGAGGATACATATGTTGTGGTGGTTGGTTTCCATAACCATATCCCATCGAACCTTGCACAGGTTGGTTTTGATATTGTTCTGGCGGCAAAGCCTGCCATGGCATTGGTGTATTCCATGTATTTTGAGGAAATTGAAAATTTTTGGGTTTTGTTGAGGGAATTGTTGAGACATCCTTGGTTCTCAAGGTCTCCTTGGTGCCATATAGTAGAGATAATCTACTCCTTGCACTTCTTCTCCTTGCAATTATTTTAATTTGGGACATTTTTCTGTTGCATGATTTTCCGTGCAAAGTACACACACTTGTATACCTTGCAAAGGACATTCCCTGAGTGGATGTTTTTGTTGACACTTTGGACAGAAAATTGCTAAGATTTCATCTTTCTCTTCTTTCTTTTTCTTATCTTTCAAAACATCTACTTGTGTTCCCAGAGTGCTTAAGAGATATTTTTTGAAATTTTCTATCAGGCTTCCTATCTTTTCTCTTGTTACTGCACTAGTTGTAGATTTGGAAGCTTTTGATGAAATATATCTCTTTCCACTCTTTTCTCTTCCCCTTGAGTATTTTTGAAATAATTCAACAATTTCTTCAAATGGTAAATTGGAAATATATCCTTTTCCCATTACATTAAGAATGTCTAAATACTCATCTTTGATACCCTTAAGAAAAATAGTGCGGATGGTATCAGGACTAAGAGAATGATTTTTGGATTTCTCTAAACTATAAAGAAATCTTTCCAAATATTCTTCCAAACTTTCGTCTTCTTGTTGCATCATTCTGAAAATATCTTCTTTCGAGTCTCTAGCCCTGTAGTAAGCTTGATACTTTTTAAGAAATATTTTCTTCATATCATCCCAAGAAGCTATTGTATGTTCTCCTAATCCCATGAACCATTTCAAAGTTGATGCTTTCAAAGTAGCAGGAAAAAGTCGAAGCTTGTGTGTGTCATCAGTATATCCATAAGTTCTACACAAGTTATTGAACTCAAACACGAATGCATCAGCATATTCTGTTGACATTCCATAGAAGTTAGGTAATACAGAAGGTGGAATGTTTTTCATTTTTAATTCTTCTCCTAATATTTCTCTCGCATCTAAAATAGGAAAGCCAAAAGTAGTTTCTTGATCATTGTTAATTTCTTGCTCATTTTATTGTGTTCTTCTATTTTTATTTTCTCTTCTTTCTTCTTCCTCTATTTTTCTAAGTGCTTCAGCTCCTCTATATTCCTTTGCTTTTATTTCTTCCTCAATTCTTCTTTCTTCCACTCATTTTCTTCGCCATTCCCTTTGTTGTCTTTCATATTCAAGTCTTTGTTTAGGAGTCATGTTTAATCTAGTTGATCCTTCTCCTTCTTCATCCATTTCTTGCTCAGAGATATGCAGTGTTTCAAGATGTGGTTGGCTTTGTATTTCTTCCACTACTTTAATTTCTTCAAGGACATGTTGCTCTAGTTGTTCAACAGTTGGTTTTCTTGTGTCTTTTTGTTTCCATACAGAAGGAGGTTCTTTAGGTGATTGTTTTTTCTTTACCTCTAAGGTTTGTTAGCTCCAAATCCACCTCAAGCTTAAATAAAGCGAGAATAAGGACAACACCAAACCACCTTCAGCCTCGTAGCTAGCCCTACGAGGACGGAAAGAGGAACTCTCTGCAGGTCAATCTCTAATGAAATATTGAGACATGAATGATCAATGTTAGCGTCTTGCATGAATCCTCATAAAGTTAGTTTATATTTCAAATATTCCTATAACTTTTATAATTCTCATATTTATAAAATAAGTTATTCTTTATAGGAAGTTCAAGTTGGGCGAGGGTAGGCATGGACTTTGATGTCATAGATTCAATGAACGGATGCCTGAAAAAGGCATTGAGGGAGCTGAAGAGAAACGAAAGAGTGCAGGATCCTCTTAAATGACAAAAAACAAATAAAAACAAACAAAGTCAAATGACTGACAAAATCAATGAATTCTACCTCAATTGCTCATTTGTTTAATTCAGAAGCATAGAGAAGGGAAATGGCATACATATAAAATTAATGAAACTTACAATAACATGAGAAGAACATCATCAAAACTCAGAAGCCACAAGGATCCCAACAAGTGCTGCAAAACTCTGGTCTTTCCTTTGCCAAAAACTGAAAATGGATATACAATGAGGTGCCAAACTTTTCCCAAGAGTCCAACCTGTCCAACCTTTGAAAATGACTTAGAAAATACATGATATAGACCAGCCCAACCCATTCCCATGCCTCTAGGGGTCGAGCTCATCCTTCTAGGAGCTGTTTCAACCAATTCTAAACATGGAACTGAAATCTAGGCAGCCAAACAACTTGCCTCTATATGCTAGGAAACTGATCCATTCATTTAATTTTCACTTTTTAGTGAATGAATATTCTAGAACAAGTAAAAACATGCCAAATTTACATCATATCCACAAATTTACATCAAGGTACATCAATAATTACATCCAAAAGTGAAACTAGTCAAACTGGCCAACTTTTTGAGCTGAAAAGTGAAAATTGGGCAAAATTCCTCTATGCGCTGCGCCCAAAAACTCAATGCGCTGCGCCACTTTGAGCATGTTTTTGAGGCATTTTCTGAAGTCAAAATTGAGCTCATGATAGCTCGTTGGAAAGCCCTAGATGTCTACTATCCAACCCAACTAGAATTTTTCAATTTGGATGTCATTTTCCCCTCCAAATCTGCAATCTCCCAATACTGGTTCCTGCTAGTGCAAAAAGTGACAGAAAGGCCATTTTTGGAGTGTTTTTGACCTTTAAGACCACCTAGAACTTCATGAAATTTCTCAGCCATTCCTGAGCATGCATATTTTATCATAAAAAAACAAAAAATGTAATTTTTTCCTCCAGAAGATGTCCCAATCATAAGCGCGCGTCGGGTGGCGTGATGCGTCGAGCGGAAAAACCTGTTTTGAGACCAAAAAAATTCAAAATTGACAAAATTTTCTCCAAATTCCTTGAAATTTGAACTAAAGGTCCCCCATCAAGTGCCATGCTTAGACAAGGAAGCTTCGGCCAAGATTATCCCTTTTCATGCCTCCTCGATGCTTTCTTCATCCATGTTGCCTGAGGTGCAAATGAAGAGTTTGGTGTCTTTGTCTTCAATGCCAAATTTGTCAAAGTCAAATGAGGGACTGTGAAAATAGGGTAGTGAGGATAATTGGGTTGTAACCAAGTTAAATGAATGATAAGGAATGCAATTAGTTTTAAGGATAGGGATAGTGGGGTTTAGGATTTAGTGATTTGGAATATGAGGGAATAGGGCTTAGGAATAAGATGGTATGAGTAGCTTTAGGGAGTTATGGGAATAGGAGGAACAGTAATGACAATATATCAGTGAGAGGGAAAATGGGGAATGGAGTACTTGGCATCAAAAATTCAAATTTAAAACTTTAGTTTCAAAACCCTAAGGAAAAATCTTTCACAAAATGAGAGGGTTTATGATTTTGGCATTCAAACTCTTATAACCAATCTCAAACCACACCAAACATTGTCTAAACGACATTTACAACACACATAAACTTATCTGGAGCAAAGGGGACCGAGTCAATTTGATTTTTGGTGAAGAAATGACAAAAATTCTCTTTGAGCCTATCTTGTATGGCCATTAACGCGTCGTAGCCCAGAGTGGATGCGCCCGATGCCGGTGTAATTTACCTTTGTGAAATGTCAGCTCTATCATGCACACCTTGATCACGCTTGTGTAGCATGCCCCAATACGCACCTTGTTTTAAGCTTCTACAGTGGTAACACAACTCAGTTTCCTCCTCAAACTTCAACATCGACTTTTCTCTTGGATTTTCCTCTTGATGCAAATGCATGAATGGCTTTGAGAAATATCTCATATAGACATGGTTTTAATTTTTTCTTCTTCAAAACCCATTTTGTAATGTTTTTGACTTTGGCACTTTTTCATTTAATACAACTTTGTCTTTTTGTTTCCTCACTGACTTTCTGAGCTTTGAATGATGAAATTGGTTGATTTTTGCCGGGATGGTGGCATTGAAACTTGGCAAAGGATGACCAGAGTTTGCATGTAAAGAACTTCATGGTGGAAATTACATATTTATTACAAAAACAAATTTGACAATTTCTTCTTCAAAACAAAGTTTTGAAGAAGAAACATCCTCGAGCATATTTGACGATGGAAATCTTGAAATGAAAACTAATTGAAAACATCCTCATGGCCTGCAGGCATTATTTAACATTACTGAAGACCAGAACCTAGACCTAGAAACTGAAAGACTCTTTTTGACCAAAATAACCATCTATGACTATAAATGACATGAACTGAACCTTGATGAATTTTGAGAAATTTTGACCAACCCAGCAGGTACAAGCATGAGGTAAAATGAGAGAACAAAGCCCTTCCGTCAGATAATGGCATGCCCCTAACAGAATGCAGATGAATGAGCGGAATGAGACACCTAAACAATGAAATGCAATAAGAGAAATGATCTCTGACGGAGGGATGTAAAGACCGACTCTAACATTGGCTCCAATGGGGATGGTAGCTCCTTGGAGGCACCAAGAACGACAGATCTTTGGGAGAGCAGACCAGTGCCTTCATCCATTGGGCTATGGAGTCCATTATTTTGACAAAAAAACTCAAGACCTTTGACTGAATTTATTTGACTGAAACTTTGACTTAAACTGACTCAACCTTTAAAACAGAAATGACTGAACCAAACCGACTAAACAGACTCAAAAAAAAACTGAAATCCTTCTTCAGAATTATAGCCTTCACTTCGGGCCCCAGACTGAAGAAAAGACTACAGTGCACACTTACAATGAAATTGAAATACATGATATGTACAATGACAATGTGATCAGCAGAAAACATCTTAGAAATGGTACTGCTTGAGCAGCCGACCATTGATCGGCCCTCCTGGACAGTCTTCACCGTTCATCTCCTTCAAAAGAAAGGTGTTCTGACCTCGATATGCTGCAATCTTGAATGGACCTTTCCAGAGATTTTCAAACTTACCGTGTTTACCTTTGTCCTCATTCCTAGCATCCCACTTCAGTACCACTTCCTCCAACTGGAATTTATCCGCCTTCGCTTTCCTGTCATAGATATTCTTGATTCTCTCCTGCAATTTGAATGTGTTCTGGAAGACTTCTTCTCTCGTTTGCTGCAAATGAATCATTTGATTTATCCTTCTCTGCATATGGCTTTCTTCACTACCAGCTTCCTGAAGAAGCTTGACCACCGGAACAGCAAGTGAGGTAGGAAAGACTGTATCTACTCCATAAACTAACTCGAAGGGGGACATACCAATGGACTTCTTTTGACTTACCCGATCAGCCCATAGCGCATTTACCAGCTTCTTATGCCAACTCTTCTTATTTATGTCCAGCAAATTTTTAATGATATTGACTAGAGACTTATTGGAAGATTCCGCCAAACCATTGCCTTGCGGATGATAGGCGGTTGAATGTCCCAAAATAATTTTATACTTAGCACAAAACTCAATCATCTTTCTTGATTTAAAAGCCGCTGCATTATCAGTGATCAATTTACTCGGGCAACCAAAACGAGACAAAATGTTGTTCTCAAGGAAAGAAATAATTACCGAATCGGTGGCTTGTCTTGTAGGAACTGCTTCGATCCATTTCGTAAAGTAATCGGTGGCTGTTAGAATCCATCTATGTTGTCCTGAGGAAGGAGGATGGATTTCCCCAATGAAATCCAAACCCCATTGCTGGAAAGGGGCGCTTACCTCAATAGGCTTGAGTGGCAATGGCTGTAATTTCTGTCTTCCTTCGAAAATCTGGCACTCATGGCAGCCTTTGACTGTTGTATATACATCAGCGAACAATGTCAGCCAATAGTACCCTGCTCTCAAAATCTTATTGGCAGTTGTTTTCCAAAAATGATGACCCCTGCAGTCTCCTTTGTGGAAATCCTCCATTACCTTCTTCGCTTCTTCCTCCACCAAACAATTCAACAAAACACCACCTGGATCTTTCCAATAAAGTGCAGAATTCAAAATACAAAATTTTGCAGCCTTCAGTTTCAAAGTTCTACCTTTGTTTCTAGTCATGCCGGGCGGTGATGACAAATTTTGAAGAACATAAACGATATCTGAATACCATGGGGAATGAACAAATAGTTCCGATACCTGAAGTGGTGAATTCTCCTCATCTTCATCAGAAATAGCAGCAATTAGATTTATGTCTAATGTGTGCAAATTCGATTCAGCCATAAGTTTTGCCAGCCCCTGTCCCTTGATAAGCTTCGTGGGCCTTATTTCCACATCATATTCCAGTAGAGCTGCAATCCACTTGCCACGTCTTCCTTCCGGATCAGTCTGTACTAAAACATCTTTCACGGCAGCATTAGGAACATAAGCCAAAATATGGGAATGCAAAATGTATACCCGGAAATCCTTCAATGCTTTTACCAGTGCCAGAGCTTGCTTCTCAATGATGTTGTACTTCAAGGCTGCGTCTCTAATAGTTTGACTGAAAAACGCTATGGGCTTCTCATGTCCATCTCTTTTCTGCATTAACACAGCTGCCATGGTATGCTCCGAAGCAAAGGAAAACAAAATAAAATCTTGGGTGTAATCCGGGCTGATTAACACCGGAGCTGAAGATAGTGCCAACTTCACCAAATTAAAGGACTTTACCACCTCTTCAGTCCACTTCACTTGGCTGTCCTTTTTCAGCATATTTTTTATTTCTCTTAAATGTTCAGCAAGGTTAGGGACAAAACGGCGTAAAAATTTCATCTTACCATTAAAAGACTGAATCTCCTTCTTGTTCCTGGGAGGGTCAATTTGCTGAATTGCTTCAACACGTGTTGGATCAATACGAATGCCATCTTTGGAAATAATGTGACCAAGTAATTTTCCTTCATCCATGGCAAACAAGCTCTTTTTAGGATTAAGCGAGACACCATATTTTCTGCACTTTTGAAAAACAACTTTCAAGTGATACATATGCTCTTCATCTGAATTGGAAAAAACTGTCAAATCATCAAGGTATATAACAAGGAAAACATCTTTTTCATTCGCAAAAGCCATGTCCATCGCCCGCTGGAAAGTCGCACCAGCATTCTTCAAACCGAATGGCATCTTGGCATAGTGGAATGTTCCCCACGGAGTTGTGAATGCTGTTTTGTCGCGGTCGTCCTCATGAACCAAAATTTGGTTATATCCAGAATAACCGTCGAGTAGTGACATGCGAGATGCACCCACTACTCGCTGCAATATATGATCCATCTTAGGCAATGGATAATTGTCCTTCAATGACACCTTGTTCAAATTTCGGAAATCAATACACAACCGAATCTCACCTGTCTTTTTCCGCACTGGCACTAAATTGGAAATCCAATCAGAAAATCTGATGGAAACAATGATTCCTGCTTTGTACAACCTATTTACCTCCTTCTCAATCGATGGCAGCAACTTCGGATTGATTCTTCTTAGCTTTTGTCTGAAAGGCTTCTGATTAGGCTTGATTGGGATAGTGTGCTGAATTATATTGGTGTCATACGTCTTTAAATCTGAGTAATCCCAAGCGAAAGCATCAGCAAATGAAGACAACAAACTCACATATTTTGCTTTTACCTCCGGTGGCAATGATTTGGATAACTTCACCATCTTGGGGTCTTCAGCTGTCCCAATATTTACATCTTCAACTCCTTTTTCAGTCGGTCGTAAGGTTGGTTTCTTGGCCACATCATCCTGATCGAAGAGCTCTTCTAAAGGTATCAAACCTTTAGGAATAATGTTATCTTTCAGCTGCAACACTTCCATTTGATTTACTTGAACATCATCACCATCATCATATTCTACATCGATTGAGGTATCTTTGAACTTACCTTTACTTTGCAGAAAATCATTAATCTCATCATCATCTTGGAAAACTTGCCAACATCTCTGATTATCCGGGACGGTAGGACGGTGCTTCACATGGATTTTGAACTTATTACTTGAATTCATTGGGATCTTCAAGTTACTTGCTGCCTTAGCAAGTGCATCTGCAATTCCATTTTGAATGCGAGGAATACAAGTCAAAGTATAATCTGAAAACTGCTTCAAAATATCCAGAACAGCATTATGGTAAGCCCGCATTCGGGGATGCTTCGTTTGATATTCACCCTTTACTTGCTTACTCACCAATTCGGAGTTGCCATAGACTGCAATTCTCTTAGCATTCAGCTTTCTAAGAATTTTTAGGCCAGCAATCAGAGCTTCGTACTCAGCCTCATTGTTCGAACAATCGAATGCTAATTTGTAAGAACATACTCGTACATTGCTCGGTACCTTGTTTGGAGCGGAAAAAAGACTGCGTACCCAAATACCAATTCCAGCACCATCATTTCCCACTGCACCATTGAAATCCATGGTCCATAGACCCTCTTCATCATCCTCTAAGTGATGAAATTGTGCTAGCTCTGTTTTTTCTGCTTGTTGTCCACTATCTTTAGTTGATTGCTCAACTGTGCTTTCCGGTTTTTTCCTTTCTTTCTGCAAAACTTCTCTGAAATTCTCGGTAATCTCTGGAATATCTTCTTCTTGAACTAACTGACTATCTACATCATTGAAACTATCGGCAAACAAAACAAAAGACTCTAAATCTGTATGTACATAATTAATCGGATGATTGACCGGTTTCTCCTTAGTTGTAATCATATACTTCATTTTTTGTTCCCGGTACAATTTTCTCATTTGGCCAAACACGGGAATCGTCGCATAGGAGAAATCTAACTGTAATGTCCCTTTCAATTTTTCTCCCCAAGATCTGGAAAGCAACATACCAAATCTCGGAGGAATGTCTGCTACAACAATGTCCATCAAAACATTCTTTGTAGGAATCTGATCCAAACTTACAACCAAGTCTTTAATGAGCCCAATACATCTCACTCTGCTAGAATCAAATGAATAAAGATCATGGTACTTCCTGGTAATGTCTAAACCCAACTTCTCCATGATTGCTTTCGGCATAAGGTTATGGGAAGCACCGGAATCGAACATGGCATTATGCAACACAAACTCATGCAATCGAAGACTGATATAAAAAGGAGGCACTTCGCTGTCCGGAGACTCACCATCTAAAGCTGGTCCAAATATCAGTTCCGGTTGATCATCTTCAATATTCACCATATCAGACATGGGATCGAAATTCAAAATTCTAGAAACTTGACCTTTATAACTGTTGTTCCTCATTAGTTCAGTCAAGGGAATGGATACCTTTAATTTAGAAATCTCATTCTCCAAACTAAAGGCTGAAGTATTTTTGATCTCTTTGGCTGGAACATCTTTCTTTTCATCCTTCTCCCTCGATGTAATTGGCTGATTTGATTTTTCTGCTGATGATGACTTGGTGGAAGCGGAATCAACTATCTCTTTTGCTTTCTTTTGTGCAACAGGTGAATCATTTTTAGGTGCTGAAACTTCATTTCTCTTTTGAATTGGATTGACAGGCACATCTATTTTTCTAAGAGAATATTGCTTCTGCTGGGCTGACAATGCATTCATATAACCTCTCTGATACTCATCCGACTCTTCCTCAAGAGCTGCATCATTAGCCAAGATAAAATCCTCATCTCTTTGTACCGCTGAACTTTCTGCATACTCCTCATCTTCGGTGATATAAATGGGCAAATCATCAGGAGTAAAGAAGTGATTTTCCTCCCCTACTACATCATCTTCATCATCTGAATCCTGACCAACAAAATTCTGCTGAAGAGGTGTCTTTACTTGCTGCTGAGCTGCTGGTTCTTGTGCTCGTTGTTCTCGCTGTTTAATCTTGAATTGTGG
Organism: Pinus albicaulis; assembly: GCA_034641835.2. Taxonomy (NCBI): domain Eukaryota; kingdom Viridiplantae; phylum Streptophyta; class Pinopsida; order Pinales; family Pinaceae; genus Pinus; species Pinus albicaulis. The sequence continues at coordinate 588,525,790 of CM076581.1, read as the reverse complement.
CTGCTGCTGACCACGGAAGTTGGGATTTCAAATCTGCGGTTCGGGCCTATCAAGAGTGAACCTTTCGAACATTTTTTCCACTTTACGAAGTAACTGATCTGATGTAGATGTAGAAGCTTCTTCCTTTATCACAACTTTCTTCTCCGCTTTCAATCTAGCTCTCTTGTCATTCAAATTTGCCTCAACACTCACGGAAATCTTCTGCATGTCCTCTAAAGTGGGCGGATCTCTGTCTTGTAATGAATAAGCCATCTCCGGATCAAAACCATCCGCGAACTTAAGCAAAGCTGATTTCTTAGACGGCCTCAAATCATCAGGAATAGCGTTATAAACCGCATTAAATCTGATAATATAGTCTTGGACGGACTCACCAGGATCGCGCTTGATCTTGGTATACTCATAAATGATTTGAAGTGGATCTTTCTTCATTTCCCACTGATCTAGAAACTGTCTTTGAAGCTCTTCTAATGTATTAACACTTCTGGGCTGCAAAGCTCTGAACCATTTACGTACCTCACCTCCAAAAGTTTGCACAAACAATCTCATGGAGATATTCTCTTCATAAATTTCATGGAGATCAAAGAATTCTGTCATTCTATCAATATGCTGCTGAGCGGGCACACTTTGAGGAGTACCATCAAACAATGGAATTTTACTCTGATAATCAGCGGGCATGGGATCTAAGTTCTGGGGCAAGACAAGAGGTGCGAATCTAGCAGCCATTGCTCTTGGTGGATTTATGATCTGTCTCGGAGAAACGGGTGGAGTAGGAGCAGTAGATGTACGAGGTGTATGTGGTGGAGATGGAGGAGGAACTACTGCAGATTGCTGATCAGATATAGATGGTTGCGCGGGAATGGTAGGAATGAAAGAAGGCTCGGTGTGAACTTGTGAATCAGAAGTAACTGCTGATGGACCAAGAGTTTCAGAAGCAGATTCGATAAACTCAGGAATATTAGTTGCCACAATAGAGTTTTGAATGTTCAAGATGTAACTATCAATAGATCTATTAGCTTTTTCAATCTCAAGATACTTGATAAACTCGGGATTTATGACAGTAGAACCAGTAGCACTTTCAGATTTAGTTTCAAACAACGACAACTCGAATTGATCATCAAACTCAATATCTTCAAGGAATTCAAATACAGTAGGGCATGAATGAGATTTAAACAAAGGGATCACGGGAATTTCTCGACGGAGGATTCTTGGAATCATATTGGGATTCTCATACACTGGAGGTGGATCAGGATCGAGATTTGCTCTAGTATGTCTTCTGGAAGCCAGTGTGTTGATCTATTCAAAAATCAAAGGGACACAACCGATTTGTTCAGCCTATCAAATTCTAGACTCAATCACCCAAAAGTCCAGAATGATTTGATATATTGGGGTAATTCACAAGTCAAATGTCACGTTCACAAGCTAGACCGAAGATTGACTGAAGCAACGTTTATCTACTTCCGCTAATGCAAAGCAAAAGCGTTTCGAAGGCTACCTGGCATAACTTCAGGCTCCGTCTGTAGCTTATGAAACAAATAACACCAACAAGCAAACCATTTTCATCCCCAGTATGGACGCCACTATGTTAGTTCCCAAATCCACCTCAGGCTGAAATAAGGTAGAAAAAGGACAACACCAAACCACGCTCAGCCTCGTAGCTAGCCCTACGAGGACAAGAGAGGGCTCTCTCTGGGTCAATCTCGATGAAAATATTCAAAGGGGCTTGAGATGACTAAAACAACAACTGATCTTAGGCTAGATAAACAAATAGGAGGGTTTGATTTTGATTTTTAGGGGTTTTTGTTGGAAAAAGGGAAAAACAATTTTGGGCTTGGGGATGAGGCCAAATTCTTGCAGAGTTCAAGTTGGGGCAGGGTAGGCAATGACTTTGATGTCTTAGATTCAATGGATGGATAGAAAGACTTCTAAGGAGCTGAAGAGGGCAAGAGAGTGCAAGGATCCTCTTCAAACTGACGAAAAACATATAAAACTAAACAAAAGTCTAAGGTAGAGCACCAGCAAATCAATGAATTCTACCTCAATTACTCATTTGTTTAATTCAGAAGCATAGAGAAGGGAAATGGCATACATATAACATTAATGAAACTTATAATAACATGAGAAGAACATCATCAAAACTCAGAAGCCACAAGGATCCCAACAAGTGCTGCAAAACTCTGGTCTTTCCTTTGCCAAAAACTGAAAATGGATATACAATGGAGTGCCAAACTTTTCCCAAGAGTCCAACCAGTCCAACCTCTTAAAATGATTGAGAAAATACAATATATAGACCATCCTAACCCCATCCCATGCCTCTAGGGGTCGATCTCATCCTTCTAGGAGCTGTTTCAACCAATTATAAACATGGAACTGAAATCTAGGCAGCCAAACAACTTGCCTCTATATGCTAGGAAATTGATCCATTCACTTAATTTTCACTTTTTAGTGAATGAATCCTTTAGAACAAGTAAAAACATGCCAAATTTACATCATAGCTACAAAATTACATGAAGATAGATCAATAATTACATCACACGGTGAAACTAATCAAAACTGGCCGAATTTTTGAGTTGAAAAGTCAAAATGAGGCCAAATTTCTCTATGCACCGCGCCCAAAAACTCAATGCATCGCGCCACTTTGAGCCTGTTTTTGAGGCACTTCCTGAAGTCCAAATTGAGCTCATGATAGCTCGTTGGAAATAATTTTCTGACTGCTATCCAACGCAAGTGGAATTTTTTAATTTGAAGTTCATTTTCCCCTCCAAAACTTCAATCTCCCAAGACTGGTTCCTGTGTGTGCAAAAGGTGGCAGAAAGGCCATTTTTGGAGTGTTTTTTACCCTTAAGACCATCCAGAACTTGATGAAATCTCTTGGCCATTCTTGAGCATGCATATTTTATCATAAAAAATCCAAAAATATCAAGTTTTCCTCTAGAAGATGTCCCAATCATAAGCGCGCGTCGGGTGGCGCGACGCGTCGGGCAGAAAAACTTGTTTTGCAACCAAAATTTTCAAAAATGACAAAATTTACTCCAAATTTGCTGAAATTTTGAGTGAAGGTCTCCCTTCATGTCTCATGCTCAGCCAAGGAAGATTCGGCCAAGATTATGCCTTTTCACGCCTCCTCGATGTTTTCTTCATCCATGTTACCTGAGGTGAAAATGAAGAGTTTGGTGTCTTTGTCTTCAACGCAAAATGTGTCAAATTCAAATGAGGGACTGTGAAAATAGGGTAGTGAGGATAATTGGGTTGTAACCAAGTTAAATGAATGATAAGGAATGCAATGACTTTTAAGGATAGGGATAGTGGGGTTTAGGATTTAGTGATTTGGAATATGAGGGAATAGGGCTTAGGAATAAGATGGTATGAGTAGCTTTAGGGAGTTATGGGAATAGGAGGAACAGTAATGAAAATATATCAGTGAGAGGGAAAATGGGGAATGGAGTACTTGGCATCACAAATTCAAATTTAAAACTTTAGTTTCAAAACCCTAAGGGGAAATCTTTCACAAAATGAGAGGGTTTATGATTTCGGCATTCAAACTCTTATAACCAATCTCAAACCACCCCAAACATTGTCTAAATGGCATTTACAACACACATAAACTTATCTGGAGCAAAGGGGACCGAGTCAGTTTGAGTTTTGGTGAAGAAATGACAAAAATTCTCTTTTCAAGCCTGTGCGCCGCACCCCAGCCCAACGTGCCGCACAGGCTGGATGTGCCACACAAGTGTAATTTTACACTGTGAAATGTCGCTCTATGCGCCGCGGACCTTCAGTGCACCGCGCTTTCTCCCAATGCCTTACTTTGTTTGCAAACACACAGTCTGCCCTTCTAGAACACAGTTTCATCCCTCCAAACTTCAAACTCGACTTTCTCTTAGATTTTCTCAATAACTCTTGATGCAAATGAATGAATGGCTTTGAGAAATATCTCATATAGACATGGTTTTAATTTTTGATTCTTCAAAACCCATTTTGTAATGTTTTTGACTTTGGCACTTTTTGATTTAATACAACTCTGTCTTTTGTTTCCTTACTGGCTTTCTAAGCTTGAAATGATGAAATTGGTTGATTTTTTGCAGGGATGTTGACATTGAACCTTGGCAAAGGATGACCAGAGTCTGCATGTGAAGAACTTGATGGCGGAAAAATACATATTTATTACAAAAACAAATTTGACAATTTCTTCTTCAAAACAGAATTTTGAAGAAGAAACATCCTCGAGCATAGTTGACGATGAAAATCTTGAAATGAAACTTGTTGAAAACATCCTCACGGCCTGCGGGCATTATTTAACATTACTAAAGACCAAACCCTAGACCTAGAAATTGAAAGACTTATTTTGACCAAAATAACCATCTATGACTATAAATGACATGAACTGAACTTTGATGAATCTTGAGAAAATTTGACCAACCCAGCAGGTACAAGCATGAGGGAAAACAAGAAAACCAAACCCTTCCATCAGTCAGTGGCATGCCCCTAACGGAATGCAGATGAATGAGCAGAATGAGACACCTAAACCATGAAATGAATTAAGAGGAATGATCTCTGACGGAGGGCTGTAGAGGCAGAGCTCTATGAGCCTAACAAGATTTGTCTTTCAACAAAAGTTAATCTCTGTCATGATCTTTGTTTTTTCTTAACTCTTCTATAGTAGGTCTTCCAACAACCGGTGTTGTTAGTCCTATGGATGAATGAGTTGTTAGGGGTTTTTGTTTCACAAATCTACCTTTTTTATCTTTAGGCATAAGAAAACATTACTTGGAAGAAAAGTTATGTTTTTGTTGTTTTTTGTGATTTTATATTTTTTTTAATCTTTTAGTCTTCCTATTTTGACCGTTTCAAAATATGCTTCCCCGGAAACGGCGCCAAAATGTTGGGTCAATTTACTGCTGTAAACTAACGCAAGTATTTATTATCAATCCGGGTTAGTGGAACTTAGAAGCATCCCCAAGGTATATGGGTTTCAGTTGTGATCAATTTAGAAGATGGTTTATTAATGATTTAAGGAAATCCATATTACAAATATAAATCTAACTTAAACAATTTCTAAATTCAGATGTGTAATTAGAAGCTTTGTCCTTCTCTAACAAGGTTACCATATGAATTAGAAATCAAAAACTACTTAACTAAACAATAGATTGAGATACATGAAGTAATAATTGAAGAGGCTCTTCACTAAAGAGGTCCTGATTTTCCTTCATCATACATTCATTTATCAGTAATGTTATTGTTAAAAACATGAATTTAGTAAAGCAGGAAAGATGAATTCTAGTTTCTAGTTTCTTGATCAGATAGAAGAAGTATTTAACTTAACATTGTGTTGACTCTTCATATACAGGATAGAAACAAGATTAAGATTCATCAACAACCATGTAAAAGCATATAAAATCATGTAAAAGCATGTAAAGGCATGTAAAGATGAATTCTAACTGAAGATCTTGATTAGATAGAAAGAATTTCTAACTTAGACATTTGTTTTTCCTTTCATATGAAAGTTAAGAATGATCATTAGATTCATAAATACTCATAAATAATCATCATAAACAAATTAAACATAAGCAAGCTAATTCAGAAATTGTGACTACAAAATAAACTAAGAAGTGTACTTAACTTGGTGTAGGGGCCCGCCACCCTTGCCTCGCACACTGAAGGTGAATTCAGATACTTAAAAATTCATTCAATCAACTAGCATATAATAGCAACAAATATGATAGAACATATCTTCAATTATGTCTCCAAGTCTCAGAAATAATATCAAGTCATACAAGTTCTACAAACATCTATATTTCTCAAGCCTTCAAAGTTTGAGGCTTAAATAGATAAAGTATCTAAAATAATCATCTAAAATAGCTCAAATAGTCATAACAATCCTTATTTTATCAAATCAAGTCGAATTCATCCATCAGATCCAACAAAATCTAGAAAATCCCACAAAATAAGAGTTTTGACCTAGTTTCTAGGGATCCTCCATAAAGACTAGTCCTGTTTGACCGCCTTTGACCGAGCCTATTAAAGCTTAGTCTGAGTGTGCCAACAGGTGTACTCTTATTATTAGTTCCCGATCTTTCTAGAAACATATCCAGCTTGAGCCCAAGTGTCCTGCACATATGCAAACCATAAGGCCATTACGGGAATTTCGGATGTTGTCCAAAAATGCACTTGTTAGAAAAATAAATATTATGGAGCAATGCAACACATAAAATATGCGGAAAATAAAAGCACACAAAACACATAAAACTAGAGAGACACAGATATACGTGGTTCACCTAGTTTGGGCTACGTCCACCCCGAACAGCCAGTCCTTCCTTTCTATTATCCAGCAAAAAAGAAAATACAAAACCTACAGCAGATCCACTGTAATATCCTCTGTTATTCTCATAGTCTCCCTCTTTGTTTCTCGCTCCGAGAATACACACACAATACACAGCCGCAATACAATTCCCTCATAAAAGTGAGCAGTTGCCTTCTAGGGAAAAAACCCTAATCTAAACATAACTTCTACCGCCAGATCATTTGCCTAATGAACAGCCCAGATTGACTAGAAATTACTATACTTTTACAACGCAATTTTACATTTTTTTTAACCTAGGCATTTTGCCACCGAAAACCCCCACCGGGGGGGAGGGCTCAGCAACTGCCTTTGGACCCCCCACGGCGATGATTAATTGCGCGTATTCTTGTATACCCCCAAGGTACATGGGTCCAATGTTGTGATACAAAGTAAACAAGATAATCAGGCTCCACACCCAACAATCTCCCACTTGGAGACTGATTGTAGCAACTCCACCGCTGCTTCATTTGCTGGACAATGACTCCTCTTTGGACATGGCTGTTCCTCATCTTCATCGTCATCCTTGAAGACCAATTGAAACTGAGCATGTGCTCAGTTTCTCCCTGGTTACAACTTTTGTTAGCATATCTGCAGAATTTTGGCTAGTGTGTATCTTTTCCAGCTTCAATTCTCCATCTTCCAATACTGACCGTATGAAATGGTACTTGAGATGTATGTGTTTAGTCCTAGAATGAAATGCTGAGTTATTTGCAAGATGAATAGCACTTTGGCTATCACTGTATAGCGTGCCCATATCATGCTTCTTACCCAATTCATCCATAAACCTTTGTAACCAAATCATTTCTTTACTAGCCTCTATAGCAGCAACATACTCGGCTTTTGTTGTTGAAAGTGCAACAACACTTTGGATTTTTGAAACCCAACTGACAGCTGTTCCACCTACAGTAAATACATATCATGTAGTGCTCCTCCTGTTATCTCTGTCACCTGCCATATCTGCATCAACATATCCCTGTAGAGCAATGTTTGAACCACCAAATCATAATGCTTGATTTGTGGTACCTCTCAAATATCTGAGAATCAATTTTACTTCCATCCAATGTTTTTTTCTGGATTGTTCATGTACCTGCTTACAACTCCCACTGCATGTGCAATATCAGGCCTTGTGCAGACCATTGCATACATTAAGCTTCCAACTGCTGATGCATATGGAACTTTAGACATATAATCCATGTATTCTTGGGTCTTTGGGCACATCTCCTTACTAAGTTTGAAATGGCTAGCAAAAGGTGTACTAACTGGTTTTTCATTCTGCATATTAAATCTTTTCAACACCTTTTCTATGTACTCATTCTGAGACAGTGTTAATTTGTGATTTTTCTTGTCTCTAGTTATCCTCATACCAAGGATTTGTTTTGCGGCTCCCAAATCCTTCATTGCAAATGAATTTGCCAATTTTCTTTTGAGCACATTTATTTCCTGCATGTTAGATCCTGCAACAAGCATGTCATCTACATACAATAACAATATAATATAGCTGCCATCATTTGCCTTTTTAGATAAACACAATGATCAGAGTGACATCTAGTATAACCTTGTTCAGACATAAACTTGTCAAATTTTAGATACCACTGCCTTGGAGCCTGTTTTAAGACATACAAGCTCTTCTTTAACCTGCACACCAATTTTTCTTTCCCTTTTACCTCATATCCTTCTGGTTGCTGCATGTATATCTCTTCCTCCAAATCTCCATGGAGAAATGATGTCTTTACATCTAACTGTTCAAGATGTAAATATTCCGCTGCTACAAGACTTAAGATAGTTCTGATTGAATTCATCTTAACAACAGGAGAAAATATTTCATCAAAATCAATACCTTTCTTCTGTGCAAACCCCTTCACGACAAGTCTAGCTTTGTACCTCTGTTTTCCTCCATCTTCTTCCTTCAGCCTGTAAACCCATTTATTCTGCAATGTAGTTTTACCTGCAGGAAACTTGACTAAGTACCAAGTCTGGTTATGCATTAAGGATTCCATCTCTTCTTCCATGGCTAGCTCCCACTTCTTCCTGCTTTCAACCTGCATTGCTTCTTCATAACATTCAGGTTCACCAGAATCAGTCAACAATAAATAATATAATGAAGGAGAGTATCGTTTAGGGTGTCTACTTATCCTAGTAGATCTTCTAACACCACTTTCAGGTGTTTGAGGTGCCTGTTGTTGTTGTGGTGGTTGCTGCTGCTGTGGTTGTTGATTATTATTATTTTCAGGCACCTTTACTTTTTCAGATATCTCATCAAGAATCGTGTATTCCTTGCTTTCTTTTTCCTATTTCTTTTCCTACAATTGATTCTTATACAAGACCTTTTCATTGAATATTACATCTCTGCTCCTAATGATTTTGTGATTTTCATAATCATATAAGCGATAACCAAAATCATTAACACCATATCCAATAAAGTTACATTTCTTTGATTTTGCCTCAAGCTTTGTTCTATTTTCTTTATTAATATGGACAAAGGCCTCACAACCAAAAGGCTTTAAAAAAGAGTAGTTTACCTTTTTACCTGTCCATGCTTCCTCTGGAATACCACCATCCAAGGAACTTGAAGGCCCTCCGTTTATTAGATAAACAGCAGTATCTACAGCATCTGCCCAAAATTGTAAAGGCAATCCTGCATGCAATCTCATGCACCTTGCATGCTCCATGATTGTTCTGTTCATTCTTTCTGACACACCATTTTCTTGTGGTGTTCTTGGAACTATCTTCTCTCTGCGAATTCCATGCTCTGAACAATACCTATCAAACTCTTTGCTGCAATATTCACCTCCATTGTTTGATCTGAGACACTTCAACTTCTTTCCTGTCTCAATCTCAACCAAAGCTTTCCATTTCTTGAAAGTATCAAATACATCAGATTTATTCTGAATACAATAAATCCATGTTTTCTAGTTGCATCATCAATAAAAGTAACATAATAACGAGAGCCACCGAGAGATGATACCTGAGCAGGTCCCCATACATCTGTATGCACAAGCTCCCATTTTTCGCTCTTCTTTTCTTTCCCAACTCTGAGAAATCTGACTCTCTTTTGTTTTCCATAAATGCAATTCTCATAGAAATCCAAATCAACATTCTTCAAACCTGGCAGAAAATTTCTTGAGTGAAGAATTTTCATCCCCTTCTCACTCATGTGTCCGAGCCTATGATGCCATAATGCTGCATCTGCTCCTTTGGAAGTTAAAGCATTAACAGAGTTAGAAATACCATTGCATAAATACAATGTACCAACCTTTTCACCTTTTTCTATTACCAGCACTCCTTTGGTGACCTTCCAAGTTTTATCTGTGAAAGTTGTCACACAACCTTCACTGCCTAACTGCCCTGTTGAAATCAGATTTTTCTTCAGATCTGGAACATGCCTTACCTCCTTTAGTAGCCATTGGTTTCCATTCTATTGTTTTACAAGAAATTTACCCATTCCAAAAATTTTACAGGGTTTATCATCACCCAAACGAACTTGTCCAAAATCTCCTTGAACATAGTCATGAAAATATTTCTTATCAGGTGTGGCATGGAATGAAGCCCCTGAATCTACAACCCAAGAATCAGTAACATTTTTGAAAGAAAGAATCAAAGCATCTTATAACACATCACCTGTCACATTTGCTTCATGATTGTTTTCTTGCTGTGTGTCTCCTTCTTTTCCCTTCCGAGATCTACAGTCTTTCTTTAGGTGTCCTTTCTTTCCACAATTCCAGCACACTATTCCTGATCTGGACTTGGATCTTCCTTTCCTTGATTTACTGCGATATCCCGAGCTCTTTCCTCTTTCCATTCTTCTTCCCCTAGACTCTCCCCAAATTACGATGTCTCACAAGGAAGCCCTCGTCATTTCCATAAGCTAAGGATAGCACCAACAACATCAAACTTTAAAGTACTAGATCCATAGACAAAGTTACTAGTAGCCATTACTAAACCATTCCAACTCTCTGGCAATGAGCACAAAATCATGAGCTCAACTTATCAATAATTTTACCTACGAGAAATTAAGCCATTTATTATTGTATTAAATTCATTAGTAGTCTGCAACAGATCCACCTTAAGACATCTTCATATTAAATAGTCGTTTCATAAAAATACCTGTTTGAGACGAGGGTTTTTCATATAGTTTATGCCTCTGCATCCAAACCTATGTTGTTTCCTTGAAACTCTTGGCGGCGCCATAAAGACACAACACGCACCATTCGGTGCCTACATCGAATGTTCCATTCGCGTCGTCATGGCCATTGGCTTCCACTGTTTCCGCTCGTGGTAGTCTACAGATCTTCTGATCTGAATAATCTTCCATCTACATCTTCCACAGCGGGAATTTTTGGCCATTAAATTTCTCGACCCTAAACTTACCATCGTCCGCCATTGCTCCCACTCGAACCAGGAACCCTTCTTTCCTACGAGTTTATCAGCCAAATATACCTTCGGCTCTGATACCAGTTGTTAGAAAATTAAATATTATAGAGCAATGCAACACATAAAATATGCGGAAAATACAAGCACACAAAACACATAAAACCAGAGAGACACAGATATACGTGGTTCACCCAGTTTGGGCCCTAAGTCTTACCCCATGGCAGTCTTGCTTTCATTGTCGTAACACCACAGGAACAAAACCTCGTGAGAAAGTTTGTAATATCCTTTGTTCTTTCTCACAATCTCCTCTCTGTTTATAAGCTACGAGAATACACATACAATGCAAACAACAATACAATACCCTCATAAACGGGAGGAGGGGTTGCCTTCTAGGGAAAAAAAACCCTAATCTAAACATAACTTCTACCGTCAGATCATTTGCCTAATGAACGGCCCAGATTGACTAGAAATTACTATACTTTTACAAGGCAAATTTACATCTATTTTTAAGCTGGAGGCACAACCCTAAGAAACTACAGCAGAGGAGCTCGAAAAAGCGTTTTAAGCCCCATGGACCCACACAGCGGCGATTGGTAGGCGTCATTACGCCCTTTAGTACAGGGGTCCAATGTTGTGATACAAAGTAAACAAGATAATCAGGATCCACACCCAACATCACTTAAATTTCAATTTTTACAAAAACATCTAATAATTGAAAAACATAATTTAAATACCTGTATATGCATATTTTTGTCAATATAAGGTGGATAAGATAGTGAATGGATGAATCATATGGAAAAATAAGATGTAATTCATAAACAAAAGAGATAAAAAACGAGGGCCAACAGAGATGGATTCCCAAGGTTGACTAGGAGTAGGTAGAGGAGTATATATGCCTTGATTCTTGATGGTCGGTTTGGTAATGGCGCAGGCAGTACAGGATCTGATGTAATTCCTAACATCTTTTCAAATTTTTGACCAATAAAAATACTTGTGTAGTACTGCCACTGTTTTCTCAACCCATAAATGACCAACAACCTGACTGTAGTGTGCTTCCCAAATCATCTTGGCATGCTCACTTGAAGGAACACAGAGGTGCATCGAGTGGCATAATTATGCATTCTGAAGGTGATAATTTGGAATGTTCTTGCCTTCCACGAGCGTTAGGTATTTTTTTGCGAATTATGGATCACTCTTGTAAAGATTCAGCCACCCCGAAGTCTCGTGCCCGCAAGATTCAAGCACAGTGGTCAGCGCCACGACCGACGGTTAACTGAGGAAGTTTAAAATATCATTGTTGTTTCCCTTCTTGTACTTAATTTTTAAATGGAAATTTTGTAGGTATGTGGACCATTTGTGTCTGTATGAACTGCAGGGGTTAGTGGTCTGTGTGGATGATTGTTTCCTTCCCCATAATGTAATGCTTCCATTTTTGGCAGGACTTCACAATGGAATACATCTCTTTTTCATAGGTAGGATAATTTCATTCTGTCTTTGAAAGTGTCTCATTGTGATATGCCACTAGATGCCCCTACTGAGTAATATTTTCACCAATCGCATAGTCAGAGGCATTTGTCTCAAAATAAAATGGTTGTTGTAGGTATGGTAATGTGAGCACTAGTGCAGAGTAGAGGCGATGTTTCAACTCAGAAAATGCCTTATGTTGGTATTAATACCAAAAGAAATTTTATTTCGCTCATCCCTTGGAGACTTGAATCAAAGGCCAAGTGATATGAGAGAATCCCAACACGAACATGCGGTAGAAGTTGGAAAGACCCAGAAAAATTTAGAGATATGTTAAAGTGGTTGGGGCTGGCCAATATCGAATTAATTTTATCTTGGTTGGGTCCACATGCACACCCCGCTCATCAATGATGTACCCTGCATATTCAACATGGGTCATATCAAAAGTGCATTTCTCCAAATTGGCACACAACTTGTGTTGCCGCAGGGTTTGGAGGACCCATCGAATATGGTGGAGGTGCTCTTCCCAACTCTGGTTGAATATTAGGATGTCATCCAAATACACGACCATGCATGAGTTTGTGTGTCACAAGATGTCGTATATCAGCATCATGAAGGTTGTGGGGGAATTCATAAACCCAAAAGGCATGACCAGCCATTCTAAAATTACCTCCTTGGATTTGAAGGCAGCATTACACACAACAGAGGGTTCGATTAGTGCCTGGTGATAGCCAGAATTCAAGTCAATATTGCTAAAATATTTTCCCCCCTTGAGCTGGTCCAAAATGTCATCGATATGTGGGATTATATACCTTTTCCAGACGGTGATCTTTTTTAGCACCCTATATTCATTACAAAGTCTCTAGGTGTTGTCATTCTTCAGTACTAACATGATCGATCTCCCATAGGGTGATGAAATTGGCTTCATGTTCCCTTTATGCAACAACTCCTGAATCTTCCTCTTGAATTCATCGTTCTCTAGAACAAAGTGTCGATAGATCAGTCCATTGGGTAGCGGCGCGCCCGAGATCAGATCAATGGAGTGCTTGACCTAACAATGTAGAAGTACCCATGCGAGTGAGGTGAAGGTGTCCTTCTACTCTTCCATGACCTTGTCTATATACTATTGTCGCGTGGGGGAGCCCTATCTAGAGGTCATGGCCAAAATATTCTTCTTTCCCTGAGGGTGAATCATAAGAAAGAAAAATTTCCCAGTCTAGGAAATTTCTTTACTACGTTGCTTGGGAGTGACCAAAGAGATGGCGGTAGGCGGTTCCACCTCTAGTCTCTTGTACAACTTATTCCCCAAAATAATAATAACAGTGCAAGGCATAGACTTTTACACAATGCGTCGCTTCTAAAATTATGGTTGGCCTAATAATACATCACAAACTTCAAGAGGAGCAACATCACACAATACAGCATCTGTGAAGGGCTTGATGTTGTAGGGAAGGCGGCACTATTGGTTGACATGGAGATCTTGTCCATGGTGAATCCACCCAATGGTGTACGATTGTGGGTGCGTTGTGGTTGGTAGGCCCAACCGCTTCACGACCTCTACTGAAATGAGGTTATTTTAGCTCTCGATGTTAACAATGAACTGTAATGAAGAACCCTTCACCCACATCTAGGAATGGAAGAGGTGTTCCCCCTCCTCTAGATATTCAGGCTCATCCTTCTAGACCTTAGTGGTGGAAATGGTAGAACTGGTCTCCACGTCAATAATATAATTCCCTTTTTCATTCCCCTTATTGGGTTCTAACTCAGAGTCGAAACATGCATCTGATTTGGAAGCGTTCAACTTAGCCACCAGTGACTTCTTGGCCTAACACTCACTTGTGTTGTGAGTTGGGCTCTTATGGAACTCGCACCACTTTCTCGTGTCCTTCTTTGTCTTCACGATGTTTTTATTTGCTTGTGGATTCAACAAGTTGTCTTGGGTCACCCCACCTTGGATTTATCCTTTTTTCTATGGTTTGGGGGAGCCTTTCCCTTGCTTCGCATTCTCAGATCCAAAGTCCCGCTTCTTCTGTTTAAATTTTTTCTTGATCTTGGCAGCATATGAGTATGTTGCACCAAGAGAGGAAATGTCGAGGAACTCCATTTCCTCCTGAATTTATTTGCGTAAAACATTGTGGTACTTGAGCACCAAATGTTTCTTTGAATATTTGATACCCAACTTTATGTGCAGGGTACGGAACAGATTCGTCAGCTCATGCACATATTGATCCCTTTGTTGCCGCAGTGTAGTCCATTGTATGTACGTGTCCTCATAGCTCCCCACAGGGTAACATTGTTCCTTGATGGCATCTTAGAAACAATTCCAAGTGGGTGTGATTGAAAACAATGAGGGTTCTCCCTCATCCCTCTGTTCAAAATAGGTTTCCCACTAGTCCTTGACATGGGGGGTGGCTTTGAGAAGAACAAAAGTAATATTTTCGTTGTTCAAAATATCATGAATTGAAAAAAAATAGCCTTCCAATAGATTGAACGATATATCTACGATGTCTATATCTATCTAGACTTCAAATGTGGGAATGTAAAATTTGACTTCTACCTTGAAGGGAGTGGTGCCTCCAGAGTGACTATCGGATGAAGATGTGTCTCTTGTGGGCATTCACCAAAGGACCTGGGAAAATTTTTCCATAATCGTGTTCCTTTGTCGCTCAAGGGCTTCTTCGAGCAATATTTTGAAAGTATCTCCTGCTCCCTCGTCCTTCTTTTCTTCCACCATTGGAGGTCGTCGGGGTTTGTGAGGGTAGTCTTACAAAGGTTCAACCAGTTTGATCCCTAACTCCTTATACCCTGACCTCGTTGGGGACATGCAAAAAAAAATAGAGAAAGAGAAGATCGCTCTGATACCATTGATCTTAACTTAAATAGTAACACAATAGAATACATATATAACCATAAATACAGTGATGGAGCATAAATAACACTTTATTTCATTAATATCAAAGAACTGAAATAACCTTACATACAGAATGGAAATAACTAGCTCGGGTGATGGTAGCTTATCTCTGATAAGACATATGGTAGCTGCATGAACCTGAACTATGTTACAATGAGGCTTGGTGGCCTTTTTATCATTGAGAAATAGTGAGAAACAATAAACATCCAAAAAATTAACCCTAGGAGATGAAACACAAAAAGCTTGTGGGCCATGTTGGGGTAAGTTGAAATGTCAACTTCTTGTCGTCATAAATTTGGCATACTATCTCTATTTAGCTATCATAATACATTGTTCCAAATATGTCAAAGAGTAGACTGAAAATACAATTCAGAATTTTTTCATTTTCTCTATTTTCCCTAAAAACATCTTTTACTCCCTCAAAACACATTCAGAAGTTTAGGACCCAATAAACTGCCAAAAATAGTAAGATGTGATACAATTAAGGAAACTGAAAAGAAACGTCGGTGGGGGTTCAAGTGGAATAGCGGGTGGCCAAAAATATCCACCTGGATCTATCCTCCCGCCTTAGGAAGAAATGTTCCCCATTGCATTGAGGACCTCCATGAGATGTAAAAACTTCTGTTGAACTTGGTCCGTGGTGAGCCACTTTCCTTGGTGTAGGAGTTTCCCAGCTTTGAGTGTTGTTGATTTGTGTGTCCATGATTCGATCAGTTGTGGCATGTTCCATGTATTTAGGGTTTAAATCTATTGGTGTGATTTGTTCTGCAATGTTTGATGTGTCCAGTAATGGTGGAAAGTATGGCCGAAGGCAGTCCACATTGAACACTGGGTGCAGACCAAAGAATGGGGGAATGTTGAGCTCAAAAACATTATATCACACAACCTTAGTGATGGTGTAAGGCCCATATCGGAGTGAGCGAAGCTTGTGGTGGGATCCAATGAGACACTCCTTCTACAAATGTAACCAAACTTTGTCGCCCACCTAGAACTTGTGTGGCACCTGATGTTGATCATGAATTTGTTTCTACTTAGCATTTCCTGTGTCCAATATGTCATGGACCTGCTAGTGGATGTGCTTTATGTGCTCAATGAAGTTGTTAGCCCTATCAGCTTCAGAATGGACATGAGGAAAATCTTCTTGAGTAGCTTCAAATGGTATGGCCACATCAATGGGACATAGTGGTTAGAATCCCAACCCCACTTGAAAGGGGTTGTGGCCAGTTGAGCTATGGAGAGCTTTGTTGTAGTTGTGATGGACATAGGGGAGGATTTCATCCAATGTGCTTGTATGCTTCAAGTTGTACATATGTAGAATGTGTACAATCATCTTGTTGACGACCTCCATTTTACCATCAATTTGGGGGTGGAAAGTCATGGAATTAGTGAGCTTGGTGGTGAGCCCTGGTATTGCACCAAGAGTGCTGCAACTCTTAGGGGCTGCTTTACTTTACATTATCAACCCGGGGTTCGTACAAACTTGGAGGTGCCAGTGCTATATACACATCATATGCATTATATTCATGTCATCCTCTTCCGCTCTATGAAAGGGTGCTACTTCTAGAGGTTCTCAGTGAAGTTTGTCACACTTCAATGAGACTAAAATAAATTGGAGAAAGAAAATGGCAGAAAGAGACTAAATTAAATTCCTGAAAATAAATGACACAAAGGAAACTAATTTATCTTGTTGAAAACAAACGGCAGAAAGGAAACTAATCTAAATTGCTGAAAAGAAATGGCATAAATGAAACTAATTTAATTTGTAGAAAGGAAATCGCAGAAATGAAACTAATTTAAATTGTACTTCATGTGGCCAATCGGCTAAACACACCCTTCTCTATCTATCATGCTCCTATCAATGCAGTTATTCATGACCTAATTTTAATTTGAAGAGGGGTTGCTTGCAGTTTGGAGGAAAATGGGCTAGAGATGTTAATGGAGGGATAAACACATGAAACCAGGCTTAGAAGTGGAAAGAGGGGTTTAGAATTTCTTAAAGCTTATAATATCGCAAAAATGATTTCGAGCAAAATTCTTTGAAAAGTGCGATGGCAGAGAAGCGGGAGTACAGTTCGGGAGCGAGAGCGAAATGAAATTTGCGAAAAGGGCAAAGGTTGCGATCTGCGATATGTGATATCGCAATATTGCAATCGGTAGACGGAAGCGGTAAGTGTTAACAAGGAGCAGACAAAGATTACGAAATGTGGTTTGTGACGGGATAAAGGTTGTGATCTATGATATGTGATATCACAATATCGCAATTGGTAGACAAGAGTAGTAAGTCTTAAAGGAAAAGGAGAAAAGGTTGTGAAATTTGAAATGCGATGGGTGGCGTGGCGGTGGGACCGGTGGCGGAGCGCGATCACAATATCGCAATCGGAAGATAGGAGCGGTAAGTCTTAAAAGAAGAAGGAAAACGATGTGAAGTGTGATGTGGTGAAGTTATTGCAATCAGTGAAAAGGAGCGGTAAGTCTTAAAGAAAAAGGAAAAAGGTGTGACGTGCGAAGTGTGATACGGGAATTGCTGTAAGTTGTAAGGGAAAAGGGAAAAGGTGCGGTGTGCACAGTGCGATTGTGAAAATGGAAAAGGTTGTGAACTACGATATGCGATATCGCAATATCGCAACTGGAAAAAAGAGCGGTAAGTCTTAAAAGGAACTAAATGAAAACTGCGATCTGCGATGAGTGAAGTACGGTAGCGGGGATTTCGAGGAAGAAAGACGGAGGTCAAAATTTGATGGTTTTGAAGTGTTTTTTTCATTAAAATGGCTGTGATAGCTATAAAACATGAAAACGAAGGAATAAAAGGCAGATTTAGCCGTTTTTAAGTGTTTTTGGGAATAAAAGGGTGAAGCAGCTGCAATAAGAAAAATATAAGGGGAATAGAAGCGTAAAAATAGAGATGGAAGGGAGATGGGAAATGAAGCGGGAGGTGTTAGAGAACTTCCCCGGAACTTTAATACTAATTTCTGCAAACAAACCTGCGGATTCATGCATGGAAAAATAGACGAAATGCGTGATAAAAACTGAACAAAAAGCATTTTTCTGGCCTGTGGGAAGGTCAACCCTACTCAAACTCTATTGATAGAGATGAGAGGGAAAGGATTGACCACGGATTTTGGATTTTTCCTCTACTCTATTACTCTCGTAAGAAAATTAAAACCTATAGCAGCAATGTGAAACAGCAACTTGAAACTATTAGAAGCAAGATTAGCTAAATGACAGAAACAAAAGTAGCTAATTGACATAAACAAAACTAGCTAAATGACAGAAAGGAAAGAAATAAAACAACAGAGAAGTTGAGGCATATGGATTGGGCCCTAACCCATGAGCCTCGCTCCCTAAAACTAGATCAGTAAAACAACATCTACCTACTCATTGCATTACAAAAAATATAGTCCTATTACATCCTGAAGGTCTTAAACAACAAAAGCCTAATAGCTTGCAGCAAAAGTTCTGAATGGAATCGAATTGCCCCGAATTGACTAACTCTTCCTAGCTCTAGCTCTACTCTATTTATTATATAGGGTAGCTACCTTAGCTCCCTAGAAAATAGTGATTGATTCCTCTTGACTCCAAGTAAACATAGATTGAGTGCACTCCTCTTTGAGTTGCTTGGCTACCTCTGGAACTCGAACTGCTGGAGAGAATATTTGGGGTGATTGAGTCCACTTGACTCCAAGTAAACAGAGATTGAGTTGCTTTGCTGCCTCTGGAACTCAAATTGCTGAGAGAATATTTGGGATGATCCACTTGACTCCAAAGTTTCTCAATAATTTACTGATATTGTGCTCATTTATTCTTCACTCTTGATCTTCCAGTGGCAGGGAGAAAGTCCTTAAGTTATCTCCTTCTCCCAATTTGCATAATCTGCCAAATATTCTCACAATACTCTACAAAAATAACCAATATTAAGAAAAAATATGCAAATACCTTTAAACCTTCCTACAAAAATATTAAAGCATAAGAAAACATTATTAATTGCAGAAGGAGATATTTAATATATCTTTTTTTGTGCATAAGAGAGGTATATGGGCCTAAGAAAGGTTAGATGGGCCTTAATTTATGTCTAGTTTAGAGGCCCATCACTTGCTATCCAACATCGACCAGAGACTTGACCAAAATGTACTTAGGAACATGTTGTTCCGATCTGAGATAATGAACTTTGGTATCCCAAAGTGTACCCAAACTCATTCAAATAAGCGCTTAGTAGTGGCTTCTGTTGGGATATTCTTCTTGCAACCTACTAGAATGGCCATCTTAGAGAATCTATCGACGACCATGAAAACACAGTTTTTTCCATGCTTAGTAGAAGGAAGACCTGACATGTAATGCATGGAGATGGATTCCCAAGGTATACTAGGAGTAGGCAAAGGAGTATATAGGCCTTTCTTTTTGATGGTCGGTTTGGAAATGGTGTAGGAAGTGCAGGATCTTATGTACTTCCCAACATCCTCTCAAAGGCTCGGCCAATAAAAATACTTCTGCAGTATTGCCACTATTTTCTCTACCCTAAAATGTCTAATGACCTAATTGTAGTACACTTCCCAAATCATCTTGGCACACTCGGTTGAAGAAACACGGAGGTGTCCCAGGTGGCATAAAAATACATTCTTGAGGTGATAATTTGGAACTTTCTTTCCTTCCAGTAGTGTTTGGTATGTGTTTCTAAATTTTGGATCACTCTTGTGAAGAGTTGGTCACCCCAAAGTCTCTTTCCCGCAAGAGTCGAGCACTGTGGTCAGTGCCATGACTGGCGGTCCGCCAAGGCATTCTGCAATAGTGTTGGTGTTTCCGTTCTTGTACTTAATGTTCAAAAGTAACTTTTGTAGGTATGTGGACCATTTCTGTTAGTGATCATTCTGCAACTTCCCTTGTGTCTATATGAACTCTAGGGGTTGGTGGTCTGTGTGGATGACCGTTTCCTTCCCCGTAATGTAATGATTCCATTGTCAACATACTTGCACAATGGACTACATCTCTTTTTCATAGGTGGGATACTTTCAGTCTGTCTCAAATTGTCTCACTATGATATTCCACTGGAAACCTCTGTTGAGTAAGAACTGCATCAATCGCATAGTCGAATGCATCTATCTCAATCTCAAATGGTTTTTGCATGTTTGGTAATGTGAGCACTAGTGCAAAGTAAAGGCGATGCTTCAACTTGGAAAATTCCTTCTGTTTGGATTCATACCAAAAGAAATTTTATTTTTCTCCTCCCTTGGTGAGTTAACTCAAAGGCTAAGTGATATTAGAGAATCCCAACATGAACCTACAGTAGAATTTGGCAAGACCCAGAAAATTGTGGAGCTCTGTTAGACTAGTTGGAGTTGGACAAGACCAAATGACTTGTATCTTGGCTAGGTCCACATGCACACCCCGCTCATCAATGATATACCCCAGATATTGAACCTAGGTCATACCAAAAGTGCATTTCTCCAAATTGGAACACAACTTGTGTTATCACAGGGTTTGCACGACCTGTCGAATATGGTGGAGGTGCTCTTCTCAACTCTGGTTTAATATTAGGATGTCATCCAAGTACACCACCATTAATGAGTTGGTGAAGGGTCGCAAGATATCGTCCATCAGATTCATGAATTTTTTGGGGGCATTCGTCAACTCGAATGACATGACCAGCCATTCGAAAAGACCCTCCTTAGATTTGAAGGCAATCTTCCACACATCAGAGGGTTTGATTGGTATTTGGTGATATTCGGACTTCAATTCAATCTTGCTGAAATATTTTCCCCCCTTGAGCTAGTCCAAAAGGCCGTCGATCCATGGGATTGGATACCTACTCCGGACGGTGATCTTGTTCAGCGCTCGATAGTCAATACAAAGTCTCCAAGTGTCAGACTTCTTCTGTACTAATGTGATCGGGCTCCCACTGGGCGATGAACTTGGCCTGATGTTCCCTTTCTGCAAAAAATCTTGAATTTGCCTCTTGATTTCATCGTTCTAAAAAACATAGCATTGATAGATCGGCCCATTGGGTATCGACGAGTCAGGGGTTATATCAATGGAATGTTTGACCTGACAGTGTATATATACCCCTCCGAGTGAGGTGAATATGTCCCTGTACTCCTCCACGACCTTTTCCATATGTTGTTGTCACGCAAGGGAGCCTTGTCCAGAGGTCATGGCCACAATCTTCTTCTTGCCCTGAATACGAATCATAAGAAGAAGAAAAATTCCCAGTCTAGGAAATGATTTTACTACATTGCTTCGCAGTGACCAAAGAGATGGTAGTAGGCAATGCCACCTCTGGTATCGTGTACAACTTATTTCCCAAAGTAATAATAATAGTGTGATGCCTAGACTCATACACAACATGTCGCTTCCACAAGTATGTTTGGCCTAATAATACATCACAAACTTCAAGAGCAGAAAAATCAGACAATGCCTCATCTATGAAGGGCTTGATGTTGTAAGGAAGGAAACACTGTTGGATGGTGCAGAGATCTCGTCCTTGGTGAAGCCACCCGATGGTTTACAGTTGCAGGTGTGTTATGTTCGGTAGACCCAACTACTTCACGACCTCTGCTGAAATGAGGTTATTTTTTCTCTCACTGTCGACACTGAACTACAATGGAGAACCCTTCACCCAAATTTGGGAATGGAAGAGGCGCTCCTCCTCCTTTGGATCTTCGGGCTCATCCTTTTAGACCTTGGTGGTGGAAATGGTAGCACTGGGCTCTGCATCAATAATCTTCTTCCATTTTTCATTACCCTTTTCGGGTTTTGACTCAGAGTCAGAACATGCATCTAACTCGGAAGCCTTCAGGTCGGCCACCAATGACTGCTTGGCCTGACAGTCACTTGTGTTGTGAGTGGGGCTCTTATGGAACTCACACCACTTGTAGAAATTATACAACATGCATGTATATCTTGGATTCACCCGATCTAACAATGTACTAAAGTTAAACACTGAATCTCTTCTACAAATATTTTTGTGGAATTAAAAACACAATCGCTAATCACATGAAGTAAATAAGAATCAAATCACACACAACAAAGATAATTTCCTGGGGAAATATTGCTGCTCAAAACCCCACTATATTCTATTGTATATTCAGCTTGGATCATGAAACAATTACATACAAAAATATTCTCACAAGAGCCCTCTAGTACTCAACAAATTGTCTCACATTGTCATACATAAAACTGACCAATACTTAGCCAATTTCTTGCCTCCAGACAGCCTGCCTTTCTTGCGCAATCATTGATGGATGAAATCCCTAAAAGATAGGAATTATGGCCTTCCTTGACCGCGCAAGTATCATGGGCACTCCAATGGGTGTTTAGTTGCATGTGTGCAACCTAATAATCCTACAATTGATAGCCAGCTTCCCTTTCACCTAGATCTCAACTAGGTCTCCACTAGATCTGACATGCATGCAGCTAATAATAGTAAATCCTCAGTTGCATGTGAGATCACTGATTGTGAATTAATTAATATTTAATTCACTTGATCTCTCACTAGTGTATCTTCAGTTACAACTAGCACAACTGATTTTAACTCACTTAACTGAGTTAAACTGATTATAACCTCCATTAACTAATGCACCACTGCACTTCAAACTCTGTTACAACTAGAATTACTCTGCATGCCTCACCAACTACCTCTAACTCGAAATCCACTAGCTAACTGAGTTCATCACTCTCAGTTAACTGTTACAAGTTATTTTGAGATTATATTACAGTTTATTGTCCATTCTAATTAAGGGATAACTAAAAATAGACATGCACCAAAAATAGCATTGTGGGCCCCACCCTAGTGTAGGTGCTTAATGCACTAGGCATGGGTGCTGAAATTTTCTTATTGAATCTCAACACCACTTTCCCGTGTCCTTATTTCTCTTCATGGTGTTTTTCTTTGCTTGCGGCTTCAGCAGGTTGTCCTAGATCGCCCCACCTTGGATTTGTCCTTTGTTTTGTGGTTTGGGAGCGCCTTTCCCTTGCTTCAGATTTGCAGATCCAAAGCCTCGCTTCTTTCGTTAGAATTTTTGCTCAATATTGGGAGCATGTTGGTATATTGTACCAAGCGAGGAGATGTCGAGGAACTCCATTTTCTCCTGATTGTAACTATGCAAACAACTAGCATACTTGAGCACCAAATGTTTCTCTGAATATTTGATACCCAACTTTGTGTGCAGGGTATGCAACAGATTCTTTCTCATGCACATTTTAATCCCTTTGTTGCCGCAATGTAGTCCATTGTATTGCCGCGATCTTAGCTCACATGGGTAATGTTGTTCCTTGATGGCATCTCATAAAAAATTCCAAGTGGGTGTGAATTAAAACACTGAGGGTTCTCCCTCGTCTCTATGTTTGTAGTAGGTTTCCCACCAGTCCTTGACATGGGGGGCGGCTTTGAGGAGCGCAAAATTAATCCTTATTGGAAAAATCATGAACTGAAAAATATCCTTCCAACAAATTTAACCATCTATCTACGGTGCTTGCATTTATTTGGCCTTCAAATGTGGGAATGTCAAAGTTGAATTTTACCTTGAAGGGAGTGGTGCCTCCAGAGTGACTTCCTGATGAATATGCGCCACTTGTGGGCATCCACCGAAGGATCTAGGAAAAGTTGTCCATCATTGTGTTCCTTTGTTGCTCGAGGGCTTATTTGAGAAATATTTTCAAAGGATCTCCTCCTCCCTCATCTTTATTTTCTTCTGCCATGGGAGACCATCGGGGTTTGTGAGACTTTTATTGCAAAGGTTCAACCAATTCGAGCCCTAACTCCTTATACCCTGACCTCGTTGGGGACATGTGAATAAAAAAAGAGAAATATAATATCGCTCTAATACCACTGATCTGAACTTAAACAGGAACACAACAGAATACATATATAACCATAAATACATATATGAAGCAAAAATAACACTGCATTTCATTATTATCAAAGAACTGAAATATGCTTACATATAGAATGGAAATAAACTAGCTCAAACAATGGTAGCTTATCTCTGAGAAGAGATGTGGCAGCTACATGCCTCTGAATTGTGTTGCAATGAGACTTGGTAGCCTTTTTATCATTAAGAAAAAATGAGAAACCATAAACATCCAAAAACCTAACCTTAGGAGATGAAGCGCCAAAAGCTTATGGGCTCCATTGGGGTAAGTTATAACGTCAACTTCCTGGGGTCATAACTTTTCCATACATTCTCCTTTTGGCTATCATAATACCTCATTTTGAAGATTTCGAAGAGGAGGCCAAAAAAAAAAAAAAAAAAAATTAAATCAATTTGGGACTTTTCAAGTCTCTTTATTTTCCCTAAAAATGTCTTTTAGTCCTTCAAAATGGCTCCAGAAGTTTAGGACCCAAAAAACTGCCAAAAATAGTAAGTTGTGCTACAATTAAGGAAACTGAAAATAAAAAAAGGTGGGGGTCCAAGTGGAATAGGCGGGTGGCCACCAATATCCACATGGATAAATTATCTAACGTTCTATAATTGATGATAATCAAAATGAATTTATGATTACTTTGTTCTAATACAAAAACTCTTTACCATTTTTTTCAAGAATTCTTTAATAATGTTTTGCATATGAACTTGTACAGCACTGGAATTTGTAGCGTTCTGATTGAACATAAGTTTATGAGTGTATGCTTTTGAGCTTTTATATTGTATGTAATGACTTGTAACTGATGACAATGAAAATGAACGTTTAGCAAGAGTTTTGGATCTCCGATGTATGTTCCATTTGTAAAGTTTATTTTAATCATAGTTATGGTGACTGGAATTTGAATCTGAATACAGTTTTTGTTACTACAACTGTGTTGTTATTGTTCAAGGCTTCTCAAGCACAAAGATTTATTACTTTGTTCCAGTTTTGAGTTTGTTTACCAGTTTTGTGTAGAATTCTAAGATAATATTTTTGTATAAGTTTTCAAGGATATAGTGTTGTTTTTATATCCGATTTTTCTAATTTCATATATATGTTTGTGTTGCATGCATCAATTAGGTGTAAGACTAAATTACTCTATACTTGTGCAATTGCGCAAGGAATCAAAGGATATTTATTCCTTTAAATTGGTAGATGCTTTACCTGTGTACATTGCTTATTTTTTCCCAGAATTTAGCTTGTCACATGTCTATACATACTCACTACTACATATCCAGACACATTTTTCTCTCTGTGAACTTCTTCTCAGCACTTATATCCATCAAAATCCAATTTAAGCATGCTCTTTCTTTGTTTTTTTGTGCATGTCTCCAAAATCTCAATTCCCATGGTATTTGACAATTGTGAAATGGCACATACACTTATTCAATCTTCTTTGGTGGGAGCTAACGTTTATTTTAAAATTAATTAAGGTTTAATCGAGGCATAATGTTGATTGGATAAATCAATCTTGCGGACAAGATCGATCTCCCTAGTACCAAAAGGTAATCTAGCAACAAACAGCCAAACGAACCTATATTTCTCTAGACATATGTGATTTACAAAGGAATACTATAAAGGTGTTAAGGTCTTACCGTAGATCCAATGCTTGTTTGAAGTAGTTGTCCTTCGGTCACTTGAAGGAGTTATCGTTAAAGACCTACAGTCACAAACAAGAAAACATTAAATAGCACCTGCATAGTAAATATTATAAATCATGCCTATCATGGTGATCAAGGAATCCATGAAACAAACAGTTAATTAATAGCTTATTGAGAAAAATGAATTCATTTGTATTAACTTTGAATGAAAGAAAACCTTACAACCTTAGCCTTGATGTTGAACAGGCCTTCCCGGAGTCCGAAGCAGGAATCTCCTCTACTCTGACAAACCTTGCACTCTTCCAACCGAGACAGATAGAGGTATGTGATCTTTCCTCACAAAATCTCAGTTAAATGAGTCTGAATCCCAACAGCACTTTTTCTCAAACAATTCTAAAGCTTGAACTCCCTTTGAGGCTACCCAAGGCCTCTTTTTATAGTGAAAAAGAGGAGGTTTCAGCTCCAACTATGAAGGGATAGAATCCTCCTTCAAAGGGATAAGCTCCTTACATCAAGGGGTTAGCTCCTTAAGGCATGGGATGCATGAATTTAAAAAGAGCGAACTTGCCACCACAAGATTCCTTCCAGAAGCTTCTAGAAATGACTGAAAGTGAGCTTCTAGGTTTAATTTGCGCCTTTTTAATCTTTTATAGGGGTCTGCACTCTTAACACAGAGAAAGTGTGTTCAGGTACGCAGGAGTCATGAACATTAGGTGCGGGACCGTAGGTAAGACAAAGAAAAAGTGCGATACCAGAGTTTTAGAGACTTTTGAGAGATTTTCTCTTATTTTTAAGGCTTGACATGAGGAAATGATGTGTTAGACTTGCAAAGGAGGAATTCTGAGTGATAATGAGCTCATACAGATAGCAGAATGTCAAGATGACAATTTTTAGTGCAACATATTGCCCCCTAAAGTGCGAAGTCTTTAATAGATGAAGATAGAGTTTGTCATGTATGAAGAGTGAAGTACTTTATCATTTCAAAGATCATCCTGTGGACACCCCAATCAGAACCTGTAAAAACATTCAATGCAAAATATATATATGTAAATATATCATCGATGAGGTAGGCATTCCCATACTCAGATCAAAACTAACTAGAAAACTGACTTAAATTTTTCTGATACAGGAATGATTTTCAATACATCAACAGTATAGACATGTGTAGACACAGTATGGACGTAGCCATCTGTTTATGAATATTCCACTGTATAAATGAATTACAAAACTCCTCGCGGCCTGGATGGTAGAAACTAGATCCAGGTTCTTGATTTCCGTTTCTCGAACTAGTACGATTCTATCCATGTGAATAAATGTGTCGAAGTCGAACATGGTAGAAACCACTTGATTACCAATCAACAATGTAGATTGTTAACAAGTGTTGGAGTAACCACCAGTAATGTCAATGGCCCTCAAAGTACTCAGTACAATCCATGAAATGTGAATGAATGAGCTGAAGTCGAACATGTCACAGAATCATTCGATCGAAGGTCAATGATGCAACCTGTCGTCGAAGGCAAGAAACCTACCATTGAGGCATGCATATTTCAAGGTATTGATGATTTCTAGATCAACTTCCTAGATAATGAGCTGTCGTCGATAGAAAGTGATCCATCGTAGGCAAGGCCACAACACGAAATCATAGATCAAGTTTTGAAGAAATATATTGGCAAGGACTGACTCAGGGCTGGTCAAAATGGAAGACAAATATTTTGCAGATGAATGGTTTGCTTGAACTTTCCTCTTGAACACATAACGACACTGCAGATGGCTTGGTGACAATTGACCCAAAGCTAATACCCAGAAACTGGCTGAAGACTTTCAAAATGGTTTGATTAACTGTTAGGCAAAGGATTTTTCCAACCCAGGTGAACAAAAGTGTCATGTTCAAGAGTGGTTAATGGTTTTTCTAATAATCAAAATGTAACAAACAGGTTCGTTTTTCTCTCTTTTCCCCCACCATTTCTGGCAAGTACCTCTTTATTTTTGACAAGCTTGAGGAGGATAAAATTTGCTTGTTTATAAGCTTATCCTTCGGATGAGTCCAACTTAGTGTAAAATTCAAACCTTAAGAAGGAGTGGTTCGTTCCTATTTAAAATTGAACAGGTCCTTTACTGTTAAATTTTAACGAGTCCAGTATAGGAGAAACTCGGTGTTTTTTCAATTTTAGGGAGTCAGAAGAAAAAACTTAAGAAGACTCCATGGGGGTACTTTTTCGTAAATTTAATCTCTCGAGCCAAAAAAAGGATAAAATAATGTAGGAGAGAACTATGTTGACCGTAATTAGTCAACATATACCTTTTTCGTAAATAGTCCATTTCAGTCCGTAAAAGGGGTAAACTTATATTGAAAGGATGATCATTCATTTATTTTAACGAGTTAGAATAATCAAGTGCTCGGAAATCTTTTCAATTTTCGAGAGTCTGAAAAGAGCTTAAAAGAGGACTCCAATTTTCGCTTTTTCGTAAATTTTTGAAAGAGTCCGAAAAAGTGATAAAAGTATGCTCTTTGTTGAAAAAACGATCAACTTTCCTGAAAAATCCAATTTTCTGCACAAAAACTCGAAACATTACACATACCTGTTTAAGATAAATAAAAATGTTTTCAAAAATTACCTTTTTAAAGTGAAAAATAAAGAAATTAAAAATTCATTTATTTGAAAAAACTTATAAACAGTGCTTTTCTAACTTCATTTTTACCATTTGAGTTCAGAGTGAAAAGTGAGAGATTTTGGGTAAAAAAGTTCCTGTGAAGATTCTGGAAAATCCGTCCAATGAAATCGAGAACCGTCAGCTTCAGGTAATCCACGTCCTCTTTATCTTGCATTTCATCTGTTTACATTTTGTTTTTAGGATTCAAATTCTGTTTTTTAAGGAAAAATAGGTTGGAAAAATCGCTTGCGAGGGTCCGCAGGTGCAACACGTGGGCCTTGCGGACCCCGACTTTTTTCTATATAGAAAAAAATCCTGGGTCTGCACCCATTGCACAATGCCTGTGCGTATCTATGCACTGTGTATGAGCAAAGGGTGGGGACCCCACACAATGAAATTTAAAACTTAAATTTCTCAATTTCTGCCCAAAATTTTTCAAACAAGATTGTTCTAATATGTCTTTTTATGCATTGTAGGACATTCAAAATGCTTATTTGGAGAGAACGCGAGAATGAGGACGTAGATGACGCCGCAATGAATCATTTGCCTACAATGCAGGCATTTAGAGCATGCGGTTTATACAAATTCTGGGCCATTCAGGGCATGAGGGCACAGGTAGACCTCCTGACATGGCTAGTGAACAAATGGAACGTACAGGACTAGTGCTTTGTTATTGGCAGCCACCGGCTCAAAATTGAGCTGGAGGATATATATTTTTTAACTGGTTTGTCCAAGAGGGGCGAACAAATTTCTCTATTTGGGACTAGGCCAGGTGGTCAGTCTGTCGCTAGTCTTCGACTAGAGTTTTGCGATGATCAGGCAGACCCCAAGGACAAACGGATTGATATAAAAACCATCATCCGTCCTGAGCTTAAATTCATTGCATTTACTGTTACCAGACTGTGCGGGAGTGTAGCATTGCATGTGGCTACCGATTCTCAGATGCGCATTGCAGTAGACTGTTTTCGAGGCACCATTTTCAACTGGTGTGAAGCTGTTTTGGCCAATGTGAAAGGAAAAATAACCAAAGAAAAGAATCGAAAGCTAAACAACTTTGGATATGGATCCATTATAGTCACATTTTCTCTAGAGAGGATCCCCATGTTATCTCTGCAGCACATTCCTGTCAATGTTGGTCGACCTTGAGAACCTAGGATGGTTCATTGGGTTGCTTTGATGGCCCGTCACGCTGAGGGCATTGAGGTTGTTCGATTTCCTTCTACATATTTTCGTTGGCTGGAACGCCAACTTTTTGTTATAGAGGACTTTCCATACGCCGGGATGGACTTCCACGGCGACCAAGACATGACTCTCCCAGCAGGAGAACAGTGGGATGATTCAGGTAAAAATCATTTTCAACAATTTCTAAGTTCTATTTTTTTTTTTTTTTGTATTTTAATCGTCCCAAAACTAATAATCAAAAGTTTAAATGCATATGTGGGCCCACGACGACCAGCCACTCTCTAGCCTTATGAGAGGAGACATCCAGCTACAGCAGCACCAGCCCCACAGGGCCAATCAGCAGAGATCCTAACCGATTTGGAGCATCATCTAGAGCGTTTGACACTAGACATTCCAGGACCGATATAGATGATATCCCACTTAGGTTACAGAGATATGTGATTGGTGTCCCAGGACCTTTTAGGAGGTTCCTGTGTAGGGTGGCCCGAGCAGTGGTTTCTTATCGTGATCATCACCAAGGATAGGATGATCGATTTGTAGACTCATAACATTTTTGACCTTTTGTATTATCATTTTTGCCGATCATAAGGTGTTTTTCAACCTATGATTGAAGACGATGTATATTTTGAAACACACTTCTATGCTATGATATATCATTATTACTGGCTATCTATGTAACATGTTATTGAATGTTGTGTAATTTACTGTTTTGATTATTGCACTATCATACTAGAAGAAACTGCATCTGCTAAAGTATTTAAATATCTTGGGATATGCTTATATTCAATGTAATCAAATTCACGTTCCAAGAGACGAACTCTTAAAAATAACCGTAATAACACTGGATTTCTAATGGCATAAACCCTGTTAAGTTGTAATACGAGTTCAAAATCCAATCTAACAATTAAACTCCGAATTCCAAATGATATGTATTATGGATTCAGATAATAACTCAATCACTGCACTATACTCTGCAATGTTATTCATTGTTTGACCGAGACTTACCCCATGCATAGATACTAACTCGTCAGAGGGTGAATAGATAACCCAAGCTACGGAAGAAATGTTTCGTGTACTACGACAAGCACCATCAGCGAAACTAATGTAGGTTTGAAGAGATGTCGACATCTGCAATATCAAGAGTAAAACTCAGATAAGCACGAATAGTGATAAGAGCACACTCTAAACTAGGCATGCTTTTCTAATCTAAAACACACCAACAGTAAAGAAACTAATCTAATCAAAAATCTCCACACCAAATTTAAGCATAATATCTCTTCAGATAAAGCCCATTTCTGGGTTTATCTAAAGGGACACCGTCGAAATCTATCAGCTCATAGGCCCCTTTTGCCAGCTTTTGCTTAACAATGAAAGGACCATGCCACATAGGCACAAATTTTCCAGCCCCTAGCTTATCGTTGGCTTGATCATACACTAAAACTAGGTCTCCTTCTGAAAAATTACGAGGTGTAACATTTCTATCGTACTGAGCCTTTATTTGTTTGACATGAGCTTCGTTTGCTAATGTAGCATTTCGTCGATTCTCATCTAGATGAGCCAAGTACAAAAAACGCTTCTCCTCTTCAAACGTATCTGGGAGTAATTCTATGGCTAATTGTAATGACGGAATTTCGCATTCAATAGGCAACACAGCTTCCAAACCGTAAACCAGTTGAAAGGGAGTGAAACCAGTTGATGTTTTTACTGAGGTCCGATATGCCCAAAGTGCTGAAAATAACATGGAATGCCAATTCGACTTATGAATACCAATGATTCGTTTAATCATAGTGACTAAAACTTTATTGATAGCTTCAACTAGACCATTAGCCTGCGGGTAATATGGAGTAGAACTATCGTGGCGCAGGCCAAGTTGATCTATCAGTTCAGTCATCATGATATTTCAAAAATGACTTCCATGATCTATAATTATGGCTTGAGGAACACTAAATCTAGCAATTATATGATTGAACACGAAAGTTGCAGCAGTCTTGTCATCTGCCAAAAATGTAGGCATCGCCTTGGCCCACTTAGTAAAATAATCTACTGCTAGGATAATATACGCATGGCCCCCGGCCGAGTGAGGGTTACATGTAATAAAGTCAATACCCCACTTTGTGAAAGGACCAACAGCAATTAGGGTGAAGAGGAGTAGGTGGTGCACACATTTTACAATCAAAGACCTGACAATTGTGGCGTTTTCGGACTGCATAGATACAATCTTTGAATAAGGACGGCCAGAAATAACTAGCGTGCAATATCTTTTGGGCGGTGGCATACTGAGACATATGACCGCCACATGCTCCAGAATGGCAGTCATTTAGAACCTTCTCAGCTAATTCATGAGTAAGAAAACATTGGAAAACAGAATCCGCTCCAGACGATAGAGTGTATCACCAATAATATTGTATTGTTGGGATTGGAAACGTATTTTTCGTCGCTGAGATCGTGAGATTTCAGGCCGAAAATATTGGGTTTGGAGATAAAAAATAATATCCCCATACCAAGGATCAAGAGTACTGATAAGAAACAAGGATTCGTCCACAATGGGATGTTCCGCCACAGTTTCAGTATCAGTAGACGGGAAATCACAAATCAGTTCGGAAAAAACCAAATATTTCTTTGCCTTGGATTTTTCAAATTCCAAGCCAAATTCCTGTAGGATAACTATCCATTTGGAATACTTGCCCCCTAGAAATTTTTTTGTCAATATGTACATCATAGGGTTACAGTCAGAAATTACTATGGTTTTTCATAATAAGATGTAGTGACGAAATCTTTGGACAGCTTGAACAGCTACCAAGGCCGATTTCTCCATATGCATGTATTTGATCTCAGTCGGATGCAGATTTCGACTAAGATAGTAAATCACATGTTCATTTTTGAGTTCATCTTCCTGAACTAAAACCATCCCAATGGTGGAATGAGAAGAGGCGAGGTACAAAAAATAATCCTGGTTGTAATTGGGAGGATGCAATAACAGTGCATGGGTCAATGCGTGTTTAAGTGCATCAAAATATCGATCAATGATCTCATCCCAAAAGAATGGAACGTTATGTTTTAACAACTTGGTAAAACCCTTTGTTAACATGACGTAGTTAGGAATGAAACGATGTAAAAAGTTTGCTTTCCCTTGCAAATTTTGGAGTTGGCATAAAGTCGAAGGAGGAGGTAGATTGACAATAGCTTCAACATTCGATGGATCAACGCGAATGCCTGCTTTCGAAACAATAAATCCCAGTAAGCGACCTGATTGTACACAGAAAACACATTTGTGTGGATTCAGCCGAATTCGATAATGCCTACATCTCATAAAGATAGCTCGTAAATGAGTGAGATGATCGGCTCTACGCGATGAATGAGCAGGTAAATCATCAAGATAAGGCTGCACAATGTGCTTAATGTCATGAAATACGTAAGACATAGCCCTTTGAAAATTTTCCCCAGCGTTCTTCAATCCAAAGGGTAGTTTGCAATAAGAAAATGTTCCCCGCGGACAAATGAAATTTGTTTTAGGTTGATTAGCAGGGAGTATGTTTATTTGATTGTAACCGGAAAAACCATCCGTAAAGGAGAACATTTCGCTGTCGGCACAATCATCAATTATTTGATCGATATAGGGGGTTGGATAACTGTCTTTAGGACAAGCTCGATTAATATCCCTATAGTCGATACATACTCTTATTGTTCCTTGTTTTTTTTTAACAGGAACAATATTCGATACCTAATCAGTTAAAGGAATTTGATAAATGAAACATGCACGAAGTAATTTCTCAACTTCGGCTTTAATAGCAGCATATTTTCTCGGATGTATCTGACGTAAGCGTTTTCGGATAGGTTTTGCATCCGAGTAAGTCTTAATTTCATGTACAACAATTGACGGATCGATTCCTGGCATTTCTTCATATGTCCAAGAAAACACATCACGGAATTCTTGAAATAGGGCTTTATAAGTTTGGATTTCTTCGTCCGTACAGCAAGCACCTATATGAATGTTTTCAATTATTCCTGGCTTAACTGAAATGTCAATAGGAACCGTTTGAGAGATATTTTCCAAATTTAACTCGGAATTAGGATTTTGCAATGGATTTTGTGGTTCTTTGACATATTCAGCAGTAAAAATAGAAGAGAAATCATTTTCAAAATGATCCAGCTCAGGTAAGAACGAAGATCAGTGATGTATATCTTCCCATGGTAAATCGTCAACAGACAAAAATTCACGAATCTATTCATCAGTATGAACAAGATCGAGAAATTTCATTGTGGCTGAGCTAGAAATAGAAAGTGATTCCTCATGGATCACATTCATTGGATCAGTTTTGGTTGAAGAAGAATCAGAAAGTGACTGTACAGCCTGATATGAAATTTCAAAGGGACTCAAAGGCATCGCGCCATCAAATGAATCCAGCTCGAAATCGGAAGGTATGATCCAAGGATCATCAAAAGTAACAATATTCGATGAAATCATATGAATATTTGCAATAGGAGGTGATACGTTAGGAGTAGGAAAGGAAAAAGTTCCTAGTAAACCAGAATCTTTAATCAAACCTACGCCAACATCCTTGTAAGGGATAGTCGATTTACCGATGTGATGGATAGTTTCTATAGAGGTTGGATCGGATGAGAAATAAGTGAGTTGGTCTATTGTAATGATCTTTCCTTTATGTGGAAATTTGATAAGCCGAAAGACCGATGAAACAACAACAGTCATAGCATAAGACCAACTGTGACCCAGGAGAAGGTTGTAATCTAGAGGGGCATCAACCACCTCCACATCTAGATTTACGGTTTTTCCTTCGACCCCTATAGGTAAATCCTGCAAAATACCAAAAGGATGGAACCCTCGGCCATCAAAAGCCTTTAGAATTGTTGGAGACTAATTGAGTGTAGGAGAAACAAGAAATTTCCAACAGTGGATCGACATAATACACGTAGAAGCCCCTTCATCAATCACAGTCCGAAAGACGGGTCTATTTTTAACTAATATTGGAATCTGGAAAGCCATTTGATGAGGTAGGCAGGGTGTACTATTCTCTAAATCAAAGATTATTAGCTTCAAATCTTGAATATCGACAGCTCCTATGGCAGACAAAAGTAATTTACGTTGTGCTGGGCACGATTGCAGCACTTCCAAAGCTGACATTGCTGAAGGGGAAATAGCTAAGTCCTCAACAATGTTGTAATTCTGAGCAGCTCTCGCATGTGGATTGAAAGCTGATTTAAGAAGTACACCTTTAGAAAGTGGTTTGATTACTAGGTCTGAATTCGGTTTCTTGATCTGTAGCAGATCAGAAATAGGAGGAGGTGTAGTTGATGTGTTTGAATTAGAATATTCTGCTTCTTTACCATCAACAGGACTTTTACTACCATAATCTTGCGATCGCGTCGCAATCCTGACATGAGACATCATCATAACGGGTTCTTCTGAGGCGTTCGAGGTGGAACCAATCATCTTATTATCTTGAGTAGGAAAAGGATCCTTCAAGACAGCAGGTTGTTGAGAACCTTTAACGAATTTTGAAACCTCTGCTCGATGTGGGCATTCTTTAGTAAAATGATCCTCGTCGCAAATGAAACAAGAATAGTGAGGCTTGCGTTTTTCGTCATTAGATTCATTTTTATCTGTTTTATCTTTTGAATTCTATTTGTTTTTATTCTTCCCCTTCTTGTTTGTGACTACAGGTATTTAAAGATAACTCCTTCAAGTGACCGAAGGACAACTACTTCGAACAAGCATTGGATCTACGGTAAGACCTTAACACCTTTATAGTATTCCTTTGTAAATCGCATATGTCTAGAAAAAGATAGGTTTGTTCGCCAATTTGTTGACTGGATAAATCAATCTTATGGACAAGATCAATCTCCCTAGTGCCAAAAGGTAATCTAGCAACAAACAGCCAAACGAACCTATATTTCTCTAGACATATGCGATTTACAAAGGAATACTATAAAGGTGTTAAGGTCTTACTGTAGATCCAATGCTTGTTTGAAGTAGTTGTCCTTCGGTCACTTGAAGGAGTTATCTTTAAATACCTACAGTCACAAAAAAGAAAACATAAATAGCACCTGCATAGTAAATATTATAAATCATGCCTATCATGGTGATCAATGAATCCATGAAACAAACAGTTAATTAACAGCTTATTGAGAAAAATGAATTCATTTGTATTAACTTTGAATGAAAGAAAACCTTACAAGCTTAGCCTTGATGTTGAGCAGGCCTTCCTGGGTCCGAAGCAGGAATATCCTCTACTCTGACAAGCCTTGCACTCTTCCAACCGAGACAGATAGAGGTATGTGATCTTTCCTCACAAAATCTCAGTTAAATGAGTCTGAATCCCAACATCACTTTTTCTCAAACAATTCTAAAGCTTTTACTCCATTTGAGGCTACCCAAGGCCTCTTTTTATAGTGCAAAAGAGAAGGTTTCAGTTCCAACTATGAAGGGATAGAATCCTCCTTCAAAGGGATAAGCTTCTCACATCAAGGGGTTAGCTCCTTAAGGCATGGGATGCATGAATGTAAAAAGAGCGAACTTGCCACCGCAAGATTCCTTCCAGAAGCTTCTAGAAATGACTGAAAGTGAGCTTTTGGGTTTACTTTGCGCCTTTTTAATCTTTTACAGGGGTCCGCACTCTTAACACAATCTTTTACAGGGGTTCGCACTCTTAACACAGAGAAAGTGTGTTCAGGTACGCAGGAGTCATGAACATTAGGTGCGGGACCGCAGGTAAGACAAAGAGAAAGTGTGATACCAGAGTTTTAGAGACTTTTGAGAGCTTTTCTCTTATTTTTAAGGCTTGACATGAGGAACTGATGTGTTTTACTTGCAAAGGAGGAAGTATGAGTGATAATGAGCTCATACAGATAGCAGAATGTCAAGATGACAATTTTTAGTGCAACACATAATCAAGAAATTGTTCAAGTGCTTAATAGAATTTATTTTGATGCATTGTGTAATGATCATTGTGTAGTGTCCAGAAATGTGAAAAATATTTCATTGTGTGCATGAATATTTCGTTGTGCAGAGTGCGAAAGAAGCTCATATATAATCTTTATAACTATTCGGAGAGCAGAAATGCAGGGGAACAAATGAGGGGGTGGGGGGCTGAATGGAGTGCGGAGGAAGAATCTCAATAACATTGATACATTGTGGGAGTGCAAAGGAATCTTTCTTCCTCCGCATATCCACACTTGTTTCATAAGTCCATCATGATTCAAGACACAACCAAGATATTCACATATATTTTATTGCTATAATTGATATTGTATGCAATGGAAATGGGGCTAAATTTAGTTATGATAATTCTTGTTTGCTTTCTCAATATTCTCGTAAAAAATTTCAGCTCATTAATAAATAATATTGATCTTATGTTTTCTAAATAAAAATTGGTGGCGGGTCACTTATGAATATCACTAACAATGACTAGCATGATTTTTTAGAAGAGAATCACTGAAGAAAATTGTTGATTTTTGTAGCATCAAATGTGCTATAGCCTTGAGATTTTGCAGAGAGGCTAAGACACACGCATTCCAAAATACCAAGAAAGAGTTTTAGGAAATTCCACCCAGAGA
Source organism: Pinus albicaulis (assembly GCA_034641835.2). Taxonomy (NCBI): domain Eukaryota; kingdom Viridiplantae; phylum Streptophyta; class Pinopsida; order Pinales; family Pinaceae; genus Pinus; species Pinus albicaulis. The sequence goes on along the minus strand of CM076581.1, from coordinate 588,488,808 downwards.
GGATTTAATTAAAATAATTAATCATTTTTAATGTATTCCTAAGTCCAAACTTAGGAAAAGTGATTAATTAAAGTGTATCAATTAGATCGGATGTGAATCTTCTAGATAAAGACACGGATCAACTCCTAGTTAATCTCGGCCTTTGATTATGTTTTAATATTGGTCTTTGATTTTTCAATGAGATATTATAAGAAGGAGCTTGATGGAAATTTGGAAAATACAATGGGTAGGAGATCAAGAGATTGATTTCTCAAGAGAACAACGCAGCATTTGTTGAAGGGAGATCCAATTTATTTCTTGCAGTGAGGGGCACGGATAGTTGGTCGAAGGAAGTATTCCTTATCCGATGAATACATTGCAGAGGAGGAAAAGAGATATCCAGAAGAGGTTGCGCAGTGCCACGCTAGGAAGCACAAATCTAAGGCAGCGTAGAGCCTTTGAGGAGATTCGCATATCTACTAAGGAGCAGTCAATATCTAGTGCTGGGAGCCGAGGTGTGAGATTGGAGGGCTAGATATCTGAGTTTACAATTGGAAAATCGATTAGCCATAGGAGTGACACAGTCCCTATATGCTATGACTTACATATTGTGAAGTGATTGCGTGGGGCTAGCCATTTAGAGGTTGGATCAGTGTTGGATTTGATCAATGTCGGATCGCTAGTGACATTGTGAGATAATTTTTCACTATATTTTTTCCAATTTATTCTTTGTATCAGATTTCCAGTTTGGGCATCCAAATATTTATATTCAGAAACTACTGCATAATAATTAAAACCCTCAGTTGTTGCACCAATTTTCTCGCATTGTGTTTTTCCAGGGACATTGTCTAAAAACAACGGTGTATATGTGTGTGTTTATTTCTTTCCTTCTTAGTACTTGTTTCCACGGTATTTTTTATGTTGTGAAGACTGGAATTGTACTTATTTCGATGTTTAATGTGTAACATCGTAAATAACTTGTATCAGAATTAACAAGTAGAAGAAATAACATCAGATTGTTGCAGTAGGGATTCCAATCTTGGAATTTTCACATGGGGTCAAAGCACAAGTGAAGCAGGAGTGTGGAGCAGTGAGAGCCCAATGCTGAGCAGAACAAGGAATTCAAAGGACTGCGTAAGCAGCATATCGAACCCCAGAGGGGCTATGCAGTCCATTGGCGAGGAAGGCTGAAAATTACCTCTTTGAGTGAGTCGACAGAGAATAAAATTTCCAGATCAAGATCTTGTCAGAGGCAGAGGGAGCAATGCAACAGATTCAATGTTGAGCATATATTTAGCTAGGATGCAGTTTTCTGCAAAAATTTTATGGGATAGAAAAGCATCAGAAGAGGAAAGAAGGGCACATATAGATGGAATTTCTTCCTCATAAAGTTCTGAGCCAAGGAATTTGATTTTTGATTGCAGAGCAGTAGTAGCCGGAAGCAGATCTACTTACTCCAACAGGGAGTTCGTAGAGCTAGTCAGTAGTTGCGCAGAGGAGAGAGGAGGCAGTTCGAAATTTTATTGGTGATATGGCATCAGTGGGTTGTGAGATCAAGATCAGTTGGAGGGTGCCTCCAACTATGTTATTTGGAAGGAAAGAGCTTCCTTCCTTCCAGATGAGCATGATCTCAAAACCTATATAACTAATGTGGTAGTTGAGAACACAGATGAAAATCAACTTAAGGCCTACAAGAAGGAGATGGCGAAGGCCAAGAGGCTGATCCTCGATGGAGTGAGAGATCACATTGTATCTCACATATCAGGCAAAGACATAGCCAAAGAAATGTAAGATGCATTGGCCACGCTATATCAAGGTTCTTCCAAGCGATGGAAGATGTACTTGGAAGAGAAGATGAGATGCATGAGGATGCAGAAGGGGGATCATATAGACCCCTTCCTTACAACGCTTCAGGATGTTCGGGATCGGCTGGCAGTTGTAGAGTCAACTCCTTAGCCTACTGAGTTTTTGAGATTGGCCATGAACAATGTCTTAGAAGAATGGAAAGTTTTCGTTAAGAGCATTCTAGGGAGAGAAAATATGCTGGAGTGGGAGAGGATGTGGGCTGACCTCCAACAAGAAGAGATGAGGTGTGACTTAGTGAAGAGAAACCTAGAAGGTAGCAATAGCAGCGGGCAGAAAGTAGATGTGAAGGAAGAGGAAAATGTAGCCTTTGCATCAAAGGGGCAGCAGGAGCAACATAGGAAAAAGAAGGATATTTCGAAGATCAAGTGTTTTTGATGTGGTGAGATGGGCCACTTCAGTTCTCAGTGTCCTCTCTAGAAGAAGGACAAGGAGAAGGAGCAGGATCAACAAGCTGCTATCACAAATATCTATAGTTTGTCCTCCATATTGGAGGATTATTTTTCCATGATTACCTATATACCTCCATAGGAGAGGTGGGGTGATATAGTTTTGTAGCCCCATAGTACTACAGGATGGGAAGGATCCTTGAGGAGTCCACCTCTTGGATCATCACCTTGCTATAGAAGCCCATAGCAACAGTAGCATGATGGACCAATGTTAGTTGGTGCAGTCAGGTGCTAGAGCAACATATGCAATGGTTAGCAGTGTTAGGAACTGAGCAGTGCATATCAAATTTGGCAGCATTGCAGTTGGAAAAATGCAAAGTTAGCAGCAGCGCAGAGGCTTCAGTGACAGCACAAAGGCTAACATAAGTAAGAACTCGGTGGAAAAAGGCATCAATCTAAACAAAATTGTTCCAATTGATGGAAATCTCTCAGTTCTAGTAGCAGTAGATGAGAGGGATTTTTGGATGTTGCAGTGCAGATGCAGTAATTGACATAACTATGCAGATTCAGTAGTAGCACAGATGCAGTGTAGAGAGAACTACGCAGTAGTTGGTGGGCAGTAGTAGCCAGACATTAACAGCACATATGGGATGTTGCAGAAGTCAGAGTGATGCTTCAGGAGGTTGCAACACTTGAGCAGATTCCTTTCTAAGAGGGATTGTTGATTTTTGTAGCATCATATGTGCTCTAGCCTTGAGATTTTGCAGAGAGGCAAAGACACATGTATTCCACAATACCTAGAAATCATTTTGGGAAATTCCACTTGGAGATGATTTAAATAAAATAATTAAATATTTTTAATGTATTCCTAAGTCTAAACTTAAAACATGTGATTAATTAAAGTGTATTAATTAGATCGGGTGTGAAACTTCTAGATAAAGACACGGATCAACTCCCAGTTAATCTTAGCCTTTGATTATGTTTTAATCTTGGTCATTGATTTGTCAACGAGAGATTATAAGAAGGAGCTTTATGGGCATTTAGAAAATACATCGGATAGGAGATCAAGAGATCGATTTCTCAAGAGAGCAGCGCAAAAGTTGTCAGAGGAAGATCAAAGTGATTTCTTGCAGTGAAGGGTAGGGATATTTGGTCAAAAGAAGTATTCTTGATCTGGTGAATACATTACAGAGGAGGTAGAGAGAGATCAGGAAGACAACGTGGGGATAACCATTCAGAGGTTGGATCAGTGTCGAATCGCCAGTGAAAATGTGAGATAATTTCTCACTATATTTTTCCATTTTATTCTTTGTATCATATTTCCAGTTTGGGAATCCAAATATTTGTATTCATAAATTACTGCATAATAATTAAAACCCTGAGCTATTGCACTGGTTTTCTGCCATTGGGTTTTTCTAGGAACATTGTCCAAAAACAACGATGCATATGTGTGTGTTTATTTCTTTCCTGTTCAGTACTTTTTTCCATTGTATTTTTTATGTTGTAAAGGTTTTAGTTATATTTATTTCGATGTTTACTGTGTAACGCCGTAAATAACTTGTATTAGAATTAAAAAGTAGAAGAACTAGCATTAGATTCCTCCAATAGGGATTCCAATCTTGGAATTTTCACATGGTATCAGAGCATAGGTGAAGCAAGAAAGCAGAGCAGGGAGAGCCCAACACTGAGCAGAAGGACGAGTTCAAAGGATTATGTAAGCAATAGATCAAACCCTAGAGGAGCTGCATAGTCCATTAGTCGGGAAGGTTGATTTTCATGGAAAATTATTTCTATAAGTGAGTCAACAAACAGTAAATTTTCTGGATCGAGATATTTTAAAAGCAGAGGGAGCAACGCACCAGATTCACCGTTGAGAATATCTTCAGCTAGGACATAGTTTTCTACAACAATTTTTTGGGACAGAAAAGCGTTAGAAGAGGAAAGAAGGGCACATGCAGAGGGAATTTCTTCCTCAAAGAATTCTGAGCCAAGGAATTCAATTTCTCACTGCAGAGAAGTAGTAGTCGGGTGCATAACTATTTGCTCCAATAGGGAGTCCATAGATCCAGTCAACAGTTGCGCAGAGAAGAGAGAGGTAGTTCGATATTTGATTGGAGAGATAGCATCATCTGGGTTGCGAGATCAATATCGGTTGGAGGGTGCCCCCAACTATGTTATCTGGAAGGCAATAACTTTCTTCCTTCTAGACGAGCATGATCTCAAAACTTGTATCACTATTGTGGTAGTTGATCCCATAGATATCGATCAACCCAAGGCCTACAAGAAGGAGATAGGGAAGGAAAAGAGGATGATCCTCGACGGAGTGAGATATCACATTGTATCTCACATAGCAAGCAAAGACACATCCAAAGATATGTGTTATGCATTGGCCACGTTATATTAGGGGTCTTCCGAGTAGCGGAAGATGTACTTGGAGGAGAAGATGAGATGCATGAGGATGCAGAAGGGGGAGCGCATATACCCCTTCCTTACGAGGATTCAGGATTTCTATGATCAGCTAGAAACTGTAGGGTCAGCACCTCAGCCTACAAAGTTTGTGAGATTGGTCTTGAACAAAGTCTCAGAAGAATGGAAGGTTTTTCATCCAGAGCATTTTGCAGAGAGAAAAATTGCCAGAGTGGGAGAGGATGTGGGTTGATCTCCAAAAAGAATAAATGAGGCATGACTTAGAGAAGAGCAACCTGGAAGGTAGGAGCAAAAGCAGGAAGAAAGAAGATGTGAAGGAAGAGTAAAATTCAGCCCTTGCATCAAAGGGGAAGCAGGAGTAGCATAGGCAAAAGAAGGATATTTCGAAGATCAAGTGTTTTCGATGTGGTGAGATGGACCACTTTAGTTCTCAATGTCCTCTTCGGAAGAAGGACAAGGAGAAGGAGCAAGATCAACAAGTTTCTATTGCATAGATTGATAGGTTATCCTCCATATTGGAGGAGGATTTTGCCATGATTTCCCATATACCTCTAGGGGAGAAGTGGGGTGATATGGTTTTGTACCCCCAGAGTACTACAAGATGGGTAGGATCCTTGAGGATTCCACCTTTTGTATCATCACCTTTCTACGGGAGCTCGTAGCAACAGTAGTAGGATGGACCAATGTCAGTTGGTGAAGTCAGGGGCCAGAGTGACAGATGTAATGGTTAGCAGTGTTAGGAACTGAGCAGTGCAAATCAGAGTTGGCAGCAGTGTAGTCGGCATAGTACAGAGTCAGTAGTAGCACAGAGTTTTTAGTGACAGCGCAGAGGCTAGTAGCAGTAACAACTCGGTGGACATATGCATCAATCTAAACACATTTGGTTCAGTTGATGGACATCTCTTAGTTGCAGCAATAGTAGATGTGAGGGAGTTGTGTATGTTGCAGTGGCAGTAGAAACAGATTTGTAGTGCAGATGCAGTTGTTTACAGCATCATGAGAGTCAGCAGCAACACAGATGCAACTCAGAGAGAGCTACGCAGTAGTTGGTGGGAAAAAACAGTTAGACATTAGCAATGTAGTTGGGATGGTGCAAAAGTGAGAGTAATTCTTCAGGAGGTTGCAGCACTTGAGCACATTCCTCATAAGAGGGAGTGTTGATTTCTATACCATCGAATGTGCTCTAACCTTGATATTTTTTAGAGAGGCTAAGACACATGCATTCCAAAATACCCAAAAATTGTTTTGGTAAATTCCACCAGGAGAGGATTTAATAAAAATAATTAAACATTTTTAATGTATTGTTAAGTCTAAAATTAGGAAATGTGATTAATTAAAGTGTATTAATTAGATCGAGTGTGAATATTCTAGATAAAGACACAGATAAACTCCTAGTTAATCTTAGCCTTTGATTATGTTTTAATCTTGCCCGTTGATTTGTCCATGAGAGAGTATAAAAAGGAGTTTGATGGGAATTTGGAAAATACATCGGGTAGGAGATCAAGAGAGCAGCGCAACAGTTGCCAGAGGAGGATAAAAGTGATTTCTTGCAATGAGGGGCAGGGATAGTTGGTCGAAGGAAGTATTCCTGATTCAGTGAATACATTACAGAGGAGGAAGAGAGAGATCCAAAAGAGGTTGTATAGTGCCACTCTAGCTAGCGCAGAGTTGAGGAAGCACAGAGCTACGTTGAGGTAGCACAGAGCCTCTGAGGAGATTTATATATTTGTTAAGGAGCAGTCCAGATCTAGTGTCGAGAGCTGGGGTGTGAGACTGTAGGGCCAAAGATCTGAGTTTCCAGTTGGCAGATTGATCAGCCAAAGGAGTGACACAGTCCTTGGAGGTTGTGATGCAGAAAAGGCACAGAGACAACGTGGGGCTATCCATTCAGAGGATGGATCGGTGTTGGATCACTAGTGACAGTGTGAGATAATTTCTCACTATCTTTTTTCCAGTTTATTCTTTGTATCAGATTTCCAATTTGGGCATCCAAATATTTGTATTCACAAACTATTGTATAATAATTAAAACCATCAATTGTTGCACCGGTTTTCCCGCATTGGGTTTTTCTAGGGACAGTGTCCAAAAAAAATGGTGTATATGTGTGTGTTTATTTATTTCCTACTCAGTACTTGTTTCCACATTAATTTTTATGGTGTGAAGGCTACAGTTGTATTTATTTATATTTTACTGTGTAACACCATAAATAACTTGTATTAGAATTAACAAGTTGAAGAAATAATATCATATTGCTGCAGTAAGGATTCCAATCTTGGAGTTTTCATAAAAAATAATATTTGGTTGTACTGAATATTTGCACATAGAAATAGAAAAAAATATGCTTGAACAATTTGTTTTGGCTTCTACAAATCACAAATAATAATTTTGATTGAGCTAATAAATTCATCCATGTGTATAAAGAATTGTGTAGAAACTTTTTCAATGTGCAGAGTGCAAAAGTGCATAGAAAATTCCACACAATGAAATCTCTGTGTGTTCCACATACGAAATTACCTCAGTTCCATTTAATCAAGTTGCTTAATATGAATTTCATTACGTGCAATGTGGAGGTGTATTTTTTGGAAACGATTGTGGTTCGATGTAAATTAATTACAGTATTGACTCACGAGTAATCTTCGTAGGGAGCCAAATAGGTCTAGGTGAATGACCTTCGAATTTATGGATACTAGGGTAGTGATATGTATTTAGTGTGAGGCAAACTATAGAATAGTACTATGTTAGTCATTGCTAAAAGCTCTAATTGTAATTCTTATTGATTTTTTGTGCTTAGTTTCTACTTTTGATTTTTGAAATTGTTAAAGCTTGTGCACATAAATTTAAGTCCCCACAAAATTAATAGATCAATTTCACTATGAAATATGAAAGAAACTTTCATTATCCGAGGTGCGGAGATGCGGATGTGCAGAGGAAACACAATGGAAGCTTGTTCCGCATATCCACACTTTGAATAATATATTTTGTATTTCTTGTGAAATATATTTTAAAGAATCCTTAGCAAAGTTATAAAACAAGATCATAAACGAAGATCATAAATACTATATGAATCGCTAAAAACTGGATCTTCATCATAATGATCATTATCATCATTGATTTATGTATTTATCTCACATGCATATGCATCCTTGTTTTGATCAAAGACCACAATATTTTTCGGCAATTCAATTTTACTTGAAATAAAGCTTACCATCTAGAAATTTCATTAATTAAATAAACATTGCTTTGAATTTTCCATTACAGTTTAAACATATTCATGATAACACTTGTGATTTAAATGCTAAATGCATCATATAAAATGTTTACAGATTTGTTAAAAACACCTAATGTTTCAAATTTTCCAATGTTAACCTATAACAACATTCTCTTGCTATGAAATTCAATAAAATTGGATGCATACGAAGATACAAAACATTGCTTGGAAAAAGTCTATGTTCCTTGCTCCACACACCAGTTCTCTCACACAACACTTATTCCTCACATGCATTAAAAATACAATTGAATATTTGATAATAAGTATTTAATTCACAAATTTAATATCATAAATGCACACAGTATTTGAAAGCATCTGATAGAATGGGTGTGTGGAAGAAATTTGTTGACGGGAAATTTATGCTGAGGATTGCAACACTATCGATGAATGTTTTTTTCACTTCACAAATAAAATTTATTTTTCCTTTCTTTGCACATCTGTTTTTTCGTACAATTCTCCTTTCTCACACGCATAAAGAAGACACTTCATTTAATATTGGATACTAAGTTTCTGCTTAAAGTTTAAATAATATCATGTGTACAGAATAAAGCTCTCTTTGCAACACCATCCAAGATTATTAATTGATTAATAATATGTATTTTCATGTAGGAGAGATGTGTATGTAAGGAGGACTGAAACTTTGGGGAATAAAGTCTCAGTTCCTTGCTTTGCACACATGTTCTCTCGCACAATGCTACTTGTTCACACACATTAAAAAGACACTTAATTTAATATTCCATAATAATAATAATAAGTATCTAACACACAAATATCATTATTTACACCTCTGCACTGCACACAAAATGTGGGATATGTGTTTTTTCACTATTCAATAATTCTTCATTTCGGTTATTTGTTGTTATTGTTGCATTCGTATTGCGTGCAATGAAAGGAAACATTGTGTATTTTTCTCCACATTTCACATATGTGGCCACTCAGCAATATGTCTTAGAATTTTTAATACATTGTTTGAAGTGTGGAGGTGCAGATTCATACATTGTGCGGAGTCCAGAAATTCATATAGAGCAAACACTGAGCACTATTATATGTCAATTTATTTGTACGAAAGGGAATGTACATGGAATTGAAGGTTCTTCCATTTTGTGTAGCCTGAAAATTCATATTAAGTATATACTAAGGAATACTAAGCCTGGAAAATTACAATCTTCCTTGTAATGAGTGCAGAAGAAGCACGATGCAAACGAAAAAAGAACAAAATTGCAAATTAATTTCATGTAAAATGGAAAGAGTTTTCATTGTGCAAAGTGTGTTTTCCACATTTTCATCTTCCACATAATGAGATCAACTCAAAACTAAGACGTTTCTACATTCTTTCAGCAAATTAGTGAATCGACACATAATCAGGAACAGGAAGTGTTGCCATGTACAAAAATTCATTTCTATCAAATAGATCCAACTGCCATTAACATAGTAGTGGGTGTCAACTGAACTATGAACTCAGTTCGTAATAGAGATAATTGGCCAGGTTTCCGCACAATATTTCTTTGTGATTGTCATTGTACACCTTTCGAATTAGATTTATTATTGATATCATGTATGATAGTTATAATTATCACAAAGAATTCACATTTAATTTGGTTCGTAAACTTCTGACACTTAGGATACTTATATCAATGATATTAAAGCAAGAGCAAAGTGTGAAGTAAATGGAATAGATGGTTTTAGAATTTCGAGATTTATTTCCACTTCTTCCTGTAAATGTCAGCTTTACTATCTTGAATTTATATTTATTAAGAGTGTCCAATAAAACATATTTCACACACAAAATAGTAACATATGGTGATTATTTAGCATCTCAAAAAATCTACACTTAAAGGCCATTGAAAACATTATTGATTGAGAGAATATTTTGAAAGTACAAAGTGAAAATGGCTGGCAGAGGAAGGAAATAAGTTATTTGCATTGATACGATTAACTCACTTGTGCTTATAGATGAGAAATTTCAGTAGTCGGCTATAGATCAGCGATATATGAATCTGCCAACGGAAGAGAAGAATAACGATAAGATTTCGTCTAGCAAATTACTGATTGTTGCATGCATTCCAAAAGTTTTTAATTTCAGAGAAATAATTTATTTGTGTGCAAAAATTTTTTATTCAAACACGAGAAAAAATATGCTAACAATGAAGAATATTCAAATTCCTCTGACTCTGGAGGCATTTAGATGCATATTCAAGCTACCGAAACCATAAATATGTTTAAATTGTCGGAAGCAAATAATTTTATGGAGTCACAAGAAAGGGGCATAAACATCATTCAATAATTAATTTCACCAACTTCTCAGGTTCCTTGTGATATCTTTGTTCTAGATATTTTTTTTTATACAATCATTTAGAGTCTTATGTTGGCTTTGTGCATGTCTAGTGGGGCCAAGAAACTATGACCAATGTCCCAAAATCCATTTTGTATCTCCTCTATTACTCATATAAATAAAAAAAATTATTCGACTTGTTTGATCTTATTTCAAATGAATTAGCTTTATAGTTAGTCAATTTGTCCAAAAGAAATAGATTTTTTATGATGGTGTACCTAATAACATCCCTAGTGTTAGCCACCAATAAAATTTGTCATATCAAATGGTGGCTAAAATGTTTTTGGAGCCTTCAAGGAACAAATTTTATTGCAAAAAAAGTGTCATCTCTTGAAGGCTCATGAAGGCATCTGGCCCTTTGTTCAAATCTTCATTGTTGTTTCCATCTAGAAATCAGAAATTTTGTTGATTCCATAAGAGAAAATACTGCTGCAAACACCATGTTCCCCTCTTTCCACTTCAAAACTAACCTCCATTTTTACCCCTTTCCATTCCCATTAAATTCCTCTATTTTTCATTTTTCCCCATTTCCCTTTCATAAAATCCCCTTTACAGAGTTTAAAACTCCTTTTTGAACTCTGCCGAAACCCCCAAATCCATCAAAAAACTCTAAAAATTTCATAAAAATAATAAGTTTTTTCACTAAGGGTTTAAGCCCCTTTGGGCTAAGTCCTAACCACTTCCCCATTATATGCCCTGGTGCTAGAACCAGTCGCTAAACCATTTAAGCGCTAATCGCATCACAAAAATCCAAGCGCACAAGTCTTTTGGTGAAATTAAAAGTTCCGATGCGATTAGCCCTTTATTACATAAATCTCGATCCTATAGCCGCTTCATATAGACCAAAGGCCCCGCAGTCGAGCGCCATGCATTTCTTATCTATATATATATTCCGCCCTGATGCATAAAAACCTTTGTTTTTATTAAATTTTTGGGTTTTCATATATTATAAAGGGTTTCTGCCGATGTAAGTTTTAAAACGATATCGACCGTTGATCTAAAGCCGATCAACGATCAGCGCATGATCGCATCGCAAGTTTTTTCGGGCTCACTTTTGTATCCCCTCGGATTGGCCATTCCTCGATCTATCTTGGACCGTTGATCTCTTCCCCACCTTCCCAGATCCAACGGCCCACATTCGCTCGGATTTATAGCCTTCCTCTGCCTTCAAAATCCTCCGATTCATTCCCTACTATTGATCTGATCCTCAGATCAACGACTAGCGCTCAATTGCTCCATCGCACCCCAAGTTCTTTGCCCCGCTGATGCCTTTGCTTACGATTGCATCTGGACCATCCACGTGTCCAGATCGGACGGTCCAGATTGCATTTCCCGACTTTGGTCTAAAAATATGTAGCCCCACTCATAATTTTTTTTAGCCAATCCTAGTCATTGATCTCTGGAGATCAACAGTCCTGCTTCAAATTTTCTCCGCCTGTATATTTTTGTTTTAAACCCCAGATTTAAATATCCACCGTCAATCCCCTGATCGGACGGCCCATAATGAATCCGCCCTCCCCGCTATCTGCCCGCGCATCTAATCCATTTCGTGCTCATTCTCCTCCGTCATATCTGAGGCCCCAGATCTAACGGCCCACAATTTATATCGCGTAGCTTTTAGCGCGAAGTTTATTTTCCCAAAGGCCACGCGAAATGGGTGGTTTTCTGAGGCTGTGTGTTGGGCAGGGACGCATATCACATTCCAAAAGGAAAAATTTCCTACTCGCCCTTTTGTCGCACGAAAACCACTGTTTTGCAACCCGAAACTGCTTTCCCTCTTTCCTTTATATATTGCATCGCGCGCTTCCTTAGCCATTGATCTCGTTGGGCGGATCTAATCTGACGGCCCACAATCACCCAGGAAACCACGAATTTCCTCAATGTATTTTTCCTCCGAACAAAGGTTTTTAACCTTATCCTTTGCATTTTCTCCATTTCTTTGTTTAAGTGGTCTTTCCTCCATTATGTTTCCCCAACTGATCCCCACTGTTGATCTTTGCGTGATCAATGGTTCTGACTAATTTCTCCCTCTGGTTTCATTTTGACTGCCTCCAAATGAATCTTCACCATTGGATGCTACCATCCAACGGCCACGCTCCTTCCCCACACCCTCTGAAGCAGTTTACCCAATAAACGCAGGATTTCATAACAGTTGTGTGTTTTTTGCAGGTTCAAATGAATTTCAAAATATTTTAAAGAGAAATGATGAAGCCGAGGGTGACGATTTTTAGGGCTTTGTTTATTTAAAGAGAGGAACTACAAAGGGTTCAGAACCACGTCTCGTCAATGCTCCATGGGCATTGATGCCATATGAGCCCTGTGCGGCCCTGCACATCAACAAGACACACAGCAATGCATAAAATAAATAAAAGAGTATCAGTATTGAAGACAAAATACAACAGAACAGAGGATTGAAGACAGTATTGGGGGATTACGGCTAAGATTGATTATCAAAATCCTAATCCTCCAAATTAAAACACAGTTAAAGAAAATCATAAGTGTTTATCAGACAGAAAGGCCTCCACCGCCTCATCAGAGGCAAATTGATTCCTCTCAGCTACCACAAAGCCATCTGTGCCTCAAAGCATTCAAACAGAGGCCGAAGTTATTGATCAGAATCAGATATTTTCCTCAACGCAACCGAAGAATTAATTTTTCCAAAGGAATTTAATGTAAAATATCAGCAGAGTTATTTTATCCTGAAACAGAGCCTTAAAGTCAACAAAAGCTCCCACCGAGCTTAATTCTTAATGTAAAACATTTAATACATAGGACACATATGTAAACTTCTCCATCGAGCCCCTTAAAGGCCGAGAAGCTATTAATCTATATTAATTGACCCAGAAGATCTTTTATCAGATCTCACCTCCTCATTCCTTCTATAAATACTCTTGTAGAAGATGAGAAAATGTTGGTTGCAGAACTTTGAAATATACTTAAGCTCTTAACTTCTGATTGTAAATAGTGTTCAAAGGCTCTTGAAGCTCTGCTTGTGATAGAATAGTTAGGCTGAGTAGTGAAGATGATTGCTAACCTGAAACACTGGACTTAAAGCTGTAACTGGTTTGAAGCATCAATACAAGCTGATTTATGGGATCCTGGTCTATGTCGACGGTGATGTTATTTCTTATTGTAAATTGTTATTTTATTTCTGTTTTCACTTTGTTCATATTCTCTGATAAAGAACAGCAAGCATAGAGTTAGGATTTACTGTATATCAGTACCCTTCTCTGACTGATAAGGTTTATCTAAATGTTTTCTTCCAAATTTTGTTATTTAGGAATGATTAAATTCAGTTCAGGTAGTTAGGAATGCTGGCGTTCCCTCATCCTCTTGTCTTAGCTAATTGTTATTCTTGAAAGTCATTTTCATTTCATGTTAAGTAGAGATGAACTAAGGAAGATATGGTGAGCCTTGGTCCTAGCTTTATCCCAAAATACTGACTGAAAGTTTCCCTAGGAATGTGTTGAAAGCTGGCCAGTTTCGAAGTACTTACCAGATCTTAGACCATTCTTTGTTATCATTTGTGTTTCCCTTTGTGTTCTAAATGTTTTTCTATTGAAAGTATATCAAAGGTTGGCTAGTTTCGAAGTACTTACCAGATCCTGGATTGCTTTTATGTTATTCTTAAGTGTTTTTCAAAGGCTGGCTAGTTTCAAAGCACTTACCAGATCTTGGGCTGCTCTTTGTTCTTCATTTGTTTAATTCCCCTTCTTTTTGTATCATCTCATTTCGTAAATCAACTTTAAAGATATCCTTAGACATAGATGACTTGCCCCATGGACCACTCTTGAACCTGATTGTTTCAATTAAAACCCTATTATGACTCCATAGCCCAATGGAATAAAACCTACAATTATCCATCTTTTTTGCCAAAGCTTGTTATGATTGCTTGCAACTTCTCACCTTTGGAGCTCTTTCCATTTAGAACTTTCCACTCAAGCCATAATCATGCTCAACCATCCAAAAAAAACAAAAATTCTCAGCCTTCATAACTAGCCTAATATCATTACCCAAAACCTCAAAGACAAATCCATCTTTGCACTTATTGGAGAGATCCCTCTCTGAATTCAGGAGGGCTAGATCCTAGAATCCCAAATGGTTGAAAAGGTGTTCTCCCTGCCATCGGACTTTGCCAATCTTGCTGATTACAGGAAGTTAACATTTCTGGCGACTCCACTGGGGAGAAACCAAAATCTCTGGTTCCCTTAAAAACTTCATAAAAACTTGCGAGTAAAAAGTAGCCTTTCAAGCACTACCAACACACAGTAATCATGATGAAACTTGTTTGAATCAGTGACAAACTAGGCAAACCCTAGGATTCTCATCAGAATTTATCTAACCTTGAAGGATCAGCTGTCTTAGCCATAAGAGTAGACTGTCTTTGTCTCATAACTGTAGCTAAGTTTTGAAATAAAGTTAGGACACTCTTAGAAACCACACAACTGAAAATAACTCAGAAAACCCAAAAATATTTCAGATTGGTATCTAATAAACATGGTGGTGGACCATAAAACCTTTTACCTCCAAAAGAGCTAAAAACTTCCACTTGGCGACTCCACAATCCTTATCAGACCTTAAGACTCCACTGGGAAGAACCCTTATCATTGTAATATCATTTGAACTCAGTTAGAGGACTGTAGGATTAAAATTTGTCTAAAAAATATCAGTTAACCTTTTAAAGATTGTCATATCTGGTTAAAATTTTTCTTGTTTAGTTGGGTCTGAAAAACACAGTATAGTGGCTCCTAGAAAGATTCATACTAGAGCCTATCCTAACCCGAACCCACCAAAGATAGTTGATAACCCGAAAAGTATCCTTAGGGAGTCTCCTAGGATTAAATTATCAATTGTTTTCAGATCACCCTTGAAAGCTAATTCAGTTTCTGAAAATATTTCAGCTCTACAACAATCACAAGTTGACTTAGTAAATCCATTTAGAACTAGGTCATTTGATGATATAATTCAGCTAGATTCTGAGTCTTCACTTTCATCTCCTAAAACAAGTGAACATCCTGGTAATAGAGAAACAACACCACATGATTCACATTTCCTTTCCAATTTAGATGTTTCTCATCCAAGATCAGCTCAGCAATCTATTCCCGGTCCATCCACCTATGTTCACCAAACATCCACTGTCCAAAACACTCCACTTCAGCCCACTTTCCCTTTTTTTAATCCACCTCTTGTAAATCCACCTCCACCACATATCATGGCAACATGGTATGCTCCCTTAGTCCTTCCTGTACCATTATTCAATCTTCCACATGACTATCATTCCAAAATTCCATTATATGATGCTAGTAATGCGACTACTGCGTCACAAAATGTGGATAAGATGAATGACTACTTTGAAAAAAATGAAATTGATGATGATTCTGTCAAGCTTAGATTATTTGCTGCAAGTCTGGGGGGAGAAGTAAGAAAATGGTTTAAAGGCTTAACCCCCCATAGTATCAATGATCTCCAAGCCTTCCATCAGACATTCTTAAACAAATGGGAAGTGAAGAAGAATCCTCTCCAAGTCCTTTCTGATTACAAGAACCTCCATAAAAACACTGGGGAAAGTGTACAATATTACTACACTAGATTTAACAGTGTATATAATGCACTTTCCCCATATCTAAAACCTCCACAAGGCTCAGCTCTAAACAATTTTCCTAAAGGGTTTGACCCTGAGATGGCCTATCAGCTGAGAGAGAGAGATCCTGCAACTCTTGAAGATATGAAAAAAGGAGCTCTTGCTGTGGAAGTTAACTTAATGGAGAAGACAGCAAGAATGAAAAATGAGAAGAGAGTATCCTTCAGAGAGGAATCTACCCCTTCCACTTCCAGCTCAAAAATGGAAAAAATGATGGAGGAGATGATGAAGAAAATGAGCATTCTCGAGAGAGCACAAGCAAGTCAAAACCAAACTGCTCCTCAAAACAGAAACTAGAACCAGAATCAGAATTTTAGAAGGAACCAACCTCCAAGCAGACCTAGGGAAGATGATCAACAGATCACTCCTCCCTTTCATCAAAACTATGTGAGTGAGGTTGAGGAAACAGATGAACCAATAGAGGAAGATGATATCAACATGATGGGAGTAGATAATGATGACTTTGAGTTTCATTATGATAAAAAACAAGGTCTTTACACACCTTATGATGACAAAAGAGATAATGATGAAAGTTATTATCAAGACATGGAAAATGTCATCATAGAATCTCAAAGAGAATACGACCTTAGAAGTAAAACCAGTCAACAAACTCCCAACACCAAAACCTCTGACAAATATTCACAAAACAGCACTATAAGTAAACCTAAAGTTGTCAAATAGAAGGACAAAACAGTGGCTAGAAATTCTGATAAAGATAAAGAGAAAGGCACTCAAAACAATCAAAAACAGAGTGCGGACCTTAGTAGTACTAACACTTCAGCTAGTACTCCTGTTAAAACCATTTTGTCAAATGTAAATAGAACAAATCAGCAAGCTGATATTGCTGACAGAGTGGCAGCTAATAAGGCTGAGACAAGTACTTCAAAGAATCAAATTCCTTTTAGCTTGGAGCAGGAAATTTCCAAAATTAAAATCTTTGTTCCCTTGACTGAGTTAGCTGCCCAAAATGTATATAGGACCCAAATTTTGAAGGCTTTAAACATTGAAGAGAATAATGACACAATCAATCTTAATGATGACCAGCCCGAGCTTATTTTTGGTCCAAATATTGAAGGTAAGTATCAAGAGGGGCCTGTTCCTCCCTTTTATGTGAGTTTAAACGTTCATGACAAGATTTTTCACAACGCTATGCACGATTCTGGGGCTTCTCATAATTTAATGCCTAAATTTGTGATGGAGAGCCTGGGTCTGGAAATCACCAGACCTTATAAAGACCTTTACTCCTTTGACTCGAGCAGAGTAAAAGGTTTAGGATTGATCAAAGATCTTTATGCTAACTTAGCCCAGATTCCAGCCAAATGCTTAGTCATGGATATTGTTGTGGCTGATGTGCCCCCAAAGTATGGAAAGCTATTATCAAGGTCTTGGGGGGCTAAGTTACAAGGAACTATGCAGATGGACATGACCTATGTGATCATCCTTGTTTTTAATCAAAAAAGAAGACTTTACAGGGAGTCCCATATGCAATACACAGTTACAAGCCAAGACATACCACAAAATTCTCCTCTGTATTCTGTAAATACAGGCCTCGATTATTTTATCTTGTTTAACGATGAAACTTTGGGTGAACAAGTCACTTTAACATAATTGATGGCCGATAGGGAGGAAGAAGAGCACAACACAAAAGTGTCAAAACAGTTTGCTGCATTCAAAAATTTTAGCAAACCAGACACAGGTCTTGAGCTACAAGTCATGCGTCCTTTTCTTTTAAACCTTGATAGTCAAGAAAACATTCCTCAAATAAATGAACAACCTGAGGAGTTAAAATGAATACAACTAAGTGCTGATATTCTACAACAACCCGAAAGCACTTTAGTTAAAGATGACAGACATCAAACAGATGAAACCGAATCTAGTCCTCTGTGGAGTATGAATTTCGATGCGTCATGCACCAGAACCAATGCTGGTGCAGGTGTTTGGATTTGCAACACTGAGAATAACCACACAGAAAACATTTCCTGTAGATTAAACTTCCAGTGTTCAAATAACATAGCGGAATATGAATCCTTGCTTTTAGGCTTGCGTTTGTTGAAAAAGTTAGGAGCCAAGAGAATTAAAGTGTATGGAGATTCCGAGTTAATCATTAGGCAAGTCAACGGGGAATACAACGCAAATCACCTAAGACTTAGGGCCTATAGAAACGATGTCTTGGACCTTTTAAAAACTTTTGAGGAGTACCAGATAATTTTTGTCCCAAGAAAAAGAAATATCCCAGCCCACAACTTAGCCTTTGCAGCTAGAACATGCTTAATGCCATATGAAACCAACGACTGCACAACTCAGATAAAATTCAGACCAGTCATTCCTAATAACGAAAAATACTGGAAAGTGTTCGACGGAGACAAACAAATAGAAGACTTCATGCAATTCAGAAATGAATTCGAACTACATAGTTCGGATTCAAATTATGATACAGACTGCGACAGTGAAGAAAATTTTCTTGGTGAAGAAGAACCATCTCTTGAGCTTGTTGATATAAATCTTTTGTCTAGAAAACTTGAAAACAAAACAGAGATGATTGCAGAGTTAGAAACAGAGGAGTTAGAAACCTTGCAGTCCAAAGATCGGAGTTTGCCTAAGGGTCTGGCCCCTTTAGAAGAGTTGTTCGATTTTAACGATGTGACCAAGAAGCCAAAACTGGAGCCTGTAGAGACTGAAGTGGAGGAATGCAATATAGGCACTAAACTAAAACCAATGATGATTAAACTATCTAAGACTTTACCAGCTCACATTAAACTCAAATACATATAGCTGTTTAAAGAATTTTCTGATGTTTTTGCGTGGAGTTACGAAGATCTTAAATCCTATGACACTGAAGTAATACAGCATAGAATTCCTCTCAAGGAAAACAAAAAACCATTCAAACAGAAGCTGCACAGAATTAACCCTGTTCAGCTACCTTTGGTTGAGAAGGAAATCAAGAAAATGTATGAAGCTGGTATTATTGTCCCTATTAGATATTCTGAGTGGGTGTCTAATCTGGTGTCTGTTAGGAAGAATACTGGAGAGATCAGGCTTTGTATATACTTTAGAGACTTAAACAAAGCTTCATTAAAAGACAACTACCCTTTACCTAAGATGGATCATATTTTACAAAGGGTGGTAGGGTCTAGAAGAATTTCTTTGCTTGATGGCTACTCAGGGTGCAATCAGATCTTAGTTCACCCTGATGATCAATTAAAGACAGATTTTACTACACCATGGGGCACTTTCATGTATGTGATTGCCCTTTGGTCTAATGAATGCTGGTGCAACATTCCAAAGAGCCATGGACATAGCATTCTCGGAGGAGCTGGGCTACTTCATCATTATTTATCTGGATGATGTTACTGTTTTCTCAAAGACAGATGAAGAGCACTTAGAACATTTAAGAACAGTCTTCGAGAGATGCAGGAAGTTTGGAATATATTTGAACCCTAAGAAGACACTTTTCAGTCTCCAAGAAGGTAAGCTTCTCGGGCACATTATTTCAGAAGAGGGTATTAATATAGATCCAAAGAGGATCGAGGCCATATTGCAAATCTCTCATCCTCGAAACATCAAAGAGTTGCAATCTTTCATTGGAAAGATTAACTTTTTGAGAAGCTTCATCCCCAACTTGGCTGAGCTCCTTAGAAATATTACAAACATGTTGAAGAAAGAGAAAGGGGTAAAATGGACCTTGGAAGCAAAAAATTCCTTTGAACTGGTGAAACATGCGGTAACCAAAACACTAGTTCTAATAAGTCCTGATTTTTCAAAATATTTTTATATTTTTTCATTTGCATCAGAACATACAATAGTTTCCGTCATTTTACAGAAAAATCCACAAGGAAAAGAGCAGCCTATTGCATTCTTTAGCAAGGCATTGAGGGATTCCCCTTTGAAGTATAACATTATGGAAAAGCAAGCTTTTGCTTTGGTTAAAGCTTTAAAAGACTTCAGAGTATACATCTTGCACTCACACATCATTGCCTTTGTCCCAAATTCAGTTGTGAAAGACATTCTAATATAGGACCCAGATGGTAAGAGAGGTAAGTGGATTTTTTTTATTCTTGAATATGATCTAGCAATAAAACCCACTAAACTCATCAAAGGCCAAGGTCTAGCTAGATTGATGGCTGAATCAAATTTTGAAGTTCTTGATATTAATATGATTAACGCTTTAGATGATCAAGAGGAAATCTCAACTCCCATTGTTGAAGACCATTTTATGAATTCCTCTTGGTATGCTGACTTTCTTTATGTTTTGCTTAATGTGAATACACCTCCTGGTTTGAAAAAAATGAAGGCAAGGTTTTTGAAATTGAAAGTTGTAAACTATTGCATTATAGATAGATGTCTTTATTGGAAAAATTCAAGTGGTATATTGCTTAAATATTTGCCTGAGTATGATGCAGAGAAGGTTAAGCACGAGTTCCATGAAGGAGAGTGTGGAGGCCATTTATACTGGAAGACAACAGCCAACAAAATCTTGAGGGCTGGTTACTATTGGCCTACTCTTTTCCTTGATGTACACAAAATGATAATTTCCTGTCATAAATGTCAACTTTTTGAAGGCAAAAGGAAGCTGCTACCCCTGCCTCTGCATCCAATCATTGTTGAAGACCCTTTTCAACAGTGAGGACTTGACTTCATAGGTGAAATCCATACATCATCATCTGCCCAGCATAGATGGATTCTCACTGCCACAGAATACTTCACTAAATGGATAGAAGCCATCCCTTGTAGGAAAGCCAATGATTCTGTTATCATAAAATTCATGGAGAATAATATTCTCTCTATATTTGGTTGTCCTACCAAGATCATCACTGATAATGCAACAACATTTGGATCAAAGAAGATGGTTGAGTTCTGTCACAAATACCAGAAAACTTTGGGACATTCCACGGCCTATTACCCTCAAGTTAATGGACTTGCAGAATCCTCAAACAAGAGTTTAGTGAACATAATCAAGAAGTTGTTGGAGGAAAACAAAAAGTCTTGGCACACAAAGCTTGTGCATGCACTTTGGGCTGACAAGTTAACTTTGAAGAAATCTATTGGCATGTCACCCTACCAGCTTGTGTATGGCACTGATGCAATATTTCCTACCAGCCTTGGTGTGCCAGTTATGAAGTTAATTCAAGAGGTTCAGTCTGAATATAATAACATGATTAGAAGGATAAATCAGACTATTCACCTTCAACAAACCAGAGAGGAGGTTTATAACAAAGCATTGAAGAAGCAGGACAGCATTAAAAAGATTTTTGACGGAATAAAAAAGGCCATCAATTTCAATATTGGGGACAAATTTTTAAAGTGGGACTCAAAGAGAGAAGACAAGGGCAAGCATGGAAAATTTGACAACTTGTGGCTTGGCCCTTACTCCTTTCATTCAGCTGCTGGTAATAATGCATTTTTCTTACAAGAGTTGAATGGAGCAGAATTGTTTGGGGGTCCTGTCAATGGCAGGATGCTTAAACATTACTTCTCTTGATCCATGTCATGTTCTGAAGAGCCATTTTATTTTTTTTCTCATTATAAATATTTCATTCATCATTGCATTCAAAGTTAGAAAAATCAAAAATACAAAACAATGAAATAAAGAAAAGAGGGCAGATTGTAAAAACAATAAAGGTGCATCCCCATACTAACAAAAAGAGAAACAAAATCTAAAAGTGTGCAAGCTTAAATGCCACTCCTGAAAAACACACTCCTAGTTAGTCATACAGCCTAATCTTGACTAATTAGTTTTAAATTTACTGTTGATAGCATAGCGAATTCGATTTGCCAAACTGTTTAATCTTGGCTTATTAGTAGATAGATTAGGCTAGAAATTAAAGGTTCAAACATGCTCAAAATCTGAACCTGTGTTTCCAAAATATGAATGACTCAAATCTGTTCAAATTTCTGAGTCAAAAACAGAGGAATAACTGGTTCTAATCAGCTCAAAATCTAAACCAGTTGATCAAAGAAGAAACAGATCAAAAAAGAGTCAAAACAGAGCTGTAAAAAGATGAAGGAAGTGCTTTGAACTTTCAGATCTTAAGCCTTCCATTTTTATTTTATTTTCTGCAAAATAATATCTATGTGCAACTTGTTTTTTATGCCATAGATCAGCATCAAGTCAGACTGTTCAATCCTAACTTGTATGCTTTTAAATTTCTGTTTTAGAAATTAGAGAATAAAAATCTGTTAGACTGTTTAATCCTAAAAGATTGGTAGATTAGGTAGAGAAGCTTATGAACTCAACAGTTTAATCTGAGTTCATGGAGAAATAACACTACTACATTTGGCGGAAATTCCGACACTTGGTTCAGACGCTTTTGACCAAATGTTGGAAATTTCCCCAAATTTTTTCCATCCCGCCCGAAACCGTCGCTATACCGACGTTTATAGAAAAGTGTCGCAATACCGACACTTAGAAAAGTGTTACAATTGCGACGTTTGGAGGAAGACGTCGCAATTGTGACACTATGGCCCAAAGCATCGCTATTTAGACGACTCCAATCGTCGCAAGTGCGACACAATGTCTAGGTGTCGCCATTGCGACGTTTAGGTACCCGTCGCAATAGCGACGCTTTTTCCGCCGTCGGTATAATGACACTTATATGCGCGCCACATAAAAATACGAAACTTATATGCGCGCTACATAAAAATTCGAAACTTATATGCGCGCTACATAAAAATGATTTTATTGTTTCGTATTTGTCGCAATAGCTACATTAACGTTTGATATCACGCGCGCATTCGCCCTCTACTCTTGCAGAACAGCATTTGCCCTCAGCATTCGCGCTCAGCTCTTGCAGAATAGCATTTTCCCTCAGCATTCGCCCTCAGCGTTCGCCCTCAGCTCTTGCAGAACAGCATTCGCCCTCAGCTCTTGCAAAATGGTAAGTTCTTAATGCAGGCCCTTCCTCCTATAGTAGGGTTGACTCTATTTGGGTTTTTTTGGTCAATTCTATTGGATTGTGTTAGGCTGTATGGTTCTCTCTAGATGTCAAGAATAAAGATTCAATACCCTCTATTATCTTCATCACCCAATACAAGATTTAAATTTTTCCCAAAGAAACGCTTATTAATTTGGCAGCCATTATTTCTTCCTGCTTTAAAAACCCTACATTTAAATGAAAACAAGCATTGCATTTCAACTACAAAAATCTATTAGTGTTCAAACGTACATGTGTGCTACATTAACGTCTGATATCACGCACGCATTCGCCCTCCGCTCTTGCAGAACAGCATTCGCCCTCAGCTCTTGCAAAACAGCATTCGCCCTCAGCATTTTCCCTGAGCTCTTGCAGAAAAGCATTCGCCCTGAGCTCTTGCAGAACAGAATTCGCCCTAGATTCGCCCTCAGCTCTTTCGGAACAGCATTCGCCCTCAGCTCTTGCAGAACAGCGTTTTCCCTCAGCATTCGCCCTCAGCGTTCACCCTCAGCTCTTGCAGAACAGCATTCGCCCTCAGCTCTTGCAAAATGGTAAGTTCTTACTGCAGGCCCTTCCTACTATAGTAGGGTTGACTCTATTTGGGTTTTTTTGGTCAATTCCATTGGATTGTGTTAGGCTGTAGGGTTCTCTCTAGATGTCAAGAATCAAGATTCAATACCCTCTATTATCTTCATCACCCAATACAAGATTTAGATTTTTCCCAAAGAAACGCTTATTAATTTGGCAGCCATTATTTCTCCCTGCTTTAAAAACCCTACCTTTAAATGAAAACAAGCATTGCATTTCAACTACAAAAATCTATTAGCGTTCAAATGTACATGTGTGCATCACTTGTGTAGGGTATTACTTTTCCACTTTCACATTATCCAAGAATGTGTGCAATATAGTTCATATTTTTTGTGATTTAGATTGTCTTGAAAAAGGAAAGGTAAATTATTTCCCATGGAAAAAGAAGGTTTTCCCTTTTTATAGGTTGTTTGGACTTACGTGGAAAAATTTATGGTATGCCTTTCATATTATGTAGTTTAAATTTGAATTAACATATTATTCTACATGAAAATATAATTACCTATGTGATGTCCTTCATCACTAATTAAAATTATAGGGTTTCAATTTCCTAGACTCTAACTCATCCGATGCTAAATTCTAGGTTCTCATTGGTGGATCACTCTTCCATTGATTTCCTTTCCCTCTGGATCTTGTCATACTTTAAAAGTCATCAATGATACATATATTATTTCAGGTATCCCAAAAGGCTTTATAGTAGAACATATTGTGCAGTTTTTTTGACACTTGAGGATTCTTTTTAGAACTGCAACGTGGTCTATGCTATCGAGTTATATATCAAGCAACTTGTCCTTAATAACCACACTATGAGGTAGGTTCAACCAGTTTGAACTTGTTGGGACATAGCATATGAAGTTGTGTGATGAGTCCATATCACAGTTCTATTATGGTGAAAAAAGTGAAGACACGTAATGATAGTTATTATGTTAACATTACTAGAAACATTTTCGAAATTATCCATGCTATCAAGATGTCAAAATTCCGGGCATTAGGTGTCAATACTCGTAGCTAATAGATAATAATAATAATATAAAAAAATCACAACTTTATTCTTGAAATATGATTGTTACACATTGGTAACCTAGTTCATGAGTTACTATCACCCAAAGATTGCAAAACAAACTAAAAATATAAATTAAACCAACATGAGAATCCAACTAAGGGTTTCTCGACAAAATCATGCCATAACCTGGCATTTTGAAACCCAAATTTGAATCCATCATAAGTAATACAATGCAAACTCGGATGGATTTTCAATGCATGTTTGCATGCTACACTTATTCTCTGTCTAGATATCATTTTTTAAATGGAACCATTAGTCAAGCCCACAGTCCTTTTTATGTGAAAATTTTCAGCTCTATTTGAGCTCTTTTTTGCTCCACCACCTCCATAAACCAGTGTTACACGGGGTCTCGCCCCCCCACCTAGGGGTCTAGATTCCTCGCCCCCTCGCACTCTGGGGTCTTGGGGACTTCTAGGGGATGTTTCCCTCACACCCCCTCACGCCCCCGCACACCCCCTTTCACGCCCCCTCACACCCCCCTTCACGCCCCCTCACGTCCCCTCACCGCCCCTTTTAGTTTATGGTTTCGTGTTAAAAGTTGATGTGCCACTTAGCATATTTGAGAATCCAAGTGATTCTGATTCAGATGGTGACATGGTTGATCTTGGTATATTCGTGCAGAAGTTGGATGCAGAGACTAGTGGGGCATTAACTTGAGCATTTATGCTCATTTATCATTATGATGATATCATTTGATATTCATATGTTATGTTTTATGTTTTATGTTTCAGACATAACTTATTTGCGTTTAAGTTTTATGTTTCAGACTTGAGTTGTAAACTTCAGTTTAAACTTTATTTTGAATCTTGATATAATATGTCATATGATATCTTAAACTTTATTTTCATTGTACATTGGTAGTAGTTACATTATTGATTATATAGTTACAAACTTACATGTATGATTGTATGATGTATGTTTTAACTTTTAACTTTTAAATTTGTTTCAATTATATGATTCGTCATTCATCGAGTTATAATTTTATCATTTATGATTTATCTTTCATGATGTAAGTGTATGATGACTGTATATACATTCCTTGCAAAAATACAGTTACATTATAAATATCAAAATTTATAATTTTTATGACCGCGACGTCCCCCCACGTTTCCTGAAAATTGGTAGGGAGCTTTTGCATAGGTCGCTCCTGCGCTCCCTCGCCCCCTTGCTCCCACCTCCAGGGGACTTGGTGGAACATTTCCATAAACATATGCAAACATATATCATGATCTTGGAATTCCATTACATATGTATGTGCCAATGTTCCATAATCATGCCCCATCATCAATTTAAGAAATTTCCATTGAATATCAAATCATGGAGGGGGGGGGGACTTTTTGCTGCAACATTTGGCTCAAAATCAGGGACCATCTCCATATGAGGTGAATGAGAACTATAGATATTTGAAGAAGTAGATTAGTGCCTTTTCCTCTGGCCATGGAGTCATATACAGTCATCCATCACAAAAATTTGTCTTTGTTCATTCTCACCTTGAAAGTTGCAAAAATTCATGCCCTAATTGAAACGACACTAAATTTGAAAGATATAATAAAAATGCAAGCTATAAGTGCCCTATTAATACAGAGGGAAAACCTTCCTACCTACCCTAACTGAGATAAATTTTGATTGAATATGAAACATGATATTTCCTATGGAGTTGATCCAACAACTTGTTAAATGTATGGGACTAAATCATGCATTTGATTTCCAGGGAAACATGCGCATGAAGAGAAAAAGTGCAGAATTAATGGAAAATCCATACATGCCACTTATAAAAACTACACCGAAAGGTCAAAAAATACTTAAGGCCTTAACTTGATTTGAATCCAAAAATGACAAAACAAGATTAGTGAAAACACGAGAGTGGTGTGGGTGAACAACATAAATAAAAAGTGAAGATACCTTTCCCCAAGATGCCTTTGTCACCGTTGTATGAAAACATGTTTTCCTTTCCCTTTATGCATGCAAGTGAATGCATTATAGGTATGGTGTTTTCCCAGAATAGGAGAAGCCTACTTAAATATATCATTCATGGATTGAATGTTTGGGTGCCTTAATGTGCAATTACATGTTTCCAGGATTGAATTCAATGCAAGGCATATTTGAAACTCTAACTCTGTCTTCCGGTGTCTTATTAGAAATTATTTCAGTTTTCATTTTGTGTTTTCAAGTTAGATATTGTTTTCAAGTTTTTACATTTATAATTTTATTGCAATGTAGCAGACTGATCAGAGCAGTGCAGGAACAACCCCGAGACAGGATGATCGCGGAAAGAGGCCAGCGGAAGAACATGTAAAGTGCCAGCATTGCTCTATCTTTAGGTATTTTAGTTATTTACATAATTGAAATAATATCAATTTTGTTCAAATATGCAGACACCTAGCCATGGTACGCCTGATGATTCCCTCTTTGAGGAAGAGCTTTCTTCATCCCTATCTCCAGTGTTCTTGTTGCGAAAAAAGGCACGAGATGCAAGGTCGGAATTTAATACTTTGATAGACGCGCTTCAAACACCTGAAACAGAAGAGAGGATAAAACAACTTATGAGCCAGCTAGAAAGATATCAGGTAATAATAAAAATTCAAAAGGATATTTTTTTTGTTCTGCATGAGATGAATTGTGATAGTTTGATTTTTAATTTTTACATTGACTAAACTAACAAAAATTTCTTTTGTATGTAGCATTTTCTGGCATTTGTTGAACCCGGTGTTGGTGGTAGTGGGACACAAGGGCAAGAGATTGCCCAACAACCCTCTCATACACCTTCTACTCCTTTAGGTGCTAGCCAAGAAACACACCCTACCCAAGAAGACACCCAGCCAACCGCTAAACGTGTTGGCAGTGATGAGGCGGATATGGCCAACTATATTATTGCGTTTCCTGGAGCTACACGTGTCAGCTCCACAGGGACCATTAATGGCACGTTGTTGGTGAACGATGAGGGTGTCCCTATAAAGCATGTACAACTCCTAGGTAAATTTTAATATTTTAACTATTTCATGTACTTCATCTAAAACATATTTATCATGATTTTTATTTTTAAATTAATGATAATATCTTCTTCTTTTTTGGTTTTATTCTGTGTAGGAAACAATGAGTTCTACAGGATTCTGGAGAGCCATGCGTTGGTAATTTTTTGCCCAACCATACGTACAGGGTGGAATTCCTAGAATTCCAACCTGAAAAAAGAACTTCTAGATTATCTAGAAGCCCTTTTTGGGGTCGGCACATTTGACAGAAAAGCGGTGGCTCAGGTAGCCGGCAAATATTTGAAATATACCAGGGACACCTATAGGACGCAATTACAATTTAACCCTAGATATGAGCGTCCTCTCGCAGTTTCAGAGAGTGAGTGGAGAGCACTCATCCATGACGGAAAAGAGAAAAGGGCAAAGAAAGAAGGAAAAATGCCAACTGGACCCGCAAGGTAAATTACAATTTTAATTCAATAGCTTTAATTTTCTTTATGTCTAAAATAAAAGTGTGCTACATCATATCTGACTTCAATCTTTTGATGCTAGGTTGCCTGACACCTCAAAGGCAACCAAAGCTAGGATTGAGAAAAAGGGCCATCATAAGCTCGGCCAGGGTGGCTACTTGAAATTAGCTGCAAGAATTGTAATTAAGTAGCTAAACATCTTATAATTAATTGTATCGCCTTCCAACGTTTTTGTAATCCTATCAAATATGATTAAAAATAAACAATCATATGTAATGTAGGGTGATGACTTCGGAACAGAAACTACAGAGGAAGATAAAAATATCGCTTTCCATTTCGGCTATCAAGCTGTAGTTGAACGTTGCAGAAGCTTGGGGCAGGTCCCAAGATCCAGAATGCCTGATAAGGTAAAACATTAACCTTTCAATATGTTTGTTTTCGTCCATAAATTTAATGTCTAACAACTTTTTTTAAATCAGGGGAGCAGCACTACCGACGAGGCAAATAACCTAGTTTTAGAGCCAGATGTAGATGATCCTCACGTGCAACCTGATCATTGTAGTGGGGACCAAGCCGACAATGCTACTATCAGTGAGGGCCGTGACGGTAATTAATTTCCACTTATAATTTTTTCTAATTATACCTTGATGGTTTTCCTTATAACATTTTTTGTTTAAATGAAAGAGAATGTTTCCCTTGAGGATCTTACCACCAGAGAGGAAGACAGGGCAACAGTCCCAACGGCGACAACTGGTGCACCAGGTAAATAATCTCATTGCAATTTTTTTTATTAATATTACCGAACTAGTTCAATGATATTTAAAAACTAATAATTAAAATTTAATATTATCTGTTTTTGTAGGCGATGCCCCGTCACTGGATGAGACTAGACATCGTGACAATGCAACTAGGTCAGCGGCGACAACTGGTGCACCAGGTAAATAATCTCATTGCAATTTTTTTTATTAATATTACCAAGCTAGTTCAATGATATTTAAAAACTGACAATTAAAATTTAATATTATCTGTTTTTGTAGGCGATGCCCCGTCACTGGATGAGACCAGACATCGTGAATACGCAACTAGGTCAGCGGTGACAACTGGTGCACCAGGTAAATAATATCATTGCAATTTTTTTTATTAATATTACCGAACTAGTTCAATGATATTTAAAAACTGACAATTAAAATTTAATATTATCTGTTTTTGTAGGCGATGTCTCGTCACTGGATGAGACCAGACATCGTGACTACGCAACTAGGTCAGCGGCGACAACTGGTGCACCAGGTAAATAATCTCATTGCAATTTTTTTTATTAATATTACCGAACTAGTTCAATGATATTTAAAAACTGGCAATTAAAATTTAATATTATTTGTTTTTGTAGGTGATGCCCCGTCACTGGATGAGCCCAGACATCGTGAATACGCAACCAGGTCAGCAGTGCGGGTCGAAAGGCACGAAACAGGAGCAGAGCACGATGATATTGATGATGTAATTAGGAGCTTTAAAAATAGGAAGAAGAAAAAGAAAATTTGACAATGTAAAATATTGTATTACTATAAGACAAACGTTACCATACTTGGAACGTTTTTTGCGTTATATAAAAAACTCATTTATCATACTATTTTTATGTCAAGCATTAATTGCAATGTTTCCTTGCGTACTTTTTGTTGAATTGTTTTTTTATTAGCTATTGAATTTTTTTTTTATGCTCATGAAAGTAAAAAATGAAATATAGATTGGGTATTGGGGAATTGAGACTGATGTGAGGGGGGGGGGAGGGGCCATAAGAGCTTCCACCTTCACGTGGTTGGCCCTGTTTAGTAGAGAAAAATTTGTTGGAGCGATTTAATCTTGGAGCAAACCTCCCTTGATCCAGCATAGCAACAAAAAAGTCACTGTTGACTTAGTTGCTACTCTTTCAGATCGTGGGAGGCTTGTTCCAAGTTCATGCGACTCCAATAAATTGTTCTTGAAATGAAGAGGAGCTTATTCAGGCATGTTTTGACATTTTCAACATATGTTCTAACATTATCATAAGAATGCATCTTAGAGTAAAAAATACTACATCAATTACTTGTATTTATTGTATAGATAATGATGGATTTTGATTGACTTGGCAGTGCAGGTACAAATCCTCTTGCATCATGAGCAATACAACTTGTCAACTAGGGTCATGTCCAGGATATTTTTGCTTGTGCGCTTGACCAGGTTCGTAATGTCACATTTTGTAAGTTCTTTTACAGTTCATAATTCAATATTAAGCTTGTTCATGATTATTATCTAGGTTTTTTGTATGTGTTTTTTCATCTATTTGATTGTAAGCAACTCTGCATGTTTCCAGTTGTTCACTATGATTTCTCCCATTACCACTCCCAGGATGAATCCGAATTTATTGTTACATAGGTTACTTTATTGTTACTATGATTTCTCCATTTACAATTTCATAGGTTACATCATGTAAAGTTGTCAATCTCAGGTTGGTGATGAGCTTTAGTTCTCCAGATTTGGGGCTTTTCTGATATTTTCTCCCTCATGTCATTCCTGCATCACCTCGTTGTTTGAGCATGCCAATTGTCTACCACTTGTACCAATTGGCACATGTCAATCCCTGAGTGGTGCCACATTTCACCTATTTTCAGTGAGAGTTTAGGGTTTCTATAACATAGCTTCAGAAATCCGATTCAGTGCCTGCTTGAATATTGTCACATAATACTCATGGTTTGGATTGATGAGCATGTTCTGAATGGTTGGTTGATTCATAAGAACCACCCATATAGTCATCTTGAGATATTTCAGAAGGTTTCTCGGGTTTCCTTTTCACCATTTCTAGTGGGTGGGATGGTGTGGGGTGATCCATCAATACTGGTGCTCTTGTAGTAGGGAATTTGTTTTTGGGGATATAAAGGAGCATTTGATGTAGATATCCCATTGGATGCATTCATATATGGGCACGAGAGGTCAAGAATTTAAATTAAAAATATGCAACCTCTAGCATGGCAACCTGAAGGCCGCGAGAGACACTGATTAAAGATTGTTTTGTGCTGGCCTTAATATAGTCGTGATTTCTTTCTATTATCTTAATGCAAATATATAGTCCGGTCTCATTAAAATGAGGATTGTGGTTGTATTTCTCTTTGGTTGTTTCTCTCTTAATGCTCCAGAAGTTGCCAAAAGTTGCGATAGTTGTTTAGTTTGCCTGTTACAACTTAAAAGTGGTTTTTAGCAATGGGAGTCATGTTTTTTAAGGTTCATACTAATATGAAGATCTTGTAATTCTATATTCAGCATAAGAGAATATGGCCTCTGCTTTGGGTAGTATGACAACAATTTCCACATCTACCTCATTGGGTAACAATGGAAAGGGGAAGAAGTTGGGTGCAATGTTTGATAATTATGGCAGACAATTGTCTTCTCTTTCAGTTTTTTCACCCATTTCTTTTAATCGCTCAAGCAGAAGAGGGACTCTGAGATTACGCGACAGAGAGAAGGTAGTTAATACAAGAGCTATGGAAAAGGAGTTGTACTTCAACAAGGATGGCTCAGTGACAAAAAAATTGCAGGTCAGAGAAAAAATTATGTTTAAAGGAAGGTCACCTACACATGAAACTTCACTGCGGTGGATCTTTCCTTGTCCACTTATATTCTATTTTAATGTGTTATTTTAATTTTTCATGGAGGGTTGTTTTGGCATATGGTCTGGCATTCAATTGCACACTTACTGAAAGCATTGTCAATTTGTCTTGCAGGCGGTGTGAACAAACTTTCTGATCTTGTTGGAGTCACCCTTGGGGCGAAGGGGAAAATGTTGTCTTGGAGAGAAAGCATGGTTCTCCGAAAATAGTTAATGATGGTGTGACAGTAGCTAAGGAGGTAATTTGTAGATGTGTGCTCTGGTTTTCTTTTTAACGTTGTATTATTTCCCCCTCTTAAATGTCTTAGATTTGGTAGGCATAATTTGAAAACTCAAAGGTGAAAGGAAACATATTTGTTACCCAGTGGTCTACTTGGTCTATGGACTAGCCACATTAGAGTAATGCATAAAGCTTTTCACAACAATAAAAGGAAAGGGTTATGGCTGAGTCAAATTTTATTGTTATTGATAGTGTAATGAAATGTATCTCAATGCTATGGTTTTGGCCTTTTTATTGGTTGAATTAGAGGACCCAATTGAAAATATTGGGGCCAAGTTGGTAAGGCAAGCTGCGGCAAAGACAAATGATTTAGCTGGGGATGGAACCACAACATCTGTTGTTCTTGCACATGTTGGAATATTGAAAAATTCTAGAACAATGAATGGAAAATAAATCTCCCTTCCTCTAACACAGAGAAAATAAAAATTTCTTTGACAGGAGACAGAGTTTCAATACTTTGAAAACAAACTTCTATTCCCTTCAATAACTCAAAAAAAAACTATTACACTACTTCCTCACCGAGAGGGATTACAAAATTATGACTGCTACAAAACGCAGTGCATAAAACCAACTCACTGTCTGTTCAAAACAAACATACTCTGTCTCTAAAACACTCTGATGTGTTTTTCCCTTTCGCACTGCTGTGCATACACACTTAAAAAGTTACACTCAGTTTTTCACTTTTTACACACTGCTATGTAATAAAAAATTTACGTACTGTCTATAAAAAAAACTACCAAGTTTTTTCGACCTTTTTATTTTTATATGCCGGAACATATAAAACATATTATAATAAACCCTCTTTTAAAAAAAATAAAATTAAAACTAAATTCTATGGCCCACCTTTCATTTCGCATATAATATATATATAACATATGTATATATTAAACTATCAAAACATTAAAGAACCCTTTCCGTCGGACTTCAAAAGTCTAAATAGATTGAATTTCAAACCAAATTCGCGTTCCAAAATGGGATGCTGACGTCTGCCTAATTTTAACTCGAATTCTCAATCCAATGTGCCCTATAAAAAATTCGTGTCCGGTTTTCAGGTTTTCAGATTCCCTTCAATTTCATGCGATCCAATATTAATGCTCCACGTGTCCTCCTTTTGAATTTACAAAACTGTCGGGTAAATTTCTGTTTGTTTAATTTCTGGTTGGTGAATTGCGTTAATGCCGGTTGTTGTGTTTAAATACAATCTTGTACAGAAATATGGCTGCGGCCGTCTACAAAAAAAACTTGCAGGAATTTTAAATGCTGAATTAAATTTCTGGATGGCATGCAAGCAACCTCCAAAAAAAAATGTTGTTGCTGCATCCGTCCTTCTGCTGCAGCAGTTGAAGTTAAAATTCAACAACACAGGGTTTAATAAGTGAGGGTGTAAAGGTAACTTTTGTTGATAGTACTGGATTAAGATCATCTATTCATTTTTGTAGGGTCTTATGGTGTTTGGTTTTTTAGTTTTGGGTTGGGCTTATTGAGTCTAAGATAGTTTTTGAGTGAAAAATTGCTATCAGGTATTAAAAAATTTTGGTTCTTTTGTCAAAATTTATGAGCTTGTTAGGAAATACAAAACTGACAATGGTTGTATCTTAAATTTGTGGAAAATAATTTGAAATGAAACCTTTTGTTTAGGTTGTTGCAGCAGGTGCAAACCCCGTTCAAATTACTAGGGGCATTTACAAGACAATAAAGGCCCTTGTTTCGGAACTCAAAATTTTGTCAAAGGAGGTAAACGCTTGCCTTTTGAGTAGGCTGGTTTTCCTTTTTGCTGATGGTTTGGTGTATCTAATTGAATTAGTTGCCTAAGGTATGTTTGGTTGCAAACTCCTTTTAATTTTTCATACAGTATTGGCCTTGTGGAATACATTTGATTGTGTGGTCTTGTTAGATCTACAACATTTGTAGTTGTTTAGTCTTATGGCCGAGGTGCACTTTTATTATGGAAATAGTTGATGCAATATTGTCATTTAATCCTTAATGCAGGGTAGCATGTTGAGAAGTTTCTTGTGAAACATTTGGTATTCAAAATGACACTTGATCCTATACAGCATCATGCACTTGACTTCAAAATTCATATTCAAAGTGTGCCGACAATTCTTGCAAAATTTCAAATATTTATGTTGTTTTAAACCATTATCTTTTTCATGTATTGGATGCTAAAAATGTGAAAAAGACTTTGGTATGAAACCAACTAGTGAATAATTTCCAACAAAACAACCACTTCCAAGACATGATTTAGAAGTAGAACAAATGTGCTTATGAAGCATAGAAAGATATCCTTGATGCATTGTCAATGTTTGGCTAGGGTTATTTTTTGAGAAAATAACTCCTTATTCCTAGAATAGTGATCTTCAATACAAGTAAATGCCAGAGAAGAGAGATCATCGTGTGACGCAACAAAACTGAAATTGGACCCCCAAGGAGAGCCGGTGTGTCTACAATCGCTCTGTCAGCATTTTCCCTTGGTGTACCCCGTTCTTTTCCTCCAGCCTGAGTCTTAATTGACTTCTTCTTTCTTCGGGTTTATTTATCAAATTCGTAGAATTTGATAAATAAATACTATCCACAATGGTTGGACTTTAATTTATATTCCCGAATTTATATTATCTCTAAGCCTTATAACCAATGTTTAACTTTCAACACTTTGTATTTATACTCCACGTTTCTTTTTAAATAAATAACTTGTAATGAACTTTCGGCTCTATATTTCACCACCCAGCCTTACAACAATCATGCTCTAGACTTATGCTAATTATCCGCCAATCGTTTAATTAAACAATTTCATTATACTCCGGCCCCACCTATATATATCAATAACCAATCAAACACTCGTATCGTACCTGGCTATCCTCCGCACACCTTAGTTAACCTCCGGGCAAGTTCAACGTGCGACTACCGTCCGATGGCCCTTCTCCAAATCAACGACTCTTGGCAATTTCGCTCGGCTTCCAACGTCGGGCTTTAACGTGCGATGGCGGGGGTTAAACGGTGGTTTTCCGAGGGTCACTACGCCACGTGTCGCATTCCCTGTGGAATCGCTCGCGAATAGGAAATACCGCCTACTCCGCAAAAGCGGTGCGATATGGGCAACTCGCTTTTGTGATTCCGCTCGTGGTTTTGGTAGAGGGCTTGACCACGGGTGCAAGTCTGGTTCCGCTATCCTTTTGTTTGTTAACTCATGTCCAATCCTCGGGTCAGGTTCCGAAAGCACAACAAATTTGTCTCTTTATTAAGAGGGATTTTTATATTTGAACAGTTTTCACGACCCCGGTTCTCTACGTACCTCGCCGGTGGGGGTGAGTTCAATGTGGCTATCCAACAATTTACTGAATTCAAAGACAGAAGAATGGAATTATCAGTACCCAATTTCCTCACAGTTAAACAACTCTTCACAATTAGCGGTTCGAGATAATTCAATGGCAACTAAGCTTGGAAATCATTTAACCGGAAACAATTGTTCACACACAGAGGTTTATTGCAGAAATCCCCTCTCTACTCTCCTCTTCCCTCTCTACTTTTATTCATCCGAGGAATTACAATTTATATACATAACATATGGGTCTTCGGTTCCTCTGAGAGGACCGTTCTAGAAATCAAAAGATCTAATTATAATAATTCAACTAACTGAAACTGTTCGACTCCTACAACTCTAACTAGTCTAAGTAATACAATCAACTGAGGTATTGACACCTAGTTGTTACAACTCAAATGTTTTCGAACCCTCCTAGCCACAACATGTGGACAAAACCTCCTACATTGCTGGCTAGTGCCTAATTCCCCTGCATCATCGTGTGACATAAACCTATTAACAAAAGTGAATTCCTTGAATTTCACCAAATATTTTCTTTGAATTCCTTGCTTTTAAAAGCCAATGATATCCCTTATTGTGTTAATGTTACGGAAATTCCTTGTCCTAGTGCCTCACACTCTACTATGAATGTTTTACCAAAAGTAGGTGCAACCAATGTTGGTGTAGAAGAGATGACATCCATTGAAAGAGAGAATGCCAAAGTAGCCTCATCATTCCATATAAATGATATTTTCTTCAAGAGATATGTGAGTGGACTTGAAATGCATGCATAATTCTTAACAAATTATCAATAATATCATGTAAGTCTTAAAAATCTTCTAAGAACCTTGATTTTCTTAGGAATAGGTCATTTTGTAATAGCTTGCATCTTTTGAGGCTCCAACTTCACTCCTTCCTTTAAAACAATATGAACCAAATACTCAAATTCTTATTTCCCAAAAGCATATTTGGATATTTTTACATAAAAATGATTGTTCTCAATAATTATTTATATAACTTTTCCACATGTTTAGTGTGGTATTCCCATGATTTATTATAAATATGTTTATTATCAAAGAAAACCAACACAAATTTTATAAGATGGGATCAAACAAAATTTTTCTTAAGTCGAGCCCGCCGGACTTCAAACGGCGATAAACCATAATTCAAACCAAATTCGCGTTCCAAAATAGCCTGCTGACGTCGGCCAATTTTGTGACGTGAAAACCAAATGAATTCCGCCCTAATATTTTTCGGGTCCGAAGTTGGGCTGGCATACGGAGGGAGAGTTGTGACGCGAATTTATTATCAAATTCGCCCTAATATTTTTCGGGTCCGGATTTCCACTGCGCGAGCGGCCCAAACAAAGATCCGCTCCAATCAATTTCTGCCACGTGTCCTCAATAAAAACTTGCCCTGCTCCCGGCTGCGGGTGCATTCGATGGCGTTTAAGGTGATGGGACATGGATATGGCGATTTCATATCAATCGCATTAACATTTAACGTTGTTCAATTAAGTTTTCACATCAAATCCGCATTAATTAATTTTTAACACTGTTCAAGATCGGCCTCCACTCCTCTTAGCGATTCTGCACGCTCCAATATGATCCGGCCTTCGAATCTCATTATTAATGATCAGAGATTAATTATGACGGGCGTCCTTTGATTTCATTGCAGTCGGGTCGAGAAAATGGCTTTTAGCTATGGTTTTTTAGACGAGCCGGTTGCTGGATTACACTGCCTGCTAACTGTGACGATAAGGAGAAGTGGCCAGCTGAATTGCTGCCTAGACCTTGCAGCATATCTGCATTTCTCTCGGTTCTGTCTCTGTCTGTCTTCCTCTGTTAATTGGAATTCTGCTTCTCCGTCTCCTCTTGTGCCCACTGCGCCTGAGACTGCACCCATGCCTCGCGTGCGTCATAGGATGCGTTGTCGCAGGGGGAGCACTAGAGGTCAACCCTTGCGGGCTCCCTCCAGCCCCTCAACAGAGTCGACTTCCGGCCAGTCCAGTGATTATTACGCAGATCGATATCCAAATACTAGGAGTGGGCGAGGTCGGGTTGTAGGATCTCGCCACCGTATGGATTCCCCTGCTCCTTGCTTCCCCACCGCTAGTTCACCTTCTCCCACGACACCCACTGCGCAATTTTCCTTTAATTGCTCTCTCAACCGCCTGTGAATCACGGCTTTAGTCACTGTGGTATTCCGCGAGGAGGCCCAAACGGAGGAGTTGTTGCACCTCCGTCCTGGCTGGCTGGAGCTCTTAAAGCCGCGGTCGGGGCCTTCGGTGGAGGGCGCCGTGGTGATGCGTGGAGAACGGCGATCCTGGACCTTCCGAAGGATGGTGCCGAATCGTCGAGGAGCCGGAGGAGTAGTTTGGTTAATTTGTTTTTCTTGCTTCGCGGCCCACTTAATTGGGCCGCTTTTAGATTATTTTACTGTGCTGGACCTTTGTAATATTTTTGAATTCTGTAAATTAAACGTTCAAGACTGGTTTCCCCGTATGAGGGTAGTCTTCTTAATTTTTTGATTTTTTGATGACAAATTTTCCATGAGTATGGCCAGGCAATGTTTTTGACTTCGGTGTAATTTTATTCACAATGTTAATAGATTAACTTTACTTAGAATTCTCACATGATTAGCGTTTTTCTTGATCTGTTCAAGGATTTTGGGTACTTTAATTTGTATTTGGAACAATGGACGTCGGTACTCTATCTGTTGCTTTACTATTCTACATACTGCTATTTCACTTTCTTATAGATGCCCCGGGCATATTTGGATGCTTTCTCAGATTGTCGATAATCTCCATGTGACTGTTTATCATATACAAATTCATAATGTCGTTTTTCTCTTGTGTTAAAAAATGATTAATGTTTATCACTCTGCCTTCAAAACTAGCGATGCTGGTCTATGTTGCTGGTTTATTGATATGGTCCGATGGTCTTTTTATATTTTGGACATATCACACTCCTCACATGATTAGCGTTTTTCTCTGTTCAAGGATTTTGGGTACTTTAATTTGTATTTGAAACAATGGACGTCGGTACGTACTCTATCTGTTGCTTTACTATTCTACATACTGCTATTTCACTTTCTTATATATGCCTCAGGCATATTTGGATGCTTTCTCAGATTGTCGATAATCTCCATGTGGACCGTTACTGGGTTTTATATCAAGTCGTTGTATGTGACATGGGGTATTTTTCTATCATTGTCTGGGGTGGGACTTCCACTTTTCTGGATGGATATTTGGGTTCCAATCTTCAGATGTGAAAATGTAATGACTTCATGGACTCTTTTACTTCATATAATATATTCAAAACAATGTTTTTTCTCTTGTGAAAAAAAAATGATTAATGTTTATCACTCTGCCTTCAAAACTAGCGATGCTGGTTTATTGATATGGTCTGATGGTCTTTTTATATTTTGGATATATCACACTCCTCACATGATTAGCGTTTTTCTCTGTTCAAGGATTTTGGGTACTTTAATTTGTATTTGGAACAATGGACGTCGGTACTCTATCTGTTGCTTTACTATTCTACATACTCCTATTTCACTTTCTTATAGATGCCTCGGGCATATTTGGATGCTTTCTCAGATTGTCGATAATCTCCATGTGGACCGTTACTGGGTTTTATATCAAGTCCCTGTATGTGACATGGGGTATTTTTCTATCACTGTCTGGGGTGGGACTTCCACTTTTCTGGATGGATATTTGGATTCCAATCTTCAGATGTGAAAATGTAATGACTTCATGGACTGTTTTACTTCATATAATATATTCAAAACAACGTTTTTTCTCTTGTGAAAAAAATGATTAATGTTTATCACTCTGCCTTCAAAACTAGCGATGCTGGTCTATGTTGCTGGTTTATTGATATGGTCTGATGGTCTTTTTATATTTTGGACATATCACACTCCTCACATCATTAGCGTTTTTCTCTGTTGCATGATTTTGGGTACTTTAATTTGTATTTGGAACAATGGACGTCGGTACTCTATCTGTTGCTTTACTATTCTACATACTGCTATTTCACTTTCTTATAGATGCCTCGGGCATATTTGGATGCTTTCTCGGATTGTCGATAATCTCCATGTGGACCGTTACTGGGTTTTATATCAAGTCCCTGTATGTGACATGGGGTATTTTTCTATCACTGTCTGGGGTGGGACTTCCACTTTTCTGGATGGATATTTGGGTTCCAATCTTCGGATGTGAAAATGTAATAACTTCATGGACTATTTTACTTCATATAATATATTCAAAACAGCATTTTTTCTCTTGTGAAAAAAAAATGATTAATGTTTATCACTCTGCCTTCAAAACTAGCGATGCTGGTCTATGTTGCTGGTTTATTGATATGGTCTGATGGTCTTTTTATATTTTGGACATATCACACTCCTCACATCATTAGCGCTTTTCTCTGTTCAAGGATTTTGGGTACTTTAATTTGTATTTGGAACAATGGACGTCGGTACTCTATCTGTTGTTTTAGTATTCTACATACTACTATTTCACTTTCTTATAGATGCCTCGGGCATATTTGGATGCTTTCTCAGATTTGTCGATAATCTCCATGTGGACCGTTACTGGGTTTTATATCAAGTCCCTGTATGTGACATGGGGTATTTTCTATCACTGTCTGGGGTGGGACTTCCACTTTTCTGGATGGATATTTGGGTTCCAATCTTCAGATGTGAAAATGTAATGACTTCATGGACTGTTTTACTTCATATAATATATTCAAAACAACATTTTTTCTCTTGTAAAAAAAAAATGATTAATGTTTATCACTCTGCCTTCAAAACTAGCGATGCTGGTCTATGTTGTTGGTTTATTGATATGGTCTGATGGTATTTTTATATTTTGGACATATCACACTCCTCACATCATTGGCGTTTTTCTCTGTTCAAGGATTTTTGGTACTTTAATTTGTATTTGGAACAATGGACGTCGGTACTCTATCTGTTGTTTTACTATTCTACATATTGTTATTTCACTTTCTTATAGATGCCTCGGGCA
Organism: Pinus albicaulis; assembly: GCA_034641835.2. Lineage (NCBI taxonomy): Eukaryota > Viridiplantae > Streptophyta > Pinopsida > Pinales > Pinaceae > Pinus > Pinus albicaulis. The sequence goes on along the minus strand of CM076581.1, from coordinate 588,448,670 downwards.
TATTTGGATGCTTTCTCAGATTTGTCGATAATCTCCATGTGGACCGTTACTGGGTTTTATATCAAGTCCCTGTATGTGACATGGGGTATTTTTCTATCACTGTCTAGGGTGGGACTTCCACTTTTCTGGATGGATATTTGGGTTCCAATCTTCAGATGTGAAAATGTAATGACTTCATGGATTGTTTTACTTCATATAATATATTCAAAACATCGTTTTTTCTCTTATGAAAAAAAAATGATTAATGTTTATCACTCTGCCTTCAAAACTAGCGATGCTGGTCTATGTTGCTGGTTTATTGATATGGTCTGATGGTCTTTTTATATTTTTGACATATCACACTCCTCACATGATTAGCGTTTTTCTCTGTTGCGGGGTTTTGGGTACTTCAATTTGTATTTGGAACAATGGACGTCGGTACTCTATCTGTTGCTTTACTATTCTACATACTGCTATTTCACTTTCTTATAGATGCCTAGGGCATATTTGGATGCTTTCTCAGATTGTCGATAATCTCCATGTGGACCGTTACTGGGTTTTATATCATGTCCCTGTATGTGACATGGGGTATTTTTCTATCATTGTCTGGGGTGGGACTTCCACTTTTCCGGATGGATATTTGGGTTCCAATCTTCAGATGTGAAAATGTAATGACTTCATGGACTGTTTTACTTCATATAATATATTCAAAACAGCGTTTCTCGTCTTTTAAAGTTTCATTTTTTTTTTTTAAATTGAACTCGCCGTCGGTATACCGACACATTGTAGACGTCGGAATTGCGACAAATCAGAAATGTCGGAAGAGCGATAGTATAAAAACGTCGAACCACATTTCGTCGGAATTGCGACAGCTTACAAACGTCGGAAGAGCGACGTCCAAAACGTCGGAAGCGTGACGTTCAAAACGTCGGACCACATTTCGTCGGAATTGCGACATCTTGCAAACATCGAAAGAGCGACATCCAAAACGTCGGACCACACTGCGTCAGAATTGCGACCGTTTACAAACGTCGGAAGAGCGACGTTCAAAACGTCGGACCACATTTCGTCGGAAGTGCGACCGTTTAGGAACGTCGGAAGCGCGACGGTTCGTGAGACGTCGGAAGAGTGACACTTGTTCGGAAGCGACGGAAGAAGTGTCGATAGTGCGACACTTTTTAGGTGCATCGGAACTGCGACGGCATGACAAACCACGTTTTGTCCGCCCTCGAACTGCCGCTCTTGCGACGACTATGTGTCGGAATAGCGACGAATTGGCCGTCGGAATTTCCGCCAAATTTTCTAGTGTAAGGAGTATAATTAGATTAGTTTTATGCTTTAAAAAGAATAAAATGTTGTGAAAAGAGTTTGCCAATCCAAGTGCACTCTAAAGAAGAAAAAATGTTAGATCAGTAGGATTGGGTAGGTAGAAAGCTTGTGTTGATGAAGATCCATTGTTTTCCATGGCTGCAAACATGTTTTCAGAACAAAGAAGAACATCCAAATCAAGAAAAGCAGCCCAATGGATAAGGCACTGATCAGCCTCCCATAGAATGCAGGTCTGAAGTTCTTGATGCCTTCAAGAAGGCACCACCCCCAAGCGGAGCCACTGTTAGCCACCAATAAAATTTGTCATATCAAATGGTGGCTAAAATGTTTTTGGAGCCTTCAAGGAAAAAAATTTATTGCAAAAAAAATTGTTATCTCTTGAAGGCTCGTGAAGGCATCTGGCCCTTTGTTCAAATCTTCACTGTTGTTTCCATCTAGAAATCAGAAATTCTGTTGATTCCATAAGATAAAATACTGCTGCAAACACCATGTTCCCCTCTTTCCACTTCAAAACTAACCTCCATTTTTACCCCTTTCCATTCCCATGAAATTCCTCTGTTTTTCATTTTTCCCCATTACCCTTTCATAAAATCCCCTTTACAGATTTTAAAACTCCTTTTTGAACTCTGCCGAAACCCCAAATCCATCAAAAAACTCTGAAAATTTCATAAAAAATAATAAGTTTTTTCACTAAGGGTTTAAGCCACTTTGGGCTAAGTCCTAACCACTTCCCCATTATATGCCCTGGTGCTAGAACCAGGCGCTAAACCATTTAAGCGCTAATCGCATCGCAAAAATCCGAGCGCACAAGTCTTTTGGTTAAATTAAAAGTTTCGATGCGATTAGCCCTTTATTACATAACTCCCGATCCTATAGCCGCTTCATATAGACCAAAGGCCAAACTAATTGACATATACATTCATATATATATATATATATATATATATATATATATATATATATATATATATATATATATGTATATATACATATGTATATATCTATATATATATTCCGCCCTGATGCATAAAAACCTTTGTTTTTATTAAATTTTTGGGTTTTCATATATTATAAAGGGTTTCTGCCGATGTAAGTTTTAAAACGATATCGACCGTTGATCTAAAGCCGATCAACGATCAGCGCATGATCGCATCGCAAGTTTTTTCGGGCTCACTTTTGTATCCCCTCGGATTGGCCATTCCTCGATCTATCTTGGACCGTTGATCTCTTCCCCACCTTCCCAGATCCAACGGCCCACATTCGCTCGGATTTATAGCCTTCCTCTGCCTTCAAAATCCTCCGATTCATTCCCTACTATTGATCTGATCCTCAGATCAACGACTAGCGCTCAATTGCTCCATCGCACCCCAAGTTCTTTGCCCCGCTGATGCCTTTGCTTACGATTGCATCTGGACCATCCACGTGTCCAGATCGGACGGTCCAGATTGCATTTCCCGACTTTGGTCTAAAAATATGTAGCCCCACTCATAATTTTTTTTAGCCAATCCTAGTCATTGATCTCTGGAGATCAACAGTCCTGCTTCAAATTTTCTCCGCCTATATATTTTTGTTTTAAACCCTAGATTTACATCTCCACCGTCGATCCCCTGATCGGACGGCCCATAATGAATCCGCCCTCCCCGCTATCTACCCGCACATCTAATCCATATCGTGCTCATTCTCCTACGTTGGATCGGGGCCCAGGATCTAGCATTTTAATTTATATCGCGTAGCTTTTAGCGCGAATTTTATTTTCCCAAAGGCCACACGAAATGGGTGGTTTTTACGAGGCCGTGTGTCAGGCAGGGACGCATTTCGCGTTTTAAATGGAAAAACTGCCAACCCGCCCTTTTGTCGCGCGAAAACCATTGTTTTGAAACCCGAAACCACTTTCCCTCTTTCCTTTATATATTGCATTGTGCACTTCCTCAGTCATTGATCTCATTGGGCAGATCTAATCCGACGGCCCACGATCACCCAGGAAACCACGAATTTCCTCAATGTATTTTTCATCTGAACAAAGGTTTTTAACCTTATCCTTCGCATTTTCTCCATTTCTTTGTTTAAGCGGTCTTTCCTCCATTATGTTTCCCCAACTGATCCCTACCGTTTATTTATGCGTGATCAATGGTTCTGAATTATTTTTCCATCTGCTCTACTTTTGACCTCCTCTAAACCAATCCCAACCATTGGATGTTGCCATCCAATGGCCACGCTCCTTCCCCACATCCTTCTAAGCAGTAAAACCCAATAACACAGGATTTCATAACAGTTGTGTGTTTTGTGCAGGTTCAAATGAATTTCAAAATATTTTAAAGAGAAAAGATGGCTTGAAAGGCCAGCGATCCTCAATTGTTTGTTAAAGAGAAAAAAGAACTGAGGGTTCGAACCACGTCTCGTCAATACTCCATAGGCATTGATGCCATATGGCTCTTGTGCGGCTCCTTCACATCAACCAAAGGGCACACGGTAATGCATAAAATAAATAAAAGAGTATCAGTGTCGAAGACAAAATACAACAGAACAGAGGATTGAAGACAGTATTGGGGGATTATGGCTAAGATTGATTATCAAAATCCTAATCCTCCAAATTAAAACACAGTTAAATAAAACCATAAGTGTTTATCAGACAGAAAGGCCTCCACCGCCTCATCAGAGGAAAATTGATTCCTCTCAGCTACCACAAAGCCACCTGTGCCTCAAAGCATTCAAACAGAGGCCGAAGTTATTGATCAAAATCAGGTATTTGCCTCAACGCAACTGAAGAATTAATTTTTCCAAATGAATTTAATGTAAAATATCAGCAGAGTTATTTTTTCCTGAAACACGAGCCTTAAAGTCAACAAAAGCTCCCGCAGAGACTTAAATATTAAATGTAAAACATTAATACAGATAGAAAATTTGTAAAATTCTCCATCGAGCCCCTCAAAGGCCGAGAAGTCTTAATTCCGTATTAATTGACCCAGGAGATCTTTTATCAGATTCCCCCTCCTCATTCCTTTTATAAATACTCCTGTAGAAGATGAGAAAATGTTGGTTGCAGAACTTTGAAATATACATTGTGCTTGAAACTTATGTTTTTAAATAGTGTTTAAAGGCTCTTGAAGCTCTGCTTGTGATAGAATAGTTAGGCTAAGAAGTGAAGATGATTGCTAACCTGAAACACTGGACTTAAAGATGTAACTGGTTTGAAGCATCAATACAAGCTGATTTATGGTATCCTGGTCTATGTCAATGGTGATGTTATTTCTTATGGTGAATTTTTATTTTATTTCTATTTTCATTTTGTTCATCTTCTCTGATAAAGAACAACAAGCATAGAGTTAGGATTTACTGTATATCAGTACCCTTCTCTGGATTATAAGCTTTATCTGAATGTTTTCTTCCAAATTATGTTATTTAGGAATGATTAAATTCAGTTCAGGCAGTTAGGAATGCTGGCGTTCCCTCATCCTCCTGTCTTAGCTAATTGTTATTCTCGAAATTTATTTTCATTTCATGTTAAGTAGAGATGAACTAAGGAAGATATGGTGAGCCCTGGTCCTAGCTTTATCCCAAAATACTGACTGAAAGTTTCCCTAGGAATGTGTTGAAAGCTGGCTAGTTTCGAAGTACTTACCAGATCTTAGACCATTCTTTGTTATCATTTGTGTTTCCCTTTGTGTTTTAAATGTTTTTCTATTGAAAGTGTAGCAAAGGCTGGCTAGTTTTGAAGTACTTACCAGATCCTGGATTGCTTTTATGTTATTCTTAAGGATTTTTCAAAGGCTGGCTAGTTTCAAAGCACTTACCAGATCCTGGGTTGCTCTTTGTTCTTCATTTTTTTAATTCCCCTTCTTTTTGTATCATCTCATTCCGTAAATCAAATTTAAAGATATCCTTAGACACAGATGACTTGCCCCATGGACCACTCTTGAACCTGATTGTTTCAATTAAAACCCTATTATGACTCCATAGCCCAATGGAATAAAACCTGCAATTATCCATATTTTTGGCCAAAGCTTTTTCTGATTGCTTGCAACTTCTCACCTTTGGAACTCTTTCCATTTAGAACTTTCCACTCAAGCCATAATCATGCTCAACCATCCAAAACAAACAAAAACCCTCGGCCTTCATAACTAGCCTAATATCATTACCCAAAACCTCAAAGACAAATCCATCTTTGCACTTATTGGAGAGATCCCTCTCCGGATTCAGGAGGGCTAGATCCTAGAATCCCAAAGTGGTTGAAACGGTGTTCTCCCTGCCGTCGGACTTTGCGAATCTTGCTTATTACAAGAAGCTAACACCTAGTCTCGAGCCATGTCTTTCATGACTTACCCCATAAACCTAAATTCAATTCTAATGAAGAATTCATGTAGTTTTGGTATCCCATATTGTGGAAGCAAGAAGATGGTTTAAATTTTTTTCTAATCCAAAATGTATCTATAAAGCAGATCATTTACATGATAGCAAGACAAGAGCCCCATCAAATATCTTCCCAAGCCAAAGTTTTCCTATGGGGTGAAGGGGTACATGAAGAAAGAGAAAATAATACGGTTATTTGAATTTATGGGTTTAAAGGTAAACAATTGTTGCTTCCAAGAATTGTTATAAATAGGTATTTTGTTGTCGAAGTCTGAAAAAAATACCGTGATTGGCTAATTATATTTGAAAAGAAAAAGAAAAAAAAATATTTATTTTTCCATTTATTGTTGTATAATTCACTCTGAAGAATGTGGCTCATGTTTCAAAGCTTGCAAAGTTTTTGCTTTGTTTTAACTTAAGAGAAGTTGAAGCCCAACGAGGCTTTGATCTAGAAGGCCTATTTACCGCACACTTAGGTGTTGTTAAATAAAACAACATATTTACAACAATTTCAAAGGAAAGCGAAGAGATTCAGAGTGCTCAAGGAAACAATCAAGAAATGGTAACGAATATTGGATAAATTGTTAAAGAAGCGAGCATCGGTGTGAAAACAAAGTACAAGGAAAGAGGTACAAACCCTCCTCAACAATATCCACCTTGCACATCTGATATTGCTCCTACTTCATCCTCCAGTCAAAGAAAGAGAAAGGAATCTGCAAGTGAAAAACTAATTCATGGTTAGTTATAAGGTGGAAGATATGATGAAGAGCCTCCTTGGAAATTCATTGCAAACAAAACGCACATGGTTGAATCAATCAAATCCAAAATTCCCCCGAGAACAAGAAGCATTGAACAACCTATGAACATGGAAATTGAGAGTGTTATGATACATGATTGGGTTAGTATTTGTTTAGTATACAATTAGAAAATAATGGAGCAAATTTCCAAAGAAGCAATTACTTTCGATGATCACCCTGTCACTTTGCAAGATGAAAACTATGACAAGGGTAGTAAAATTTTGAAAACTGAAAAGGTAAAGGCCCATGATAAAAATTTTATTGATGAAGTAGAAACAGATGTACTTGATGTGTCTAGAGTTGCAACCAACGGACATGTGAGATTGCATCAAGCTACTGGTAACACACTTGCAATTTCTATTGGCCAACAAGAAGCAAAGAACGTGATATTGCGAGCAAGAATAAAAGAGCTAGAAGATGTTCCAAATCTGAGTCCTTTGTTAATGACTCCATTGGCAATACATGCACTACCATCAGTAATTTATACTCCTAATAGATCCCATGGACCTAATAAAGCTTTGAAAATTTTTAATGCATTCAAAACTCATATTATCATTAATATATGCCATAGATTAGAAATCATTGAACATGCATGGAAATCAACTTCTTATTTGCTACGTTTAGCATAAGGAATTAACTCCTTTGTCGATTTTATTAAAAGTAATGTTAAGGAAGACAAGAATTTTGTTAACAATGACTTACTTACTTTTAGTCAAAGGCTTGGTTTGTTGTTTGATCTAGACAAAAAAAAACAAAGGACTCCCAAATGCTAATCAAATGAAGAATATCAAAGCTAGATGGTCTAAAAGAATTAGCACACAAAAAAACATTATTTCTGAATGTGAAAGCATAAATAATAGAAGAGATGATGTGTTTCTAAAGGTTGTGCAAATTGTTCAGAATCCAATAGCTGAATTGGAAAGGCTAAAAGAGTCAACAACAAGAGAGTTTGATGATATACCTTATTTTACTACTGAAAAAAATTAGCAAATGGCTAATTACTTTTGTTAGTATTAATGAAGAGAAGTTTGTCTTTACTCCTCAATTACAAAAAGAGGTTATGAAAATCAAGAATCAAATATTCAATGAACATGTTAAGCTAGAGATTACAATCAGTCCAATGAAATATTTCATTAAATCTATGTTGGAGTGATTCGTTCAAGACATCATGGATCTGAAAGTTAGTTAATAGTCAAACTATCATCGTATACGCTTTCACATATTGTAAGTGTCCTTAAATATTAGCACACTTGTTTTTTGCTTACTAATATTTAATTAATGAGATTTTTTAATTGTGTTAACATCACCTAAACTAATTTCTCAATGTAGTTCCTTGTTTTCTTTTACAATTTCATTTTTTCCATATTACAATTCATGGGAGCCCAACCCCAATCCCCATTGGGACGAACACATTTTCTTTTATGATTAGGTCGCACGATTTTGATGACTGCTTTAGATGCCAAACATAAATTTAGGCTCAATTACATAATCCCTTCCATCTGCACATGCCTTCCTTTTACCACATACCTTTTCTTTAGAGATAAATTATAATTTAGTGTGTTTACTCATTTTCCTCATGCTGCTGGAGAAAATAGTTAAAGAGAATATGCAAAAATAGCATAGTGAATGAGTTGATGATCTAATATGTTAGGCATTCTCATTATTGATATAAGAAATTTTTTTAGTAAAGAAGGATTATCAATGTTTTGCTTAAGTTCTTGTATGGATCTGAATTCTGTGGCATTTCTCAAAAACATTAATAGAACATAAATTTTTGAGGATATGCTTTTAACTTTTATATTATATCTAAGATTTTATTATTGACCACAATGAAAATGAATAGTCGAGAACAATTTTAGATTTCAGATATATTTTTTATGTATAGTATTTATTTTAATCATAGTTATGATGATTGGAATTTAGATATTGATGCAATTCTTGATATTATAATTGTGTTGCTTAATGTTCAAGACTTATGCTTTGAGCTCTTATATTACATCATACATATATTTGACAATAATACATTAAAAAATGGAGTTAAGAGTTTTTAAAATTTTAGTAGTACTATTTTCTATGAAGTTCGAATAATGTTGAATATTTTAATCTTTCAAATTTGTGTGGAGTGCATAAAGGCTTTCATTGTGCTTCCCCTATATCTCCATATTTCTCATAATTAAATCTTCTTCCACACTTCGAAATGAAATTGATATACTGATTTTGTGCAACTTTGATTTCTGGGTATACAGTTGCTTGATATAAAATGTTTTAATCTTGAGCACCATCAGAACTTCCTCCATTTTGTTTTATGTTTTTAATGAACATGTGAACGAGAGTAGTTGCATAGAGCTATGAAAATTTATTCCATTGACCCAAAATTATTTTAACTTTAAACATAAACTTAGTATCTAATATTAAATGCAGTCTCTTTCTAATTTTTAACTATTAACTATGTTCAGTGGTTGTAGTATGGGGATGCAGAAGAAGCAGAATGAAAGATACTTCGGCATGTCCACACTCCACCTAACTTTAAACAATTAAAACATATAACATTTTTAGATATTTACGTTAAAATTAATTACAAAAGTTTGAGACATGAAAACTTTGGATAGTTGATTAACTGTCCCCAGTACTGTGTCTACGTGAAGTCATTTTTTTGAGCTTCCTAAATACGAAGTTTCATTTCATAATTGTGAACTAAGTGCTTATTATTCAATATTAAATGAAGTGTGCTCTTCCCCTTACAACAATGTAGTTAGTATCATTGCGCGAAATAGGAAAGTGTGGAGAAAGCTTTCATTGTGCACATTACAAAAATGAAGCATTATTATTCAAAAAATAATATTACTTAGTGTTTGTCTTGCTTCAATTATTTAAATTGATTTAAGATAATGAAATAAACTATTTATGAATATGTTCATGAATTTTCAAAAAATGTTAGAAGTTTTAATATTTTTAATTTGTGCAGAGTGCAGAAGTGCAGGAAAGGCTTTCATTGCGCTTATGTCGTTTCTTTGTATTCCACATAATTAAAGCTTCTTCTGCACCTATATAGAGGGATATTTGCACAATATATGAACCCATATCTCCACATGCATTCCACTCTAGACAAATTAACTGATATATTTTATTGGTCAGTATTTGCTCAATATGAGTTTCCCAACTCCGCACACTGTATGAATCGGCACCTTCGCATTTCGTGCAATGTATTAAAAAATGTTAATATTCAGTTATAATTCTAAGACACATTGTTGGGCAACCACATGTGCAGAGTGCAGAGATAAGGGAGGGCAGAGAAGCACTTCATACAATAAAAGCTTCGACTCCACCTACACACTCTGCATAATGAAAACATTCACTTCCCCTCTGCACTATGCACAATGAAAATGTTCACTGCCCCTTCGCACTTTCTACACACCCTTTCTCCTTCCTCCACATATATGTTCAACCCAGCCAACCCGCCCCCCCCCCACCCACCATCGTCCCTTATGGTCTGAGTTTGTATCTACCCTCTTCATCTAGAACAAATTTTTTGAGTATTTTTTTATATATTCTTGAAAGAATCCATTTATCTCTGCACCATAGATCTTTTGGGTAGCAAATTTTTAAACAAATCAATGGTCTAATTATTGTAGACTCGACTATTGAATCAAATCTATTTTCTTGAACATAATTTAATTACAAAAACGAGCACAAATGATAATCGTAATAAGTTGTACTTGTTCATGCCCTATAATCACGACCTAAGTTAATTCATGTATCTGAATCAAGTGCTTTTAACTCAAAGTATTTGAATTTTCCATAGAAAAATTAGCGCTACCAATGTTACATTGTTATTTCATTTTCAGTTTCCCAAAATTTAAAAACGAAGACATGTATAAAGTATAAAATATGTTTCCAGTTAATATTGGCCCATTATTAATATTTTGTTATAATTCTAAGACACATTGTTGGGCAACCACATGTGCGGAGTTCAAAGGTGCGGAGAAGGGGTATGTGGGAAGACATGGGAGTGCAAATAAGCACTTCACACAATAAAAACTTCGACTCTACCTCTGCACTATGCACAATGAAACCATTCACTACCCCTCCGTACTCCACACTTTCCACACACCCTTTCTCCTTCATTTGCATATATGTTCAATCCCCTGCCCCCTACCTTAGTTGCTTAACCCCCAATACCAAGGTTCACAATTACCATCGCAGCTAATAATTCAATTGTTATGAAACTAGCTCCAAAAATAGAAGAAAAGAGAGATCAACGCCTTATAAATCAGCCACTTCGAGGGGGAAACCTCCAATACATTACGTAAATGAAAAATTCTTCGATGATATAAATGACCAAAACCTCCTTCTATATATAGGAGTCCATGGGGCCACAATATAATATCAACCGACCAACAATAATAATGTAAGGGCACAATAATAACAATATTAGGGTTACAGGGGTACAAAAATAACAATAAGGGGGCTACACTAATAACAATAAGGAACTAAACTAGTAATATAGGGACCTAACATGCCCCTCTCCTTCAAAAAAGTGTTGTCCTCAACGCTTGAGTAGCTCTGGGTGCTTCTGTATAAAATTCTCATCCTCCCATGTAGAATATTCGGTGGGTAAGTTCTTCCACTTGATGAGATACTCTGAAATTGATCGATTCCGTAGCTGTCGAGTTCTTGTTTCCATGACTGCTTCAGGTTCCAATATTATTTTTCCTTCCTCATCAAGTTCTGGAAATATTGTTTGAACTGGAAGATTTTCACCTATAACCTTCTTTAAGCATGAAACATGGAAAACTGGATGTACTCACGAAGAAGCAGGAAGCTCCAATTTGTATGCCATAGTACCAATATTTTGCAACACCTTGTAAGGACCATAGTAATTTGGCAATAATTTATTATCCTTCTTAGCTTGCTTGAGGGACATTTTTTTGTATGGTTGTAGCCGTAAAAATACCCAATCTCCTACATCAAAACTTCTCTCGCTGCGATGTTGATCTGACTGTTGTTTCATTCGATTTTGTGCCAAATTCAGGTTATCCTTTAAGAGTTGGAGAACTTCTTGCTGATGCTCGATGTGATCTTCCACTGATTGAACCTTAGAATTTTCTCTTAAAGATGATGTGATGGATGGTGGATGATATCCATAAAGTGCCATAAATGGGGTCATTTTTGCTGCAGTATGGAAGGAAGTGTTATACCACCATTCAGCGAGAGGTAACCACTTGACCCATTGTGTTTGTTTATCAGATACAAAACAACGAAGATATCCTTCCAAACATTTATTTACTATCTCAGTTTGACCATCAGATTGAGGATCATAAGATGAGCTATGAGCTAATTGAGTACCCAAACAAGAAAATAACTCCGTCCAAAAATTTCCAGTAAAAATGGGATCTCTGTCGCTCACAATAACCCTTGGGCTTCCATGTAGCTTTTGAATTGTGTTCATAAATGTAGTAGCAATTGTACTTGCTTTAAATGGATGAGATAATGCACAAAAGTGTGCATACTTGGTAAGTCTATCAACTACCACCATGATGACACTCTTTGCTTCGGACTTAGGTAAACCTGTGATAAAATCCATTGAAATCTCCTCCCAACTTTGACTTGGAATGGATAAAGGTTGTAGAAGACCCGAGGTCTTAATTGTCTAAACTTTATTTTGCTGGAAAACCAAACATTCTGCCACAAAATTTTGAATATCAAATTTAAGGCCATCCCAAAAAAATCTTTCTTCACCCTGTGGTAAGTTTTTTAAAATCCTGAGTGTCCTCCTAAAGGAGAAGTGTGCAATTCCAAAAGAATCTTTTGTGTTAGTTGGGAATTATTACAAAGATATAAGCGATATTTGTACCATAAGGAATCATTTTTCCAACTAAATGTATCAGATGTACTGGGATCTTGCTGCAACTTTTGAATGAGTATCCACACTTCTTCATCCTTCTTTCATTCATCCCTTTCTTCGGTTATCTAATCTGGTTGGATAATAAAAATGGCACAAAGCAATGATTCCATCTCTTCATTCTTTCTTGAGAGTGCATCTGCAACAACATTTAGCTTCCCTTTTTTTTAGATTATTTCAAAGTCATAACCCAACATCTTTGTGACCCATTTTTGTTGCTCTTCTAAAGATATTCTTTGTTCCAAAAAGTGTTTAAGACTATCATGATTATTTTTTACCTTGAAATGTCTTCCCATTAGGTAAGGCCGCCATTTCTTTAGTGCATGAAGTATTGCTAACATTTCCTTCTCATAAATAGCTTTCTGTAAATACTTTCCTTTGATTGGATGACTTTCAAAAGCAATGGGTCTTCCTTCTTGCATTAAAATAGAAAAAATTACATTTCCTGAGGCATCACATTCCACAATAAAGGTTTTTTTGAAGTCTGGCATAGCTAAGACAGGTGCTAGGCACATTGCCTCTTTAAGATGTTCAAAGGCCTTAGTTGCTTCAGGAGTCCATGAAAACGCATCTTTCTTCAATAATGTTGTTAGACGTGCTACTATTCTCCCATAATTCTTCAAAAACTTGCGATAATACCCTGTTAACCCGATAAATCCTCGCAACTGCTTTATGGTTGTGGGGACTTTCCATTCCTTAATGGCTTTAATTTTATTAGGGTATACCTTAACACCCTCGTGAGATTCAATATGACCTAGATATTCCACCTCTTGTACTCCAAAGAAACATTTGGATGTTTTTGCATATAATTGTTTCTCCTGCAATAGTTTGAGCACCCTGTTAATTACATGTTGAACATGATTCTTCCAAGACTTGTTGTAGATTAGTATATCATCAAAAAATACTAGCACAAATTTTCTAAGGAAGGTTTTGAAAATGGAATTCATCAACCCTTGAAATGTAGAAGGTTCATTGATAAGGCCAAAAGGCATGACCAAAAATTCATAATGACCCTCATGAGTTCGAAATGTTGTTTTCGGAATTTCTTCAGTCTTCATTCTAATTTGATGATATCCTGAACGAAGATTCAACATGGTAAAATAAATTTCTCCATGTAATTCATCCAATAATTCATCAATCACACGAATGGGAAATTTATCTTTAATGGTGAGCTTATTGAGCTCCCTATAATCTGGACACATGCGCCATGATCCATCCTTCTTGTGCACCAATATTATTGGAGCAGAGAAAGAACTTTGACTACGTTGAATTATACCAGCCTCTAAAATTTCTACAATCATATGTTCAATTTCTCTCTTTTGGACATAAGGATATCTATAAGGAATAATTTTTAGAGGAACACTTCCTGGAATCAAATAAATAGCATGATCATGATCACGAATAGGTGGAAGTCCTTTGGGAGTTTCAAACACCTTGGAATGATTTTCCAAGACTTTTTGGAGATCTGCAGAAATAGATGATTTTGATGTTGGAACTTCTATGAGAATAATTATGCAATTACGCCTTGTTGTTCTTTCTTCAGAAGCTTTTTCATGACATTAGAGCTTATTATCTTTCCCGGCTTCCCTGCGATACCCCGTAATTCGACTTCCTTTCCTTTTGAAAAAAAATTTCAAGAAAAGTTCTTGAAAATTAAAAGCAACCATCCCCAAAGATTGTAACCATTTTACTCCTAGTACAAAATCAGCACCTCCCATTGGAATGGAAAGCATTGGACTATTCAATACATATTCCCCCATGATTAGCTTGATATGATGGCATTTTCCAGAGCAATTTATAGTTCCTCCATTTGCAACCATCACTTGACATTCTATTGTTGGGTATAGGAAACAATTCAATTCCTTAGCTACCTTACAATGAATAAAATTATGGGTACTACCCGAATCAATCAACACTATTACCTTTTTCTTCTTGACATGTCCTTCTATCTTGGGAGTTTGAGGAGTGGTAATTCCTGCCAATGCATTACACGATATGGTCAGACTCGTTTCTTCCTCTTCTAGGGTTGGTTCCTAGTGTATATCCTCTTCTTTTGAAGATTCTTGTTCATTTTATTATTCCTCTTCACAATCTATGTAAAATAATTTCTTCTCATCACACTTATGACCTTTAGTGTATTTTCTATCACAACTGTAGCAAAGCCCTTTTTTTCTTTTTTCTTCCAATTTTTGTGGTGTCAACCTTGTAGGTTGTGGAAGTCTAGGAGTAGCAACACTTCCATCATTATATATGTGAGTGGTAGGCTTCCTTGTCGCCATAATTTTACATTCAATTTTTCTTGCCAACCTGAATGCCTTTTCCAATGAATTAGGTTCCCAAACGTGAACTTCATGTTGGATGTTATCCTTTAAAGTCTTTATGAAGACATCAATCATGTGTTCCTCTGGAATATCAATTACCCTTATATTCAATTTTTGGAAGTCCTCAATGTGATCCACCACTGAACCCTTTTGTTTGAGATTTATCAATTGGCTAAAGAAGGTGTTGCTTTTTGTATCCTCATAATGTGCTATCATTTCCTCCATAAAAATTGACCAAGTGACAATTTTTTATGGGAGAAAAGCCATCGATACCATACAAATGTATTTTGCTCTAAATGTAAAGTTGCAATGCATACCTTTTGTGTGTTTTGCACATTATTGAGATCAAAATATTGCTCCATCTGTATATCCATGTTATGGGATCCTTGCAATCAAACTTCCTCATATCCATATTTGGAATATGGTGGTTCTTCCATCCAACATTAGAGTTTATGAAATCATGATTATCATTTATTTTGTTCTCATCATGAGTTTCCTCTACTATCTTTTCGCCATTAGAAAACATTTCTTGTATCAACTTTTCCAAACCTTCAATGTCTACTTTTAGATCATTCTTCATGTTTTACATGTTGTCTTTCATTTTTTCATCGATCTTAGCTTCCATGTCATCCATCTTAGCTTCCATGCCAACTTCCAGGCCATCCATCTTAGGTTCCAAACCATTCATCTTAGCTTCCACGCCTTTCTTCAAACCATCCATCTTAGTTTCCATGCCTTTCTTCAAAACTTCCATTTCATTTTTTGTTGCTCTTTGCGATAGCGAAATTTGGTGCACTTGCTCTTGTAATTTTGATATCTCATGTTACATTTCTTTGTCTTCATGAGTCATAGTAGAGCCTTATGAAGGCTTAATGGGTGTTGAATTATTTTTAGGGGGGATTTTAGAACTCAATACTAATATCTATTCTTCAATGTGCCCTTGGAATAAATTCAAACTATTTTTTTTCAAACGAGACTTATGTAATTAAAAAAAAATACACACCTTTTTCTTTCTTTTGAGGAGCTCGATATTGAAACTGAATTATCTCTATTATTTTGGATCTTCAATATCTGAAATTGGGCCCTATAGTAGCCCTTTGAATCTTCTTTCAAATTCCAGAGGTATAACCTGATTTCGATTCTTCAAGACAAAGTTATGCCAAATTTCCCACAATGACCTAATTATGGACTGGTTCAATAGAGCAACCTTGTAAGGCATGCCACATGTCACTGTTTCCTCCTTCCACTCTGAAATTGATATACAAGAAACAAAATTATGTGTACTTGTGGCCACTTTTTACAGAATTCCAATCCAATGCTCAGAGAGAGATTTATGACGATTTTCCCATGGTCACCTCTTTGAGATGAAATTCGAGAGCCTTAAAAATCCCTAACTTCCACAGACCCTATCTCTGAAAATATTGTGAATCAAGATCTGAAATTTTTCCAGGATGTTCCTCAGGATTGCTGCTTCGCTCTGTACAAATTTCAACTTCTGAACCCTCGTAGAAAAAAAATTTATATTGAAAATTCCACAATGACCTGTTTAGGTTAAATTCAGGAGCCTGCGAAAATCCCTAACTTTCACAGACCATATATCTAAAAATATTGTGAACCAAGATCTGAAATTTTTCCATGGTGTTTCTCAGGATTTTGGCTTCACTCTGTAAAAATTTTAGCTTCTGAAATTTCGTAGAAAAAAATTTATATCGAAAATTCCACGATGACATGTTTGGAGCAGCAAAACCCTAGAATCCAAAGCTCTGATACCAAATGTTATGAAACCAGCTCCAAAAATAGAAGAAAAGAGATATGAGCACCTTAGAAATCAGCCACTTCGAGTGGAAAACCTCCAATACATTACATAAATGAACAATTATTCGATGATACAAATGACCAAAACCTCCTTCTATATATAGGAGTCCATGGGGCCACAATATAATCCTAGTCGACCTAACAATAATAATGTAAGGGCACAATAATAACAATATTGGGGTTACAGTGGTACAACAATAATAATAAGGGGGCTACACTAATAACAATAAGGGACTAAACTAGTAATATAGGGACCTAACATCAGCAGATCCGACATTATGCACAACGAACATTTTGTACCCGCAAAAAAAGTTATCTCTACATCTCCTAGTGCAACTGGATAAATGGACAAAGATATGCAAAGATGGCTTTCATTATGCAGAATATAAAGGTGTAGATAAAATCTATGTGAAAGTGGCTTTCATTATGCAGAATAAGAAACATATTATGGAATTGCAAACATTCTTGAATAACGAAAAAATGTGGGCCCCACAAAAAGAAGCTTAGCCTTAATCAATTAATTAGCGGTAGAGGCAGGGACTATGTTGCATTGCAGCTATTACTCTCTCTTTTTTTAAGTGTCATATGTATGTTTGGTCATCTTGTTTAATATTTATTACTTCTTTATTTTTTTGATAGATTTTATACTTAAAGTTTTTGAACACTTGGGATGATGTTTTAATGTGTAAATTTATTTTATGTTTAATGGGTTTTGTAAAAATTCCCCCTTCTCTTAGCATTGATGATAGATCTCTTATTAATTCCATATTATTGGTTGATAATTGAAGTTAACATTATTACTTGAGGTTGATATTTGAAGTTAATACTATTTTGGAACAAGTCTTATGTGATACATGTTTGCATCCTTTTTATAATGTTATGGTTTCTTAGCAAAATATTTAACATACTTCATGTAACTCTAATATGTGACACACTCACCTTGCAAGGTAAATGTTTTTTAAGTTTTATTTGATCAAAAACAAAAAACTATCATTTTCTGACTCCCTCATGAGGATCCTTCAACCCGTGAATGAAGGCTTTCTATAAGTATGAGTCTCTATGGAGATCAAAATATCTTAATACTTTTGATTTAGGACCAATTCCTAAAGGCCACAATGTCCTACCTCACTGATAAGGGAGGCACAAAACAATTAATTAATGCACTTTATGTCAAACATGGCGTTATTAACCATTCAAGATCACTATAAGTTCTTACATGATGAAAGTTTGATTATATAAGAGCTCAATAACTTTAAAGATAAAATCTATCTCAAAAACGATGAAGTGATAAATACTAAACAAGATGTATGGGATAGTTATCATCAAACATCAAGGCATGTTTATCATCAAAAAGTTCATAACAAAGATAAACCTGCCATATATATATCTTTGTTATGTTGAACTTTTTGATGATAAACCAAAAAGTTCAACATAACAAAGATATATATATGGCAGGTTTATCTTTGTTATGTTGAACTTTTTGATGATAAACATGCCTTGATGTTTGATGATAACTATCCCATACATCTTGTTTAGTATTTATTATTTCATCGTTTTTTAGATAGATTTTATCTTTAAAGTTATTGAGCTCTTAGATCGTTCTCTAATGCTTAATTTCATATTATGATTAATTGGTTTCATAAAAATGTCCTCTCTATTAATATTGAATATAAATATGTTAATATTTCAATGTTACTTGTTGATATTTGAAAACTTTTTTTAACAAGTAAATGTGTGTAATAGTTCATTTTTTCTAATTTCAATTTCTCAACCATGGATGTAGAATGCTTACACATGACTATGATTAAACACTCACCTTCCATAGTAAATATGTTTTAACTTTTATATGAAAAAAAAAAAAAACAACTTTTATTTTTTTGGCAAATCACAACCTAAACACGACTATACTAAGCCAACTCAAGACCAAACATAGTTGGACACCCTAGCCGTCAAATTAAAGCTTTTTATAGTTATAAATTTCTATAGAAGCTTTATATAGTTATGAATTTCTAAGGGGGTCAAAACATCGTAATACTTTTGATTTAGGACCAATATCTTAAGGGCAACACAAGACCTTAAGACCTTACCTCAATAAGGGAGGCACAAAAATAATTAATTAAGGTGTGTTAAGTTAAACGAGACTTTGTTAACCATTGAACATCACTATGGAGTTGTCTATCGAGGTATCAATTTCGCCCGAAGGGCCATAATTTAATTTTTTTTTATAGATGTTATATTTTAGGTTTTTTAACTCTTGGGATTATGTTTTAATGCCTAATTTTATTTTATGTTTAATTAGTTTTGTAAAAATTCTCCTTCTCTTAACATTTAACATTGATTATAGATGTGTTATTACTTCAATTTTATTGGTTGATATTTGAAGTTAACATTATTACTCATTGTTACTAGTTGATATTTGAAGTTAATATTATTATGGAATAGGTCTTTTATATTACATGTAATACATATTTTTTTCTAATGTTGAAATATTTAACATCTTTCACGTGACTCTAATATGTGATACATTCACCTTGCAAGATAAGTGTTTTTTAGCCTTATCTGATAAAAATAAAAAGCTATCGTTTTCTTTGAAATCATAAGTTGATCGGGGCCGTACCATCCTAGCTAGAGGCCAAAACAACTTACGACTCTCTTATAAATATACTTCAACCCATGAATGAAGACTTTCTATAAGGAGGAATTTCTATGGAGATCAAAATATCGTAATATTTTTTATTCACGACTAATCCCACAACATCCTACCTAATTGATAAGGGAGGCACAAAACCAATTAATGAAGGAATTTTATGGCCTTATTAAATGTTCAAGCTCAGTATAGCTTCGTACATGTGTGTCTGTGTGTGTACACACATGTACCAAAATCAAAAGTTGGTAAATCTAAAAAGTGATGTAATTCTTTTCTTTTATTAAATTGTGAATCCTGCTTATTTGTGTTTTAGTTTATTGAGACTCCTACTTATGGCGTTGTATCTATTAACGTTGATGAGATTACCATAAATTTGTTATTATTTATATTCCACAACGTTTCATATGATTTGGATACCATGAAATAGTTTGTATATTGCAATCATGATTCTTGTCTTTCATTTGTTTGTACGCTTGGTGATGAGAAGCTTCTTTTCCTTTTTTGTTGTCGTAAACAATTCACATGTTTTTCTACTGGATTATGTTACTTGTTGTAAGCCAAGAAACACGTGGAACATTGAGAGATATTATTAAAATTCGAACTAGCTCTTGTCAAACATGTAGTAGTAGATTTATAATATCCAAATTGGAAGATGTTTCATCCATTGTCATCAAACCTTAGTCCTCGTGTCTACTTAGGTGTTATTGAGAGGGAACCATCATTCATCACAAATGATCCATGGTATGAATTTTTCATTGGAATGAATGCAGATTATCTCTAGAAAATTTAAAATCCCATTCATGATGTACACCTCAACTACTTTTAGAAAACATGCTATATAGTTCTATTTATTTATTTATTTTATAACATGAACATTTATGCTAACAGATGGGGCTTTCATAACTTTTGTATATAGATTTGATGTTTCCAATTTTGAAACTACAATGAAAGGAGTTGGAGACTTGATTGTTTTGTTTTGTAATAGAAAAAATTGTGTGAACATATGGTGCTTTCATACTTTTCACGGATAGCTTTGATGTTTCCAATCGTAATACGATAGTGAAAGGTGTTGTAGATATGGATGAAGTCATGTTGGAATCTACACATGACCCTCATTGCTAAGAAAGTGGGGAAAGTAGGAAGAAATTCCTCTTGAGAAGAGGAACTATAATGACCTCTGCATTTGAATACAATGATGAAAAAGGCATCTTATTTATAAGGATTTCCTCGTCATAGGAGAGAATAAACAAGTTTTTGATCTAGAGGGTAATAGTGGAATCCTTATACGAGTTATTAAGGAAAGTGACGAGAAGTTGATGTCAGTTGGAATGATATGGGGTGGAACATCCAACCGTGTGCGATTTAAACTGAAGAATGGTTTTGCTCCTGAAAACTAGACTAGTGGTGTTATCTTCGTTGTCTGCTTGCATTACTTTATCTTGAACTGATCACTGGTGTAGGAGGTCTTTGGGCTTGAATTGGTCCCTGAATTTTGTTTTCTCGTACTTTTTATTAGTTTATCGACATTAGAATTGTGCATATTTGAAGGGAATTATAATACAATGCTTTTATTTTCTATCCTATTTTTATTTTTTATTGGAAATTTCTTCAAAGTATATTTCAATTTTTCAAAGTACAAATAAGGGTCGTTGATTTTTTTTCATAGTTTGAAGCACTGGCATAATTTCATGACTCATTTTCCATATGAGTGTCAGGGTGATGTATTTGCAATAGTTATATCTTGGCCACTAATGGAGGCAACGCAAGTTTGTGTCATATATGAAAAAGGGTTTAATTATAATATGTTGGTTTTAAAATATATTAGTGTAAAGTTGGGATTCGAGAGATGTCTTGGGATGATGTTTGTTTTGTTTTGTTTGTTTGTTTTTTTTTTTAAGCGTAAGAATGCTAATGTGTCCATAATGGATAGGTAATTGGAAAAGCTTGAGGTATGATGGATTCTAAAGTGATACAATAAGATTGAGTATTCTCAGAGATATTTAAAGGCATTTCATAATTTAAGTCACTAATTATTTTATATTTGGATTGTCATGTTTATATATTTGATGTTATGTTTCCCTTCTTGTCCATAATTTCAACAAATCATTTATTCTCTCAGTTTGAATAATGATGAAACAAGGATCCTATATATTTTATTTGTTGGTCGGGGAGTCATATTTGTAAGATAGGGGAATGATATAATGTTTTTTAATGCAAATTTGGATTCTATTGTTATAAATAGTATCACATATATTTTAAGATGTTTTGGTTTAGGGTTTAGAGCTATAGAAGCCTCGTGAATAATTATTTACTTCTAGTTTTGTGAAAGGTGTTGAAGAACAAAATTGGTCGTCACTAACAGTGGTTATTCATTCAATCGTTGGGTAGCCCTCTCCAAGAGGATACATAATTGATCTTTTAACTTTGGTTGAAAAGGAGAAAACAAAAGAGGAAAGTCCACTTATACAAGTTGATATGATGAAATGTTCAAATTTCATACATAACATTCAATTCTCTAAAGTGGACCTAAAGTGAACCCAATATTTAGACAGTCAGAGTTCATGACGAGATTGGTTAGTTGGAGTGTTAAGCACCAGTTAATGAAGGATTTTCGTAGGTCAATGGGCCATTTAGAGCAGGGTAAATTTTGAAAGTGTGAGAACTTATTTGCACTTAGGGACCATAAAGATGTTTCCAATGAAGAAATTTCTAGTGGCTTGTTCTATTACTTGTATTGTATTTAGGTTACATTTCTATTGGCTTGCATTTGACATGTTCTATTACTTGTATTGCTTGTGTTAGTTAGTTTATGTTTTCCAATTGCCATCTTGTTTTGTATTGTGTTTTGTATTATGTTCCTTTATGTACTTACAAGAGTTGTTCTTATGATATTAATTTATTGTTCCTTTGTGTGCTTCTAAGAGTTCTTCTCTCATGAAATATGTCTGCAAAAAAAATGCAATTCATGGAATTTATTCCATGCATGAATAGTTTAACTGGTGTTTTGGTATTGCTAGCTCTTAAATTCCAAAGGCAAATGGAAATGATGTTTATCGTTTATGAAACAACATAAACTAACTTTTGTCCATTTACATGTTATATTTCTTATGTTATTTGTGTTGAAGATTGCAACAAGAAACAGTGAAGGAGGCATCCTGAAACATCTTTCCTGATCCTAGTTGGAAAGTGATCACCTAAACTAGGTGGGGGCCACACAAGTGATTTTTGTCGCAAAGTCTATTTTTAGACTATGTCTATTTTTAGACATATGGATCATGGTCTATGAGTTGCGGGATGCTATTTGTGGATGATTGGTCAAGTTGGTAAAAATAGATGGACCTCTATTTTTAGACATTGGGCGAAGTCTATTTTTAGACTGCCAGTCTAAAAATAGATCAGTCAAATATTATTAGCCCTTAATAATATTTGGACTATAAACATTATCTTATCCTCTTGGAGCACTTCAGTTTGATGCTTGGATGTGGCACATGCAGTTGACAGAAGGAAATACACTTTTCCTAAGGGTTAGTTGAGCTATTGCATGGTTGACTTCAGTTAGAACTCATGTGGCAGAGTTTGGTGGAGTTGATGAGACCGTTGGTGGAGTTGTGTTCGGTTTAACTTAGTTGAACTAGTTGTATTTAGTCTAACTGATAAATACACTAGTGATGAGTGGTGTGAATTAATTATTAATTAATTCACTAATTATTAACTCATAAATCAACTAAAGAATACATCGGTTAACTGCAATGCATGGACAGTTCAGTGGAGACCAGTGTTAGAGGTGGGTGAAAGGGTGAGTCTACTATCAGTTGTGACTATAGCTGTGCATGAGATTTGCACACACATTGATTGAGATTTCCAATGAGGATTGCGTAGTACAAGTTGGTGGGATTCGAACTTGGATCTCATTCATTCTCATCTTGGATTGCGCAGTAGAGGCAGGCAGACAGGTGGAAGAGATTTGAACTTGTGACTTGTTCATATCTGAGCTAGTTTGTGTGTAGCATGTGAGATAGTGCTGAGAGCTGTGAGGAGCTGTGTGCTATGTATTGTTACATGTTCTCTATCATTATAATATACAGATAGTTGGGGGTTTTCAGCTGTAAGCTTTCCCCATTACATACTATGTTATATGTGTGCTTGATTATGTTTTAATGTGCGCATGCGACTGCTTCTATTTCCGAAAATTGATGATCAATTGTAGAAGAGGTTATGTATTATGCATGAAGCTTAAATAGTGTGTAATCAGGATAATCTCGGTGAATAATTCAGCTATTATTCAAATTTCTACGTGGTATCAGAGCTAATTGATCATCGGATCTATTATAGTGATTACAATTTATTTCGGTAGACAGAGTCTGTAAGCGGGCCAGGTAGCCTCTGGATCCATCCTTTCTTTGAAAGGTGATATATCTAGTAAACACCCCTACAGTCAATCTCTGTGCTAGAAATACCTTGTTCTCACAGATCCAGAAGCAGTTGAGTTTTAAGCTTGGAATTCGAATTTTGCAGCAGTTTGTTTTCTTGGTGCCAGAATTGAAATGTCTTTCAACGGATTGCGACTGGAGTATGCCCTTGAGGGCAGCTCGAATTATGTTGCATGGAAGGATAGAATGGAGGCGGTATTAGATGATAACGGGTTGAAGGAGTTCATAGATGCTGAAGTCCCAAAGCCTACTAATGTTGCTCAAGTTGAGGCTTGGCAAAAGAAGATGGAAAAATGTCGAAGGATTCTATTGGAGGGCGTGAAGGATCACATTGTATCCATCATGCATGGAAAAGCTTCTCCATACTTGATGTGGAAAGCGTTGATAGATTTATTCCAAAGCAAGAGCGACCAGAGGAAGTTGGTGCTCAAGGATAAACTCAGACACATAAAGATGGAGAAAGGCGACAGTATGCCGAAGTACCTCACGAAGTTCATCCAATGCAGGGATGAGTTGGGAAGTGTGGGGGTGGCTGTAGATGATGAGGAATTGGTGAGCTTGGATCTCCTTGTTCTTCCGAAGATTTGGCATGCCTATCAGGATTCTGTCAATGGTCGGGAGAAATTGCCAGGATGGGAGCGACTTTGGTCGGATCTTGTGCAAGAGGAGATAAGGCGGAGTACCAGGGATGGATCTTCATCAAAAGAATCTGATGAAGAGGATTGTGCTTTGGCTGCCAAAGAAAGGAAGGGGAAGGGAAAGAAGAATGCTTCTCAATCCGATGAGGATGGTAAAGAGCGTGAAATGTCCAAAGTGAAGTGTTTTCACTGTCACGAGCATGGGCATTATGCCACGAATTGTCCACAGAAGAAGAAGAACAAGCAAGCTACTGGAGCTGCAGCTGGTGAGGCTCTTGCCTCGCAATTTGAGTTGGACTTCTCATTGATCGCATGCATGGTGTCTAGTGCATTGGGATCAGGGTGGTATTTTGATAGTGGCGCTTCCTTTCACATGACGGGAGATGTGAATATTTTCAGTGACTTGGTGGAGAAAGATCTCCAGTTGCATGTTGAGTTGGGCAAAAATGGACGATACAATGCGACCGGCATTGGTACCATAACCTTTCAGAGGGAGTCAGGTAAACTCATTCTTTTACAAGATGTAGTGCATGTTCCAGGTTTAAAGAAGAATTTGATCTCAGTCGCAATGTTAGAGGATAAAGGGTATGAAGTTGTCTTCAGTGAAGGAAAATTTTTCCTTCGGCACATGGCATCAGGACAAGTCAAGAAGGTTGGGATTTGAGCAAAGAATCTCTACAGGCTTGAAGTAGATGGGATGTCTACAGAACTTCCTACTGTTGGGAAGTGCAAGAAAGACATGCAATTGATGCTTGAGAGGGAGCAAGTTTTGCATGGAGGTAATAGTGAACCTTGAGATGTGGAGCAGCCACAAGATGAGGATCGTGGAGTGGAAGAAACCACTCATGCAGAGAAATTTCATGCCAGATGGGCAGAGGGAGTGCATGCAGCTATACCACTAGGTGAGAGGTGGGGTGACATGCATGATTAATCCCAAGAGGAGATTTCTGGGCAGGATTCATGAGATGGTGTGGATCCCATGAGTTGAACCTGGCTACGAGGTGCCCACAGTGCAGCAGTAGCATGATCAGTTGGATTGATGCAGGCAGATCAAAGTGACAGTGTCGAATACTGGAGCGCGGATCAAATTTGACAGCAAGTGCCAGAGTGCATGGGTGCAAGAGTTCAACAGCGCAGTGGTTCCTAATGACATGTGCAGTTGGTACCAGCAGAAGTCGAAGACTTTGATGATAGATGCATCAGATTGATTGAGTTTTTTGGAGCCTATTCAGTTTCAGAGGAGTTGCAGAGCAGATGCATGGAGTTGCATGGCGCTTGTGAAGGTTGCAGGGCGAATGCATGGAGTTGCATGTCGCATGCAAAGACAGTCCTTTCTTGTTGAGAGGGAGTGTTGAAAATGGCAACAAGAAACAGTGAAGGAGGCCTCCTGAAACATCTTTTCTGATCCTAGTTGGAAAGTGATCACCTAAACTAGATGGGGGCCACACAAGTGATTTTGTCGCAAAGTCTATTTTTAGACTATGTCTATTTTTAGACATATGGATCATGGTCTATGAGTTGCAGGATGCTATTTATGGATGATTGGTCAAGTTGGTAAAAATAGATGGACCTCTATTTTTAGACATTGGGCGGAATCTATTTTTAGACTGCCAGTCTAAAAATAGAACAGTTGAATATTATTAACCCTTAATAATATTTAGACTATAAACATTATCTTATCCTCTTGGAGCACTTCAGTTTGATGCTTGGATGTGGCACATGCAGCTGACAGAAGGAAATATGCTTTTCCTAAGGGTTAGTTGAGCTATTTCATGGTTTACTTCAGTTAGAACTCATGTGGCAGAGTTTGGTGGAGTTGATGAGACAGTTGGTGGAGTTGTGTTCGGTTTAACTTAGTTGAACTAGTTGTATTTAGTCTAACTGATAAATACACTGGTGATGAGTGGTGTGAATTAATTATTAATTAATTCACTAATTATTAACTCATAAATCAACTAAAGAATACATCGATTAAGCACAATGCATGGGCCAGTTGATGAAAAACGATGTTAGAGGTGCTTGAAAGGGTGAGTGTGGCTATCGGTTGTGACTATACTTGTGCATGAGATTTGCACACACATTGATTGAGATTGCCAATGAAGTTGCGCGGTTGCACAGTGGGATTCGAACTTGGATCTCATCATTATTCATCTTGGATTGCGCAGTAGAGGCAGGCAGACTTGTGGAGGAGATTTGAACCTGTGACTTGTTCATCTTCCGTGCTAGTTTGTGTGTAGCATGTGAGATAGTGTTGAGAGTTGTGAGGAGCTTTGTGCTATGTATTGTTACATGTTCTCTATCATTATAATATACAGATAGTTGGGGGTTTTCAGCTATATGTTTTCCCCATTACATATTGTGTTATATGTGTGCTTGATTATGTTGTAATGTGCACATGCGACTGCTTCTATTTCCGCAAATTGATGATCAATTGTAGAAGAGGTTATGTATTATGCATGAAGCTTAAATAGTGTGTAATCAGGATAATCTCGGTGAATAACTCATCCATTATTCAAATTTCTACAATTTGGTTTATGTTCCCTTAATTAGTATATATATTGCCTTTATATTCCATCCAAAAGTTGTCTTTGTATTATATTTCCTTCTCATTTCAAGTTGGTGTCATTTAGTTTATGTTCCCAAATTTCCATCTTAGTTTGTATTTATATTACCCTTATCTTCCATTTAAGATTTGTCTTTCATATTATATCTTTGTCTTCATGTTATATTTTCCTTCTCATTTCTAAGTTAGAATATACTGAAGTACCAGTTATTGATATTAAATGCACGATGTACTTTTAATATGTAGCAATAAACAAACAAGTTTAGGAAGTGTTTTCACTGGCTATTAAGAATATAAATTATAGTCTCTTTTGGAAACAATTCAGAGTATTATTTTCTTCATAACCCCCACCCCTATCCTCTAAAAAAGAAACCCATAATATAAAATTTGTCTATAGTTATAGCTACTAGGGTTTGTGGTTACATTTTCTTGCACAATACATCATAGCATAACAAAGTAGAATCTAAGAGGAAACTCATAATATAACATTTATCTATAGTCATTGCTACTAGGGTTTGTGGTTACATTTTCTTGCATAGTAAATTGTAGTAGAACAAAGTAAAATGTTTCAAATGGTATTTTGCCTTTTAGTAGGCTTAGGCAAGTATGACACTTGGGGTGTAGATCTCAATTTTTTTTTTTAATTATAATTTCATTTATGAAATGGAAGTTTTTTTTGGGAGAATGTTGGTTGGACATATATATGCCAAAAAAATGACCGAGAATCTTATTAAGTACTTATCCCATGAAACCATAATACTACATAGAGGTTGTTGCAAGGCTACACAACCACCCAACTTTTCATGTTTATGAAATCTGAAGGCATACCAATACATACATTTCAAACTCATAATGCCTTCTCTTGAGTGTAAATTTTAATCCTAAAGGCCTCAAATGTAAATCAAAGTGACAAGGGAGGTGTAAAATTGATGTTGCAAGGCTACATGAAATATGAAGTCATAATAATACATAATTTTCGAACTTATAATGCCTTCTCTATGTAAATTGTAATTGAAAGGGTCTCAAATGTAAAGCAGTGTGATTAAGGAGGTAGAAGCTTGATCAACAAAGAATTTCCAGAGATATGTTAAGTGAAAGTAATCAATTTTCTCCAATCCCCCAACTCATCTAGGGTGCATGACTAGAATGTGGTTACTGAAAGAAGCATATGTGCACATTGCAAATTTTGGGGCCTTCGTTTTGAGGAACTAAGGAGTTTTTAAGATAAGATAGAAGGTCGATGACAGGTTACAGAGATAGTCGTTGGAAAGTTGCGGGAGGTACAACCAGGAAAAGAGGAAGGAACTCACATAGGACTGGCAGTTACGGAGGAACGGTGGAAAGCAACATCCATAAACGAGCGGGAAAAGAACAATGAAAACATAGTAATAGGAACATTTGAGCAAGGAAGAAGGTGGAAATAAATGGCAGTCCAAGAGGGTGAAGGGTGAGCTGGAAGGTAAGGGATAGGGAGAATATTTGGATGCTTTTGCGGATCTATTAGAGTCACTCTGTGTCTGCTATTTTGTATGATTATGTATTGACCAATCTTGTGGGTTTGTATTATGGAAAAGAGGCTCTTGAGCCATATGTAATGGTGTTGTTGTAGATATTAATGATAAAGAGGATAGGGACCATTGTGTGTTGATTGAATGATTATTTGGTTCTTTGAAAAAGAAAAAAAATGTGTGTATCTAAGTATTCTTTCCTTATGAATATGCATGAATTGTTGTGATCATGCTTCTATTTGGTATCATTTGGTGTTCTTTGATTCTTGCCCCACTAATGTGATTCCTCCCCATATTGGATTATGTTCCCCATATAACTAAGGTTGACACACCCTGGGTGAGACTCCTTACCCATTTTGGGTAAAGTTAAAATGTCGGCGTTGTGATAGACTACAATGGAGCTTTGTTGGCCCATGTGCCCAAACCCAGGGTCTCAACCCTATTATTATTTTTTGCACCAACAAATGGTTATGTTTCCATGACCCTAAATTTTTGAAAAGGGGGTTGGAATATGGTATCGAGGAAATTGAATAGATGATTACAAGATTGTTGGTATGAACAAATAGATTGGTTCGTTTCTCAACAAGCTCAGCTTCGTCAACAAGGTGTGGAAAAGTTTAAGGAGAAGATATTATACACAGAGTCGGCTAGCGACCAGTACAAGATTTTCTCGTGCAAATTTCAAGAGGAGTTCCACAACTGGTTGTGGAGAGTACAGGTAAATGGAAATACTATTGGACAAATACGATCACATCGTACCTAGACTCACGTGGATCTGATTGAGCTACATCGACTTGACACAGATCTAACGCAAGTTGTGGAATTTTGGGTACAAACCACGTTAGAAGGATACATTGTTGAGTTTTTTGCGGAGAGTCATAAGTCCTTTTCTAAAGTTGAGTCCATGTTTAGGACAGGGCTGCAAGAAAAGCTATTAAAGGAGATCCATTTGTGGATCAAGGTTCTAATGGTGTAAGAAAACTAGTTGGTGTTCCAGAACCCAAACATGGCAGCCTAAATGCCTAGTACTGGGGGAAGGACCTAAAGGGAGGTATGCTACCGAGCGGGGAATCATGAGAATGTCGAAGAAATGGACGCGGATGACTTCAAGTAGGCTAGGGATCTCAGAGCGTGACATAGAGCACAGATAGCTGAGAAATGGTGGGAAAGGGTTGTGCGTGAAATTAATAGGCAACAAAGGGATATACAACAAGCAGAAGCGGTGTTGAGAAGTCCAACGGAGGAAGAAGGAGTCATAGTGGGTCCAATAGGAGAAGTAGAGACTCCCATAGTGGCAAAGATTCAAGAGGGTGACAGGGGCCCATCCTCGCCAGTGGAAATGGAACCGTCAGATGGAGTGGGATACATAGGCTCCAATGAAGGCCTAGATGATGACATGCACTTTTCCTTAAGAATATTATTTTTGGAGAACGATGCATCCAAGGTGAATAATGATGTGCCTCCCCCAAGCTTGGGTATAATTTCCCCAAACCTTCCCCTCGCACTCTATTAGAACCCTGCTAAATTTTTGTCTAAATTAATCAAAGTCATTAGATTTCATAGCATGCATGCTACATATAAAGTTGGTACTAGTGGAAATGGAATTATTAATAGTAGTATGAACTTGAAAGGATTGTTACATCTTGGGTCTCAAGGATTTATACTTCTTTCTCAAGTTCAACCAAATATGGTGGGAGTGTTCAACACATGTCCTAAGTTCTTTGGTAAAGGGAACGACGATGTAGAACAACATTGGTACCTATGCGAAGCCATCTAGAGGGCTCGCTAGACACCTGATGCTACAAAATTAATTGAATTTCAAAATACTCTCAGGGAGAGAGCCTTGATATGGTTCATTAAGTGGTCGGAGTTGCACCATAACCCAATAGTAGATGATCTTAAACGAGAATTTGTGTAATAGTTCAAGCTTACTTAGACAAACCAGCAAGGGTTGTTTCAACTATGGGAAATCAAGGAACGAGGAGAGACTACCTAGGAGTTAATGTGGAGATTCAAGGACATGATTGGAAAACTAAGCTACCTAATAGTTCCAAATCGTCAAGGGATTGGTTTATTAAAGCATTATTTCCTCTTACTTGTATGTCATTGACTCAACAAAAAATTGATACACTACAAGATGCTTTAGAGCAAGTGACTCAAATTGAAGCTATGGCAGGATACCCACATGAGTATCGTGGTGGAGCAATGACCCAGGACCCGTTTATATTGGTTTTGCAATACTAAATCACAAATCTGACAGAAAATATGAAGGATCTGCAACCGACACGACTTACGCGACCGAATGTATGGTTTAATCATTGCCTTGTAGAGGGTCATCTTGATACAAAGTGCCCAAGGTTGTGAGGCCCAAATATTACACCCGCACCGGTGGAGCCATCCGAAACTCCACATACTGCAGAGGTTGTGTAGATAGGAACACAATGTTTATTCCCGGGGCACACTCAATTCCATGTGTTCCCAAACCAGCAAAATCCAACACCAACTGAATACTGCGATATATGCAGAGCATATGAGTATATCCCATGTCTCTTCCCAATCCTACAGAAATATTCAAATGTTCCTAACAACACCTTCTGTGAATTTTTTGCTTCGCAAACTTATCATACTGACCAATGTAGGGTGTTGGATGCCTTAGTTGATCGATTGGAGCAAACAGCCTATTGAATCAATGAAACTCCTCGAGGACAAGGGTGGGCAGGACAAGAGGTAGAGGCCTTGTGCATTGTTATAATTGTGATAAGGAAGGACATGTTGTATGAGATTTCCCACTACCCAAATGACCATGGTGCTCTTAATGCAGGGTCAACATGCATGTAATAGAGGACTGCCCATAGTTGATTGCAAGATGGGAAGAGTGCAATCGCTAGAGGGGAGAAAATTTAATTAATGTGGAGCCAATATTTCCAAAGATAGACCCCCTCTCAGATATCAACATAGTCACACATGGAGGGAAAAATTTTGGAGCTAATATAGGAATCGCAGACCATTCTAGGATTATAAGACCAATTCACCAAAGTGCTCATATGATCTTGAACAACAGAAGTGGTACTACAAGGAAGCAATAGAAACGTTCACCAAGTTAACACCAAGTGAGGGGTCGCAGGGAGAATAACCAAGGTCCCTAAAATATAAGAGCCTGGACCCGCCATGATCCAATGCTTGACCCATAGAGGAATAGTTTAAACTATTTCTGCAAATTGTGAACGATGATCAGATGCTTGGGCAGTTCCGGGAGAGCATGAAATTTGTTATCAAGGAGGGAGCAACTTAGGAAGGGATCATCTATGCCAACCTACTAGAGAAGCATTCTTGTCAGGTACAAAGGAACAAAAGGAAAATAGGAAGGGAATTATGGATTGACACTCAAATTGTGAGATTCCAAATTAAATATACAATGTTGGACTTAGACTCATATGTCAACATTTTTCTGAGAAAGACTTGGGAGGCCCTAGGAAGGCCTAAGTTAGCATTTTCACCAATCCAACTCCATATGGCAAATCAATGTTGCATATTCCCAGTTGGAAGACCGGAGGATGTAGAAGTTGATATTGCAGGAGTAAAAACCTATGCAGATTTTGACGTGATAGACATAATGGGAGACAAGGAGCCCTATATGGTGTTGCTTGGGATAGATTGGGATTTTGAGAACTATGTGATTTATTTGAAGAAGGAACTGATGACATTATAGGTAGAAGGGGTTAGAGTAATCCAGCCCCTAGACACCTACCAAGGACTAAGGTTCACAGAACCAACATACGATAGGGAAGAGCCAGAATTATTGGATCAACTATATCAGCTGATAGCAGGAAGAAGAGAGTATTATATCAACCCGACTACGGAGGGATTGATCAATTGGCAGAGTATTCATAGTTTAGAGGTTGGATCAGAAGCTATGTGGGATGACTAGGAGCAGGGGGTATATGAGGTCAACACCAAGTGCTACACCACAATCCAGAGGGTCATTTGGATCGACAATGAGGTAAGAGAATACCCTAAATCAATGGTATGGAATTAATGGTTACTTTTATTAGTAAGATTGATGCAAATGTCCTCTAATAACATAAGGTACACCTAATGAATGTCGCCTTATAAGCAAGATCAACAAAGTGGTCGGGAGTCCACCGCAACTATATTAGGGGATGGGATGAAATCAAGACAATGCTGAGAGTCAGGTTTGGACATTGAGGAGGGTGCTCGCAAGAGTTTTTGAAGTACAGAGAGAGCTCTGACCCCCGAAAACATTTGCAAGAATGTGAATTTTGATGGGGAAGAGAAGGAGTTTCATGGGAGTTGTGGGTACATGAATTTTTGCATACCTTGGGGACCTTCCCTAAGGCATGGCATGTAAAAGAAGAAACAAAGAGATAGACTGGTGATTCAGATTGCTTGAAAAACGAATTTTTCAGAAAATTTTCCTTCTCAGACACCGATGAAAGGGTGACCAATGCTCTGTAATTTTTTAAGTGAATTATGTTTACAAATGAACAATTAATAGATGGAGGCATAAATCAAACCACTCTAGAGCATATATATGAGTCAAGATATCATGAGGCCATAGTCTATGGAAAGGTAGACATAGAACTGGATGAGGACAATCTGGAGGAGTTGTGACACCTAGACTTCAACGAAGTTGAGGGGGAATGGTTGTTAAGGATGGGCCTGCGACTGAAGGTTAGCATCTACTTCCATTGAAGTTTCGGAAACACAACATAGGGACTGAAGAAAAGGTGAAGCTAGCCTTGATTGGCGACTACTAGGACGAGTATAATACCAAAGAGATCATTGATCTTCTAAAATAATATGAGGACCTGTTCCCCTGGTCTGTCTCAGAATTAAAGGGGATTAAAGTTCAGTTAGGGGAGATGAAGATCATGTGCCAGATGCAAAACCAATAAATCATCGACCATACCGACCAAACCCAAGGGTTAAAGAGAAAGTGAAGAAATAGATAGATAAGATGTTGGACGTTGGGCTTATATTTCCAGTTGATGAGGCATGATGGGTTAGTCTAACTATGATACAGAATAAGAAGGATGTCACTAAGATTAGAGTTTGTGTGGACTATTGCAACCTAAACAATGCTTGTGTCCATGATCTTTTCCCTACAACTTTCAGTGATGAGGTTCTAAACAACATGGCAGGCAATGAAGCTTATTTGTTTACACGTGGATTCTATGGCTACCATCAGGTCTGAATTGCAGAGGAGGATGAGAAGAAAACCACATTTACCATAGAGTGGGACTCTTATGTGTCCCATGTTATGTCGTTTGGACTCAAAAATGCGCCAATGATGTTTTCAAGGATCATGATTGTTGCTTTTAGAGATTATATCCACATGTTACTTGGAGTCTATATGAATGATTGGATCATTTACAATTTGTTTAAGAAACAATCAAATATGCTCTGAGTCATGTTTTATCAATGTTGACAGCTGCAAATTTCATTGAACATGAAGAAGTGCATATTTGTTGTTCCCTTTGGAATGCTCTTGGGTCATATTGTATGCAGGGAAGGATTATGTGTGGACCCTACTAAGGTTGTGGCGAACATGAACATGGACTCACCAACCAATGTTACATAGCTAAGGTCTACCTTGGGTCACACGGGGTATTATAGGAGGTTTATCCACAACTATGTTATGATTACCACCCCAATGGAGAATTTGCTAAAGAAATTTGAACGATTCACATGGTTCGAAGAGTGTGACGTTGCTCTCAATGTACTGAAGGAGTTAGAAAGTGAACCGGTCCTTTACCCAGACTGGAACAAGCAGTTGCATGTCCACATTGATTCCTTTGGCATTACTTTGGGAGTGGTTATGGCTTAGACCGAGGAATGGAAGCTCGATCACCCTACATATTTTGCTAGAAGAAAGTTATCAACAACAGAGAAAAACTATACCACGATCAAGCATGAGGTACTTGCCATGGTATATTGACTTCAAAAATGATGACACTGCCTTCTAGGGGGTCCATTCAAATTTTTCACGGATCACTCTACTTTGAAGTATGTAGTGAACAAACCTGTGTTGGAAGGAAGGATTTTCATATTACTTCTATTATTATAGGAATTTACATTTGAGGTAATTGTTAAGCCAGATCGATTGAATGTGGGACTTGATCACCTCTCTAAGCTAGAGTCAAAAGAAAGTGGAGGATATGTTGATGACCAGATTCCAGACGTCGATCTTTTTTGAGTTGAAGTGGTG
This sequence comes from Pinus albicaulis, assembly GCA_034641835.2. Lineage (NCBI taxonomy): Eukaryota > Viridiplantae > Streptophyta > Pinopsida > Pinales > Pinaceae > Pinus > Pinus albicaulis. The sequence goes on along the minus strand of CM076581.1, from coordinate 588,414,165 downwards.
CCAGACTACTTGGAAGATAGCAGCATTCTTGGCTAACAGGAAATTCCCATAGTAATACAACACAACACAACACAACAGAGACACATGGTTGTTTGTGTTGCAGATTACCATCTGATTGTGGGGAAATTATACAAGTTGGCCCTTGATCAAATATTGCACAGATGTGTACTAGATCATGAGATGTCGGATGTGTTATGGGAGTGTCACTCAAGAGTTGTGAGAGGTCATGTTGGTGGAAAGGCCACCGCAAGAAAAGTATTGCAGGCAGGGCTTTGGTGGCCTACATTTTTCCAAGATGCAAAATAATATACCAGAGAGTGTAATGTCTATCAAAGGGTTGGAAAACCATTGCATCGGGATGAATTCCCATTACAAACGGTACCTACAGGATTTTGAGAAATGGAAATTGATTTCGTAGGACCTATCAACCCGTTGAAACGCCACTCCCAAACCAGATACATCATCACCACCATAGAGTACCTCACCAGGTGGGTTGAGGCCACACCAGTTAAGGATTGTACAACATATACTGCTGCCAAATTCATTTTCGAAAACATCACCACCATATTTGGGTGCCCTCAGAGCCTCGCCAGTGATAAAGGGATCCATTTCATTAATGAAACAGTCGCTTCACTACTCCATAACTTCATGATACAACACCACAGGAGCAACCCATATCACCCTCAGTCCAACGGTAAGGTGGAGGCTTTCAATAAGATCTTATAAATGGGATTGACAAAGGTATTCTTAGCTAACAGGGGTGATTCAGATGAGATGGTTCCTGCTACTTTATGGGCCTACCGTACCACTGTTAAACAGTTACACAAGCACATGCCTCTCCACCTAGTATATGGGGGAGAGTTTGTAGTACCCATTGATTTCACTATGCCCAACCTTTTCATTGCATACGAAACACATATGACCAAAGATGAGTCAATTCTGAAGCAGTTGGAGTAACTTTGGGAGCTAGACAAAGCTAGATTTTTGGCAAAATTCCATCGAATAGTTGAAAAGAAAAGGCAGAAGGCATGGCACGATAGGAATATCAAGTGAAAGTCATTCACGGGTGGGCATGTTCTATTATATGATAGCAAGTTCTTGAAATTTCCAGGGAAGTTGCAGATGCATTGGTTAGGGCCCTTCATTGTTGTGGAAATCAAGGAGTTAGGAGTTGTCAAGCTCGCGCAATTGGACAATGTCTTGCTACAAGGTTGGGTGAATGGTGCATTCCTGAAATGCTTCTAGGGATCAAACAATCCCATTCAAAATTTATTGCATATTCGGAAGGAGACCATAGGTAGAAGTAAGTAAGATTCAGTTAGTTTGTTCAGTAATTAATCATGTCAATTTATCTGGTTAGTCAACTTTTTTTTCATTCTAGTTATTCTAGAATAAATATTTCGCTAGAAGTTCTTCCAATTGTGGATGAGTTCCTCCTCACCACAACTGATTGTTGTCGGGGGAGCCACGCGTGTCAAGTGTCCTAGTCGTAATAATTAAGCAATAATTTCCACTGTCAGTCTTATTTTTTGTAAAATATTTCCCATAATACTCATCATCAACTCATAAGCACGCCCTTCACAACATCATAATTACCCATCATCTCCACCTGCCTTTTCCAATTATGCGTCATCCAATTCAGGTCCAACTAAGCCGTCGTAAGCGTTAGCATGGTTGAAGACGAGTGGGGAAAATTGTCGTATATATTAGTTAAGTGGTCTCGTCAGAAACGTCGTGTCAAGATTTTCTACCTAATATGCATGGGAATGTTGAGTTCTTCAGAGTCCGAAGCTAAGGTAGTAGAGCTGCTAAGTATTGAGTCTGTTCCCAATTTCTATTATCCCAAGTTCAAGTATAATCCCCCTGTGTCTCATGTCTATTAGTGTCTTTCCAAAATGACTAATATTGTGATATCGATTCCAAAATTTGAATTTTATGAAAGAATCACAAAGAAAGTAGCAGTTTATGGAAAATACAATAAAGCAGGGTTGGTTGATAACGACCTCTCAGACTCCTTCCAATTCCCGGCCTTGAAGCACGAGTTTTATACTAAAAAAATGATTAAGGATGATGGAATTAAATCCATAAAAGTCACAAAATATTTCAGATGAATTCAAAGGTAAACATTGATGCATCTGAGGAGTCATCCCATGTTCGGAATGACTGGGGCCGCCATGCAGTGCACAAAGCTACTTATTAGAAGATTGCATGGAGGATCACTCTGGCTTGACAAGGAAAATCCAATTCATGCGATTGAAATCTAGAGGCTTACCAGCCTATCGGCAGTTGGAAATGTTCTATCCATTACATTCCATACATCCTCCAAGTGAGAAAATAAGATAGGAAACAATAACTACTACAACAGGTATAACACCAAGAGAGGAGGCAAGGGATATCTCGTTGAACCAATCAACACCCCCAATATCAAGTTTGCATGTAATATCATTACAGGGAATATCATGTGCCATTTTTCCAAGAACGAGTACATGCTTGATATTATCTCAGTTGTGGAGCACTCTGTATAGGGCACAGAGCTGAGCTAGTGCAACTTCTTACTTCATGAATTGTTCGAGGCATGCGAGGAATTTTACAAGAGAGCGACCCATTTCATTTATGGATACCTTGTCGTTGCTTTGGCGATGTGGAAATGGTTCCCACCAGAGGATCGAGATTTGGCTCCTATCGCAGAATATCAGCCACTTGGTCTCAAGTACAAACCCTGACGAACCTCGGGGAACCCAAGAAGTAAGGAAATCAAAGAGGCTTCCTTCATAGGATGGTACAAGAAAATGTTGGAGGTCGTCAAGGTTGAGGAAAGGATCCCGAAGTTGTTGATTGATGATTACTCGTTGGAAGTATGGTTTGGTTTCTGCCATGACCATACCTGGATAAGGGAGAAATATGTTCATTTTTAAATGTTCCTGACGAGGCCTTAGAAGTTCACGTTGATTGAAGAAGATTTCCACGCAAAGGTCATCTCGTGGCCAAGAATTGTGGGGGAAATTTTCGAAGGAAATCACACATACTTCTTTGGAGGGATGGTTCCCCGGCCACTACCCAGAGATACACCTACAGATTCAAGGAAGTAGTTGGATGAAGAAGAGATGCAACCCATAATCAAGATACTCAAGACACAAATGAATTCAATTAAAAAAACTATGGTTAACATCGGGGTCTCGACAGGTTCATTCTCTACTTTTTCTAAATTTCAATATTTAAGGCAGCAGGAATTTTTGGTTAGTACTCCCCTAGTTGTTGCACTTTTGGTCATAGGGCCCCATTCCCAGTCTGAACCAGTAATACCAACAACCCAATGGTCTAAGGCTACAAAACCTCCAATTGAGTCTAAAAAGAAGAAGAAAACCCCTACCATCCAAATTGTTGATCTTACTCTAGAAGATCCCCAATCACAGTTTGCATTGCCCATTCTTAAAGAAGCTCCACCCTCCACATCCATTGCGTCAACCAACTTGCACAATCCATCGTCGTGCACAACTTTAACATCCGCCACCATTTTAGACACCATACCTTCTAGAACACTGCTAGGAACATAAATGAAAATGGAGGTTGAATTTGTTATCCAGTCCATTACGACAGTTACCAGCATAGAAATCGACCCCACATACATATTGTCTTTATTATTTGAGTCAATTCCACTAACGGTCATCGATTGGACAATTACCCCTCCCCTCACTGATGTTGTCCATCCAATATCATTGTTGCTTCACCCATCCCCTTCAATTTCACCCCTCCCTGTTTACATCCACCATGGACCAAGATGATCTCCATGTCTGGTCCTCAGCCCAATTATTTAATTTTACTCATCTAGTCATGTTAGAGTCAGTTTTTCAGTGATCAAAGATAACTCTTTTGAGAGTTTTCCATCAGGTCATTAGTCAAATTTTTTTGCTTTTTCAGTTAGTCTTCAACAATAATTTTGGTCACAAAACAAGTCCAATCATGATATGCTGCTCCTTCACATTATTTCATCTCCATTTAGAGGTCTAAAATCTTGTCACTCCATCTCATATAGGTCAAGTTAGGGTCAAAACTACTCTAGGAAAAATCTTCAGTTTTCCACTAAAAAATAAGGCAGTCAAACCTCCATTTCATACATAAAGGTCTAGTTGAAGGAATGAATTGGTTTTCATAGTCTGAAATAAACTCTGTATGTCATAAGATTTTTTTGTTCTATTGTTGTATTTGAGAAGAAATGAAGAGATTTGTAGGAGGAAGTTATTTTTGAAATAACATCTTTATCAAAGTTTTATCTTTAATATTTTGAAAATTCACCCTCAAAACCATATGATTTAATCATATGCATTATTTCCCACTATCCATTCGACACGTTGCATTCCCTAACCCGTCAATCATCCATGTCACATCGCCTTCGTCATACCCCTACCCCACCATTCATTGGAACTCCAACAGACATTAACTACCCCACACTTCATTGATCATCCATTGCGTTCCAATCACATCCAATGACCCATACGAGACTTCGCTCCCCACTCATCGTCTGAAACTTAACATCGGGGGATATGAAAAAAGTGGTTTCAAGACCCGACCCCACCACCACGTGTCAATAGCGTGTGATTTCCCGCCCACTTCATAGAACCACTTCTACCCATGGCTACCCTAAATCTACTTATAACGGAATTGAAACCACTTCTCCACTCGCCAATTATGTCATGCCAACGTGGACTGTGAAATTGTCCAATCAAGTTAATTCCCGCCTTTCCATAACCGTTATCCAATTAATTTAATTTCTAACCATCAGGCAATGTACCCGCGCTCTTTTCAAACAGGAATCAAACTCAATTGTCCATAAATTCACCACTAAACGCATGTTTTAAAATTTTATTCTGCCTTTCAATTTGCTCTGCACAGGATTACGAATTCACAGTTATTGACCAAAATTATGGAGATCAACCTTACCACTGATTAAATCTTTCCCTTACAGTTGTTGGAATTCTTTCGAACTGGAAGAGCTTCTCCTTAGTCTCAACCTCTATTTTTTTTATCAGAAATTCTTGGTTCTGCCATTCCAACAGAGCCAATCATGCCTCCAAAGAACAAAGGACCAGAAGAACCAGTAAGTATGTTATTACATGCTCCAGTTGACTTTCATCGTATACCATTAGCAGACAAAGACCATAAAATCCATGAAACTCTTTGTGACCTTGAGCTATTTGAGTTATATTGTTGGTTAGAAGATAAATTCTTAGATAAATCTGATGATATAGGGTTGTGGAATTCTAATCTTCCACACTTTATTTTTCCTCATACCCAAAGTGCCCCAGATTTTATTAGAAATGCCAACCCTTGTATTTCCCCAACCAGAGAGCTATCATCTCTCCTACAGGAGAGATTTTAGTGACCATCACTACTCAAACCATTGAACAAATGATGCAAGCCCCAACCACAGAGAATGAAACTCCATTTTCCTAAGAGGATTTGATTGAAATATATCAAAAATTAGATTTTTCAAAGAGAGATAAAACCCTTGAAATGTTTATGACTGAGAATGATCCATTACCTAAGAAAAACCATCCATTTCCATCATCCATTTTCCCTGAAAGATCCTTTTAAATCATCACAGTCATTTCCTACCTTCTTGGTTATTATTCAGACCAATGGGTAGGTGAAGCCATCATATGATTCCTGTCCATTTTCTCCATATATTCTAAAACCTCCATCATGTTTAAATTCAATCAATTCATTACAAATTCTATTCATGACCAGTTTATCAAATTCTCAACTGAATAGGTTTACAAATATGCCTCTGTGTTAGTTTATCTATTCTTATATGCTCAGGGAGACAAATTCAAGTTTTCATTACAGAAATTGGATGAGGAAGGAAATCAATGGTCAATTATTTTCTAGACTCCATTAGTGATGAAGGATAAAAAGGAATATTCATATAAACAATTTGTAGAATTGTTCCTTCATCTAGCACTCAGTTTACTAAGCAGCACTACAGAGCCCAGGATCAATGAAGAAATCAGAAAGGTACTACAACTGCCAGATCAAGCCATAATAGTGGATTGGTATCTCTATCAAAACTACACAAAACTCAGATTTTATGGTTGTGAGCTTCCCCCTTAGAAGTTGCCAAAATTCCTCCCAATGAGGATTTTTTCATTGGAGTACATCAGACAAATGCTTAATGCTGATGAGGTGCATTTTGTATCTGCTAAAAAGAAATCACAATTCAAAATCAAGACACATATAAGGCCTTGTATCTATAATAGTAGAACAACAGGAGAGGAAGCAGACAAATTGTTGAAAGATACGCAATTTAATCTCAGTTTCACATGGTCTTATGATCCAGTTGGTGTTATTTCTAAGCTAAGGGTAGAAAACAAATCTACACCTTCTTTTCATACACCTAGATGAGAAATTGAAAAATACATGAATCAACTTGAATGGAATGAAGGTACTTTACAGGAAGCTAAAGAACAAACATTGTTTGCATCAGCATTACAGACTCTTGTTGCACAGGAAAGAGTAGGGAAAAGAGTCAAAGAAGATCAGTCATCTCCAATGACTGATTCATCCAGCAAATAATTCAAAATCCACTACAGGAAGAAGACAAATCTCAATCCAAAATTAAATCCAAGCAAGGATTTAGAGCAAACTATGATTATTATTATTATTGAGGAGACACCTCCTTCTAAATAGGTAGGTGATAAAAATACTTCTACCCCTTCTACTTCACCAGTTTCTCAAGATCGGCAGAAATCCATTCAAACTAGTACAATTGCTACAGGGGAGAAGGAGAAAACTATATTTGATACCTTCAGGGAGATAAAGTTGAAGAATGAGATATTGAAGACAAACACCTACAATCAATTTCGGAAGCAAACTCCTAGTTCTCAGAGCAGGTTTCTCTCAGCCTTTGATTCAGATAAAGGAAAAATGCAATTTTCATTTCTTCAAGCACAAATTCCACAGCATAAGTCAGAAGAAGATTACAAAAGGACTGAATTTGAGTTTTATACTAAAGATATACATCCAATAGATCAAATCGAGTTACATAAACAAACTAGTGAGATGATTTCATCTACTCTCACTGACACTGCTATGAGTTTTCCTAAATTGCAGGTTTCATTGGCCAATGTGCAATCACAGCTGAAAATGGAGAAAGTGTCTTCATTTGCTAAAGACACAAGAATCAAAACTTTAGAAGACCTGGTGAGTAAAATCAGATATGATCCTTCCAATGTCAATGCAGTATAGGATATCATAAAGAAGAAGAATGTTGACATTACAGAATTGAGAAAGCAACTGAAGATTCCAGCTACAGAAGATCCTCTAGAAAAAGACATTAAAGAGACTGAATCCCAAAAGACATAGATGATGAAGTTGATTATGGAATAGAATGCTCAAATAAATCAGATGCAATCAGAGCTAGAGAAAATGATTAAATAAAAAGAACTGACAGAAAAGACATCTAAAATTCCTCTAGAAGCGGTGCCTTTAGCAGTTATCCCTAAAACTAAACCTTCGATGGCAAGTTCTACAAATGGGGCTGAGCATCTCACTCAGGTAGTTCTGAATATGTCAATCCAAGAAGAGGAGATAAAGAAATTGCAAGGCCAAATAAAATTGCTACAATTTCAAAAGGCAAAAGATGATAGTTCACACACAGCTGAAGCACAGAGGGATAAAATACTGATTGAGAGATTGAAAAGGGATCAACAGGTTTCAACCATTGGAAATACCTTGGTCCAAGTGAAAGAAATAATATGGGCAGATATTACAGAATCCATTTGTGAAATTTGGCCAACTGTACAGATTGTATTTGAACAAAAGGATTTGATCCAAAAATAAAACGAGGCCATCACAACAATCAAATTACAACTCGGAGATAAACCAACTACAACAAACAACATTATCAAATTCCTGAATTCAAAGAACATGTGTGAGTTGGATGAGATTGGCATAGATGAAAAAACATAAACAATCCTAGAGGTAAAGAGGGTTCTCACAGAGAAGAATTTGATTCTTCAGCTGGAGGAGAAGTGTCACAATCTAGAAATTGCAGTTCACAGATTTTTCAGCAGAATGGAACCTCTTACACAAAAAGGAATGCCTTCTTTTTTTGTAATTAATGATAAATTGATGACCAGATAAGATTATGGGAGAAGACTTCAAGACGTTTCCAGAGACACTGCCAAATTCTCAAACATCAAAGGCTCAATGACAGGAAGGGCACTGTTGCAAGCATTGACCAATTATATTTTCATTCAGTATGAAATAAAACATGTTTTTGTGGTGAAGCCCACCTTTGCCAAATACACTAAGGCAGATGAAATTTATCAAAAGGTAATAAAATTGGTCATCCCTGATGAGGAACGCTGGGAAAAATTGTGCGAATTTCAAGAGTAAGTGATCAAAGAATAAAATTCAACCTCTATCAGATCATCAGTTAGTTGACAGCCAGTGCAGCCCAGAATTCTATCAGTTCAGCAATCATTTCAGTTAAAGCAGCACCGGCACAGGAAATTTGAATTTATTTCCATGTTATAGTTAGAGCTTAGTTTGCCAAATAAAGCACTATCTATTATGATAGCTTTTAATGTAATCAGTTGTAATTTATTTTTCTATAAATACTTCACTATATGAAGTATTTTAGGTTGGAGAATCGAGTTTTTGAGACTCTGTGTATTATTGTGGAGCTATTATTAATGAAATCAAATAATTTGCAGCATATATTGTGATATTCACGTGGTATTTCTTTTAAGCACTGTGTTTTCTCTCTATTATTTCATTTCCACTTGTTTTTTTGTGTAAAAATCTTATGAGTTTACAAATAGAGATCAGTGATATGTTCAATTTATTAAGATTTCTACAAATGTATCTATTCTTCTGAAGAATGAATTCATGTTATATGCTCATTCAGACCTCTGCTTTTTTCCACCACTATGCACAAATGACAATTAAATATCCTCAATAAGTTTATCTATCTTGCCTCATTTTGTTCTCTGCAATTTAGCCTTTGAAATCAGCATTAGTTTCACTGATATTATTTTTATCCAGCAAACACATTATCAAAACAAAATTCAAACATATTAACTATAACTAGCCTAAAATCGGGTACTCAGCCATAAATTGAATATTTTTAAAGTGACATAGAGAGAGCCCTCCCTGGTTAGGTAAGGCTATCTACCTAGCTAAAAGTTGGTTTGTGGTTACCTTTCTTCACTTTTATTTCAACCTAGGAAGTTGGGGAGAGTGATAACAAGCTGCACGCCTAGCAGAGGCATTGTACAATGATTTTCCCGTAGAGCATGAACAACAACAACAGATTCTTGCACCCACTGTGCAACGCAATCAACTACTCTAGGATAAGAAACACCTTCAAAGTCAGCTGGAACAGATCACAGAAATATTCCAGGTACTATGGCCTTCAGTCATCGATGTAGTTCCTAATGCTTCGAAGGATTTTTCAGCTTGTACACTTGTTGAATGTTGTGTCCACATCCAGGCAGCATGTCATGATTTATTTTCTGCCAACCGCAAGCTCAAGCAGACCCTTGCTACCACGCAAAGAGCATTTCCAGACCCTTCCACAACGTATGCAACTAAGATAGAACATAAAGTGGTAGATTCAACTGCCCTCAAAGACTCCATTATAAATTTTGTGGAGGAAGCCCATACCCTCTTCCAACAAGTTCACGACTAGTCAGGTTGCATAGCGAAAAAGAATCAACCTGTCTAACCCCTTTGCGGTTGTGTCAAACAACTATTGAACAAGGCTAGGAGAAACAAGGACAAGAGCCTGTGGAAGCATATCCATCTAGAGGTAGACACTCTTGAGGCCCAAATTTAAAAAATTGAAGATGAGTAGGCCAAAACCAAGCAAATACTTTGAGACCACTGACCACCGATGCAAGAACATTTAGAAACACTGCAACAACTTAGAGATAACACATACATGTAGTAGAATTCTCTGTTGATGGCATGATTGACCAACCCATGGACAACAATACAACTCAATTCCTCGGGCAAGCAGTTTCACTCACAAGCACATGGCAGGAAGCGCTTAATGCATACAATTAGTTTAGATAGTAGGCCATCCAATTTGTTCTTGAGTTGGGGCCTTCATTGGAAGAAACTAGACAAGGGAAAGCAATTTAGGAAGTGGCAGCAGAAGCACCAACAACAACAGTAGAAGCACCAGCAGCAGAAGCATCAACAGCACCACCAACGCCGGTGAAAGATTGACTGAGGGACGAGTCAATGAACTATGGTCGGGGCCTGTTGGGGCCTTAGTTTTTTAGGAACTAAGGATTTTTGAGGATAAACTATAATTTTGATGACATGTTGTGGAGATAGCCATTGGAAAGTTGTGGGAGCAACAACTGAGAAGATAGGAAGGAACCTACAGAGGACTGGCAGTTGCAGAAGAATGATGGAAAGAAGAAGCCATAGCCAAGAAGGAAAAGAACAATAACAGTCGAGTAATAGGAACAACCGAGCAAGGAAGAAGGCAGAAAGAACTGGTTGTCCAGGAGGGCGTGGAAAGATAAGGAAGGATGAGCGGGAAGGTAAGGGATAAGGAGAATACTAGGATTTTTTTGTGAAGATATTAGAGTCGCTTTGTGTCAACTATTTTGTATGTTTATGTATTGATCGGTATTGTGGGTTTGTAATGTGGAAAAGAGGCTCTTGAGCCATATGTAATGATGTTGTTGTAGAGATTAATGATAAAGAGGATTTACTGGGACCATTGTGTGTTTATTGAATGATTATCTAGTTCTTTAAAAAAAAATGTGTGTATCTAAGTAATCTTTCCTTACAAATATGCATGACTTGTTGCGATCAGGCTTTTATTTGGTATCATTTGGTGTTCTTTGATTCTTTCCCCACTGATGTGATTCCTCCTGATACTGAATTTCGATCCCCATCTAACTAAGGTCATAACACACCTCGGGTGAGACTCCTTACCCATTTTGGGTAAGGTGAAAATGTCGCCATTGTGCTAGACTACAACAGAGCTTTGTTGGCCCCTGTGCCTAAACCCGGGGTCTCAACCTTGTTATTATTTTTTACGCCAACAACAAATATATCTCCAAACCAAGCATAAAGTTTCTCTGGTCGATATTTTACTGACCACTTTGAGAAATCAATATATTCTCTTATTCCTACCAAACAATATACCACTATGGTGAATGGCTCAAGTTTTATTAAAGGTTGAGCTTTGTAGCATCCTTTGTGGGGATAAGGCACTACAACCAATAGAACTCAGCTCTTCTCCTGGTCAACTAGATTTTAGCAGTGGAACCTAAAGGCCACATGTATGTAATAAAATTCTCTAAACAAATTTTTTACTAGAGAAAACATAATACTTGGCAGAATTTGAAAGGATGCATGGTACATATGTCCAAATGGATATCACATCCATGCATCATTGCAAATCCATTCAGGGTAAGTGTTTAGTCAACTTTAGTGCTCCTAAATTGATAACATAAATTGTCAACCAGGGCTAGTAAATTGTTGAAGTGAAGTGCACCATATGTGCCTAAGTAACATCTTCCTACTTCATTGTGTTCAATGTTTTTCTAATGTTTTTGGTTTTATGTTTACTGTTATTTTATGCTAAGGTGAAAAACTAAATTAATAGCAAAGAAAAGTTAGTGAATGCACTAAAACAAAATAAGATCTACTCTAAACCAGGAATGATAAAAAGAACAGAGAATGCTAATCCAAAGATTGTAAAGCTGCTAATAAAGTAACTCATAACATTAAACTTAGTCCAATTCGCTTCATTAGAGATATATTGGAACAAACTGAGAAAAGGATTAGTTTTGATGTAATGAGGTTCTCTTTAGTAAACAATAACTTAAAACATCACAGAGAAATCTTATTCATGGTTAGAAGTATGTTGGAACGTTTTGAGAAAAAAATCATCTGCAACATAGTAAAGAATCCTGTGCTAAAATAACTTATGACACTAAAATTAACTCATTCTGCCACTCACAATGTTACTATTAAGCCTCATTCAAAGATTAGAGATTTCTTGGAACAACTTGGAAAAAAGACTTGTTTGTAAAATCATGAGAATCTCTTACATAACTGCAAAACAATCAAGAACTCAAAATAATATAACTAATTCTTGTTCTTATAATAGTGATGTGTTAGAAGAAGTTGAGAATAAGAGCAGCTTATAAAATAATGAGGGTCTTTTAAATCTAATTAACAGGACTGAAATGCAATTAACTAGCGGAACTGAAGTGCAATGAACAGAACTAAAATACAATTAACTCAAAGTACTACAGCTAGATCTTATTCACGTATTAGTGATATATTGGAACAGCTCATGAGAACAAGATTGACTGTAATATTCGATGTAAGTAAATGACATAAGACATGATGCAAGAGGATAAACTCAGAAAACTGCCTAAGTTAAGAACAAAACAGAGTTAGAGGTCACTTATCTAGAAAATATGCACAAAGCCTTTCGGATAGTAGGGGCCCTCTACCATCAGATTGGCACATGAATCCTTAATTCCTTACAGTTGCTTCAGATCATGCATCAAAGTTATACTTCTTTCATTAAAAGAAAATGCTTCAGAAACAGAGTATCACAATCTTTCGAAACTAACAACAAAACATCAACTAAATGTTTCTCAGTTCACCGAGTTATTTTTATAAGCAAATGCATAACTGACACTGAGTAGAAATAGGCATAGGTGTATTTTATAATTAAAATCGAACTAGAACTCCTGTTGAGGACTCGTATTCTGCTTAAGACACCTCAAGAGTCCTTTTCCTTGTAGAAGTATGCTTCTTGGTTTTGGCTTTATCCACATGCATAACCACTTCCATATTTTTGATCAGCCCTCGTGGAGGACAAGGAATGATGCAGGAGATTTTTGGACTCTAACCATATACGTATTTCCCTCAGACGATACCTGTAACCTGTTTAAACACTAAAATAGCTGCGGAACGCCTGATCGGCTACGGAACGTCTGTATTCTGTAGCTATTTTGCACAAAATTATTAAAACAGCAAAAACCATGAAAATACAATATGTTAATCAATTGCATGTAACCTTTAAGCAATCCTAATCACTCTTCATTGATTTTAGGCTTATGAAGTGATAAAAGAATGATGAAATGAAGTGAAGGTTTGTAAAAGTGAAGGCAATTCTAGGGCTCAACATACCCCCACTGCAAAACTATTGCATGTCCTCATGCAATTTTATCAAAACTTATTCCATGTGCTCTGAAACCTCTGTTAGAACATCCAACCTTATATTTCTGCTTCTTTTGCTGGTTAGTGTCATTCTGGGTTTCTTTATGAGTAATTTAAACCTGAGATTTATGAGGGCTCTGTTCAATTTCTTATTCCTTTTCTTTAGCTTCCTGTTTTCTTTGTGCAGTGTCCCCATTTGCAGAGTGAGAGTATTATTCATAGCATTCTTCAATTTAACTTGTTCTCTCAAGATTTCATTCTCATTCTTAATGTGTCTGTTCAATATCTCCAATTCATAATTATCTTTCTTCAGGGATTCTATTGGAGGTTCTTGTGGACTGAGGGATCTTTCTTGATTCTCTGAGGCCTTTCTTTCCAAAGATTCCACATAATCATAAATTTGTTGTTGAGTCAAAAGATTTGGCAAACAATTTTGTAATCTCCTTATGGAAGCCATCAAATTTCTCTATAAAATTTAACCTCCCTGCTTGTTGTAGTAGCTCCTTGACTTGTGGATATCCTTCCAAATACTTGACTCCAACTGGTTCTGTCCTGACAATTAGCCACATTCCTCCTCTGTGCAGATTAATTTTCTATGCTTGAAGCTAGATTGAATACAGAGTCTAATGCTTTATTTTTGAAACTGTATCTCTGTGTCTGAAGATGGATTAGTTGTAGAATGATGCTTCACCCTCAGAATTACCTCTCTATACTTAGAGATGGATTGGCTCCAAAGTGTAATGGAGGTGAATGGATGGAGGTAATTAAGCTATAAGGGAAAATGAAGTGGCTATGGATCTGATGGAGAATTTATGATGAACTTGTGGTGAAATAAGTGAATGATACAATCTTAAGGAGATGTGGACTAGTAGGTTATGTTTGTGATTATGACAATTAGTCATTAATCAAGGTTTTAATGAGGGCCGTTATGGAATGTTGGATAAGGGATATGGCCAAGATATGTTAATCAATTCGAATGATAGGTTGTTTAGGAAACATATGATTATACACATTGTATCTATTTCATGTTTTAACTTTTTTCTATTAAAATAATTTTCACAATTTACCTCAGAATTTTGACCTTATTAATTGTTGTGCTTGATGTTGTTCCTTTGGTCCTCTTTTAGCATGTTGGTCTTCAAAACAGAATCCTTCAATTTCCTGTAATCATCATCTCTTTGTAGGTTGTACAATTGTGTCAAAACTGTTGAATAAGATGTGGCTACAACATGCAATCTGTAAAAAGAAATGAAGTATGGCTATGGAATATGGATGTGAAATGTAATGGAGTGAAAGTGGAATATGACTTGTGAAATGGAATGAAAGTGGGGTGAGATGGAGTGGAATTGTAAAATGAAATGAATTTTGTGATTTCTCTCAAATGGTACATCATATTTCCCTGAAATTTTCTAAGGTTGTTACCAATATTATTATGCATCTTCCGACGAAAAATCTCGGCCATTGGTTACACGGATCTCCCGAAAAATGAGAAATGGTTGTAGGTAAAAGTGGCCAATTTCTTGAGGAATACACACTGAAATTTTCTGAAATTTTCTATGTTTATTCACCCTACCTCAATGCATTTACCATAAAAATTTCAGGACCAACGGATGCACGGTTTGAAAGTTATGATAAAATCAATTTCTGCCCTGTTTCACCCTTCATTTTGCCCAATGTTGCAACAAAAAAATACGCCACGAACTCATTTTAAGGCCGAATTGAGTGATTCAAAAGGGAAACTGTGTATTTTTACCTTCTCTACTGCCACATGCTTCCAGAATTTCATTTTGATGAAGAAAAGGTGCTGCTGTGCAAAAATACTCAAATCTGTCCTATTCTGTCCATAACGCTGAAAATTGAAAATCTGCCTGAAAAACCCTTCTGAAATGCCCTTAAAAATTGCTTTTTTTCCAAATTCTGTCCACATCTTACTCAATTTATCATATTCTGAGAAAACCCAGAAGCTCAGAATTTTTTATTTCTGCTCCAGTCTCTTGCAAAAGTTGCGCCAAAACTGCCTTCTGGAAAAAGTTGCAAAAAGACGAAAACAGGCTGCTACAGCAATGGCTGCAGAAACTGCCACTTTCCGCAGCTGTTATTGAATTGAAAAAAATATGAACATGCTGCTACAAGAAACTAATAAAATTCACTGCTACAAGTTGTTGTTGATTCCATAAAACCATTAGTCTTCATCAAAGCCAACATTCATGTTACAATTCTTACCATGCGAATAAATGTGTCGAAGTCGAGCATGGGAAGAAATCATTGGATTACTGATCAATAATGAAAATCGTTAACCAATGCCAGACAACTCACCAATAATGTAAATGAGTTTCAAGGTACCTCAGTGCATCTTGACAGGGACGAATGAATGTGTCGAAGTCGAGTCACCTGCAAGATTTGACAATCAAGAGACATTGTTGTATTCCCATTGTTATCAACGAGGAGGCTTTCCATTGATGAATGCAAGCTCCAAGGCACTCCAAATAATCTCTAATCTTGATCCCAGATAAAGTGTTGAGGTCGATGGGACAAGATTTGTTGGAAGGTGGACCTTAAGGAATTCCACATCATCCAACTCGAGCATAGAACCAAAAATGATTTGAAGAACCATGAAATATTGAAACCATCATGAAATCGCAGAAATTATTGTGAACTTTGCTTGCCAGTTGCCTGGTTTTCAAGAAAATCTCATGTCCAATTGTGCCAGCAAGCTGGTTTTCACAATAGGACTTATTTTTCTCTTTAATTTTTTATTTTATTTTTTATATGTCCTACTCTACTTGAAAAATAAAATCTTGTTCAAGTATATGAATACTTCCAATGGAACCATGTTTGTAACAAGATGATAGATAAACTCATATGCAGGTTTGAAAGATACTCTTTGATATGTACCAGTATATGAGATGCCAACTGTCTTGATTTAGATGATGTCAGAAGATATTGAATAATTGAGCATTGGGATCTGATGACTGACTTGAACCAAGATTCAATGTAATCTTGTCTTCCTTGTCTTCCTTGTCTTTCCTCTATCATGAAATGCAAGTCTTCGGAGATGTGATCTTCATTCATAGAATCTGGTGATAGGCATGCATGAGACTTTTCAATCTCTGGTTCCAGTATCTTCTCTTTATCAATAAACATCCATGATTCTTGGACCTTATCTGAGTCTTCTTCTTCTAATTGTTGTTCTTCAATGATAGCTGGTGAATCATTTTGCAATACCTCAAAATTGTAAGTTGATTGAGGTGTTTTATTGTTGGGGATATTAAATGGTTGTGGAGGTAGTGGAGTGGGAATGAATTTTTGGGGTGCTTGTGTGGATGATAATGGGAAAGGTTGAATTGAGGTCAAATGAGGGTGATATTGATGTTGTGGTGGAGGCGAATGGTATGAATAACATTGATGATGGTATTGAGGATAGAGAGGGAAATATTGAGGATATGGTGGATTTCCTTTATAGGGCCTTTGCCAACTTTGTTGCCAAGATTGGTTTTGAGGTTGGGATTGAGATGGCCAAGGTTTCCAAGGTTGGTTTTGAGGTTGGGATTGATATTGTTGTGTATAACCTTGATACTATGCATAAGGATATTGCATCGTATTGGGTTGATGAGGCTGCCATAGTCCTCTTGGAGCTACATAAGAAAGTTGCTCTTGTGCTTGATTTGCTCCATTATCCTTCTGGTAAATTGCCTTCAACCCTGGTAATGATGGGAAATCTTCAGTAGTATGTGATCCTGCACAAATTTTACACATTTTAATGTTATCAAATGGACATTCATGCAAAGCATGTTTCTTTCTACATTTAGGGCAAAATATGAATGAATCAACTTTTTGCTTGTTTTGCATTCTTAGCATGTCAATTTGTTCATTTAAATTACCAAGAATGTTTAGCAAATTGTTAGGTTCAGTTTGACTTACCAATCTTGATGTTGACTTACTTACTCTTGCCATAAATGGATCTTGAGGGGATCTTACACACTTTGCTTTTCCTCTTGATATGTTCTTGCATAGTTCACAAATTTCTTGAAATGACAATCGATAGACATCTCATTTTCCCACAATATTAAGAAGATCAATCCATTCATCCTTTATAGCATTTAGTAGGAGAGTTTTTAATGCATCTGATCCTAAATTATGCAATTTAGATCTTTTGATATTATAAGGAAATCTCTCTACTAAATCTTCTAGGCTTTCATCCTCTTTTTGGTTCATGTTAAAGACTTCATTTCTAAGGTCATGGTGCATGCAATAACCTTTATATTTTTCCAAAAATACTCTTTTCATATCATCCCTTGTCCTTATATAATTTGTTCCTAAAGTCATGAACCATATAAGAGCTCTATCCTTCAATGTTGCCGGAAACAAATTCAATTTTTGCATGTGCAATGAGTATCCATAAGATCTACAAATTATTTCAAATTCAAAAAGAAAGGTTTCCGGGTCTTCTGATCTCATACCTTTGAAGTTAGGAAGTACAGATGGATGGATGTTCTTCATTTGAACGTTGATATCAGTTTCTTGAATGGGAAATCCAAAAGGATATTCCTCATTGTCATCATCTCCATCCATTTCTTCAACCTCCTTTGTCACCTCTTCTTCTACCTGCAAAAATATGAATTCATGATGTGGATGTGTGGCTCTTACTGCACCACATGATATAGTGGGTGTGGTAGGTGATTGAAGTTTTTTGTTTTTGTTTTTGTTTTTTTTTTGGATGTAAGAAATAAGGTTACCTAGTTACACTTCCCTAGCAATGGCGCCAAAATGTTTAATCAATTTTAGTGTTCCTAAATTGATAACATAAATTGTCAACTAGGGCTAGTAAACTGTTGAAGTGAAGTGCACCATATATGCCTAAGTAACCTCTTCCTACTTCGTTGTGTTCAATGTTTTTCTAATGTTTTTGGTTTTATGTTTACTGTTATTTTATGCTAAGGTGAAAAACTAAATTAATAGCAAAGAAAAGTTATTGAATGCACTAAAACAAAATAAGATCTACTCTAAACTAGAAATGATAAAAAAAACAGAGAATGCTAATCCACAGATTGTAAAGCTGCTAATAAAGTAACTCATAACATTAAACTTAGTCCAATTCGCTTCATTAGAGATATATTGGAACAAACTGAGAAAAGGATTAGTTTTGATGTAATGAGGTTCTCTTTAGTAAACAACAACTTAAAACATCACAGAGAAATCTTATTCATGGTTAGAAGTCTGTTGGAACATTTTGAGAAAAACATCATCTGCAACATAGTAAAGAATCCTGTGCTAAAATAACTTATGACACTAAAATTAACTCATTATGCCACTCACAATGTTACTATTAAGCCTCATTCAAAGATTAGAGATTTCTTGGAACAACTTGGGAAAAAGACTTGTTTGTAAAATCATGAGAATCTCTTACATAACTGCAGAATATTCAAGAACTCAAAATAATATAACTAATTATTGTTCTTATAATAGTGATTTGTTAGAAGAAGTTGAGAACAAGAGCAGCTTATAAAATAATGAGGGTCTTTTAAATCTAATTAACAGGACTAAAATGCAATTAACTAGCAGAATTGAAATGCAATGAATAGAACTAAAATACAATTAACTCAAAGTACTACAGCTAGATCTTATTCACGTATTAGTGATATATTGGAACAGCTCATGAGAACAAGATTGACTGTAATATTCGATGTAAGTAAATGACATAAGACATGATGCAAGAGGATAAACTCAGAAAACTGCCTAAGTTAAGAACAAAACAGAGTTAGAGGTCACTTATCTAGAAAATATGCACAAAGCCTTTCAGATAGTAGGGGCCCTCTACCATCAGATTGGCACACGAATCCTTAACTCCTTACAGTTGCTTCAGATCATGCATCAAAGTTATACTTCTTTCATTAAAAGAAAACGCTTCAGAAACAGAGTATCACAGTCTTTGGAAACTAACAACAAAACATCAACTAATTGTTTCTTGGTTCACCGAGTTATTTTTATAAGAAAATACATAACTGACATTGAGTAGAAATAGGCATAGGTGTCTTTTATAATTAAAATCGAACTAGAACTCCTGTTGAGGACTCGTATTCTGCTTAAGACACCTCAAGAGTCATTTTCCTTGTAGAAGTCTGCTTCTTGGTTTTGGCTTTATCCACATGCATAACCACTTCCAGATTTTTGCTCAGCCCTCGTGGAGGACAAGGAATGATGCAGGAGATTTTTGGAGTCTAACCATATACGTCTTTCCCTCAGACGACACCTGTAACCTGTTTAAACACTAAAATAGCTGCGGAACGCCTGATCGGCTATGGAACGTCTGTATTCTGTAGATATTTTGCACAAAATTATTAAAACAGCAAAAACCATGAAAATACAATATGTTAATCAATTGCATGTAACCTTTAAGCAATCCTAATCATTCTTCATTGATTTTAGGCTTATGAAGTGATAAAAGAATGATGAAATGAAGTGAAGGTTTGTAAAAGTGAAGGCAATTCTAGGGCTCAACAGTAAGACAAGAGGATGGGTTTACTGTGTTGCACAGCTAGACTTATTTTCAACTCATAACATATCATTTATGGAAAACTCTAATGGAAAACCATTGTTGGTTGTAAAAGAGTTTGACTCCTAGGAAAAACAACACGAAAGAGCAGTTTGTAGAAGTTATGGGCATCAATATGGTCCATAGTGACTGTAAATTATAATGATATGAGAAATGTATAAATATCAAATATAATATGTTACAATGTTTTAGTTGTAGTGTTTACATGTATGTATTAGTTGGTGATTAAGTGGACACAATTCTCTCTTTTTTTCGAGTGAGCGTAATTATTCTTGGATAAGGTAAACTTTAGTTTGTTCCATTTAATTTTTTCAAAATTTCGATAATTTTGGTGGCTTTAAAATGGACCAACATTCTTAAAAGCAAATTTTCATGGTCAAGTTTTTTATCTATTTGAACTGGAACTATAACTTATAGGGAAATTCATATCAAATTTGAAGAAGAGCTAAGATATTTTAGTGTATAAGAGTTGTATTTATACTTAGGATTAATACTATAATATATTTTATTCGTAATTAATAATATGAGTGAATATCTACCCCTCTTAAGTTCCCTTGATATGTAATTTGAAAATTGTAAAAGTTGTCTTGTCAAACTTTTCAAGGTTCTTTTTCAAAAAATGTTCATGACTCGATATAATATTGGAGAATGCATTTATGTAGACATGTGACATCAATGGGGATGATATATCCTTGAGATTTATTTTTTGACCATGTAATTTCCCAATGGAACTTGTTAATAGATTGATGTAGTAGGATGTTACGATTAAGTTGTTGATCAATCTTCAAATATGTGTATTTCTTGCTAAATGTTGATCGATGCTAATGGAAATGCCATTTCCATATATGTTTAAAATTAAGTGCACATGGTTGTCTACTTCGAGATTGTATATATCATTTTCTTGATGGCATGAATGTTAATTTAAATTAAACCATGTTTGCACTATTGATTGTTTTGGGTATTGGCATCATTGTCTCCCACATTATTAATGTTAGAATTTGCTTTCAGTTTCTAAAATTTTAACATGTTTACATATGATTCAATCATTGTCTTTGTCCTTGGATGACGTATTCTCATTTTTAATGTTGCTATAATCTTATTCTCAATCTGTTACTAATTATTTCTTTTTTAAGGCTCAGAGATGTGATCTTGATTAGTCACTGTTGACATTGTTAAGTAACAAAATGTATATGTAAAACAACAGCACAAAGAAAGAGATGATCAATGGGTGAAGAAATGATGTAGTGGTATAGTGGAACATATTTTATAGGTGTTAAATAATGCAAATTAGAAACAAATGTAGATGAACGGAATAATGAATGATGGGAGATTGAGGAATGGGTTTGAAATGCATATAGAATTGTAGCGAGGAAGAAGTGGCATATAATGTAGTAAAATGATATAATTTATTATTATTTTATAAATCTTATAATTTGAAATTCTATAAAAATGGATGATAATTGGAAGTAGTGCAAGAATACTTGACAACATGTAGTGGAGAAAAAAATAATGTACTATGAGTTAGATGAATTTCGTTTAGATAAAATTTTGTTCTGATTAGTTTTTTTTTTTTTTCCAAAGGGAAAAAAATTATAATTTTATTCAACTTGAAACAAGGTACACAATTACATTATGTAGATGTTGAAAGCATTTCATAAGATAAACTTCTCGAATTATGTGCAAAAGAAAAAAAATTGAAAAAAAAGTACATCATAACTTTCGAAGTTTAAGTGTGATAATAATAACTCAACTTTTCTTTCTTGCCTTTCTTTTTTTGGACCTTATGCCATACCGCTGAATGGGGATATACAAGAACCCTTTCCAATTCACTTCCTATTGTCTTTGGTGTGTGAAAATTCCAAATCTAACTTTGATCTAGAACTTATTGCATTTATCTGATAATTATCTAACCTATCTTAAAGATTATTTGTCTCAATAATTATATTTATTTCAAACTGAATAAAAGCACTACTGCAATATTCACCAATTAAAAATTTCATGGGCACGGAGAAAACCACACACATAAAAATGGACACCAATATTTTTGGACAAATTGTCCATGGAAAAACCCCAATGTGGGGAAACCAGTTCTGCAGATGAGGGTTTTGTTATTTCTTTAATAAAACTATAATTGATAGAAATTACAACTACTTGTCATTCAATTGCAAAGCTCCAAAAAATATTTATCTTCACTTCTGCTGATTAAATCAACAAGGGAATAACCCCTCGACCCTTCTTCTGCAATTCACATTTCCTCTCTGGATATAAGCATGGCCTCTGGAAATCCGCACAGACTCACTGAAAATTTGCACTGCCTCTGGAAAACCTGCACTGGCATTCGCACTACCTCCAAAAACTCCCATTGGCATTCACAATGCCTTCGATAACTCTAGGAAACTCACACTTCCTCACTCTGGCAATTCACACTAGCTTTCAAGAGATAATTTTGGCCTTCTATGCAGAAAAATAAATTAGCCAACGAAACTCCCTATGAAGCTGGAAGTCCCTTGGATGAAGAATAACTTTGCAAAATGCTTCTTACTCAATCACTGATGAAACCCTTTCTGGTGTAAAACCCCACGCTATCACTATGCATCACTTGAATCGATGATCTCAAAGATACCCATCGACTTCCTCTTATATTATTTTGTTGAGAATTCAACGACCAAGATCTATTCCTAATCGATGTTTAAAATTATCTTGACTCCATCAAATACTTTTGCTATAAATCACTAGAGAGAAATCAACTTGTCTCAATTTATTCTAAATAATTAACATTTTTTCCTAAGTTATACTTAGAAAAATTATTAAAAACTGGTTAATAATCTAATTAAGACATTTTCCATTAGAAACATTTCCTAAGCTTGGAGATATTTTATTCTCTTATGCTCTTAGCCTTAATGACACCTCCTGAGACTAGAAAATTTGTTTGAAATACAAAATATAACACTCGCTCTTACTTAGAAAGGTTTTTTGCATAACACCCAACTTATCTCTGAAGAAGATGAATCTTTCCTTCCCCAAGGCCCTCGTCAAGAACTCTGCTGCAAGGTCCCTCTTGCATTCTCCTAGGAGCCCTAATGATTTAAGAACAAGTCATCCACATATAGGATGAGAATGAATACCTTACCCCAACCATCAAATAGTAGAGGTTTAAATCTTCCTCACTCTTTATGAAGCCTATCCCCTGCAAGTATTTGTTGATGTGCTCATACCACAACCTGGGAGCTTGCTTTATCTTGTACAATGTTATCTTCAATCTGCATATCTAGGTCTCACTGTTTTGTGATACAAATCCTTATAGTTGTTCAATGTACACTTCCTATTCCAATTCATTGTTGAGTAATGTCATATTGACATCCATCTCATGGATCTTCCATTCCATCTATGTTGCAAGTGATATCACGACCCTGATGGAAGTATACCTACCCATGGGAGAAAAACTCTCCTCATAATCTATTCTCTTCTTCTGAGAGAACCCCTTGGCCACAAATCTCACATTGTATTTCTTGATGTTGTTGCCTGCATTGTGCTTGAACTTATAGACCCAACATGATCCAACCGTCACCCTGTCTATAAGTATAGGCACCACCTCCCAAGCATCATTCTGCATGATCGAGGTGTAGTCCTCAACCATGACATCCCAACACACCTGTAGTTGTGCAACCTCCTTATAGCTGGAAGGCTCATTATCCAAAAACTTACATATCAATTCCATGTAGTTGGAACACTTATACCTAATCATATTCTCATACTAGTAACAATATTCATACTATCATGTCCCTAATTATGTTTTTCTACCCTTGTAGCTTCAAATAACTGCTCATTATAATCAATTGTTGTTGCAAATTCTCTAGGTCTCTAATATGCCTTCTCCTCCACGAATCAGACATCTCTTCTGACAATTATCCTCCTAGTCCCTGGAATAAATATTTGATATGCCTTTGAAGTCTCACTATACCCAACAAAGTAACCCCTCTCTGTAGTTTGATCCAATTTGGAATGTGTTTCCCCTCGAATGTGGAAATAAGCCATGCAACCGCATATTCTAAGGCGGCTGACATCTGGTTTATTTCCTATAAATGCTTCCTCAGGTGTCAAATTTTCCAATGCCTTATGTGGGACCATGTTATGAATATATACCACATTATTTCATGTCTCTTCCCATACGTATCTTGGCAAATACTGGACATACAACATGGCCCTCGCTACCTCTGATATGGCATGGTTATTTCTATCAACAACCCCATTCTATTGTGGGCGTTGAAGTTTGCAACAATAAACAGTGAAATTGGCTTCCAGAAACAACATGACAACACCTACACTAAGTGTGGGACCAGGAGGTCCAAGCAGCACCTACACTAAGTGTGGGACCAGGAGGTCCAAGCAGCACCTACACTAAGTGTGGGACCAGGAGGTCCAAACAGCACCTACACTAGTGTGGGACCACAAGTCTTAGCAGCACCTACACCGGTGTGGGCTAAATTTGGTGCATGTCTATTTTAATTATCCCTTAATTAAATTGGACAATAAAATGTAATATTATCTCATAATCACTTGTAATAGTTAACTGAGTGTGATAAACTCATTTAGCTCATGAATTTCAAGTTGAGGGTGGTTGGTGAGGCATGCTGAGTGATTCTAGTTGTATTAGAGTTCAAGTTGCAGTTAGTGCATTAGTTAATGCATGAGAAATCAGTTAACTCAATCTAGGTGTGTTAAAGTCAGTCGAGCTAGTTGTAACTGATTGTTGCACTAGTGAGAGATCAAGTGAATTAAATATTATTTAATTCACAATCAGTGATCTAACATGCAACTGATGATTTGCTATTATTAGTTGCATGCATGTCAGTTCCAGTGGAGACCCAATTGACACTAAGGTGAAAGGGAAGATTAACTATCAATTGTGATTATAGAAAACTACCCAGATGCAGTTAAAACACCATTGGATTCCCATTATACTTAGCGTAGTTGAAGAAGGCTGAAATTCCTAAAGAATAGGGATTGCATTCATCAGGAACTGCATGAGAAAGGCAGGGTGGAGACAGGCTGAGAATTGGCTAAGTGTTGGCTCAATTTTGTCTGGATCAGTGTGAGACAGTAGGCAAAGTGCATGAGATTCTTGTGAGCAAGAATGCATTGTATTGTTTCATGATTCCTTGAGGATATACAATATATGATAGAGGGGTTTTGAGCAGAAATATTTCCTTGAGAAATTATATGTGTTGTGGTTTGATTTGATTCTTTCTTTGCTTCATGTAATTAGCGATTGTGTTTAATTTTGCGCAATTTATTTGTAGAAGCGATTCAGTATCTAGTTGTAGTACATTGTTAGATCGGTTTGAATCGATGATATACATATATCTTGTATAATTTCTACAGTGGGTTGTAAGGGACTGCTTTTTCCATCTTGATGCCCTCCCTAGTGCAAAACTCCTGGAAGGATTTTCTTGTGTATTCAACTCCATTATCTAACCGAAGAACCCTTATCTTCTTTCCTGTTAAATTCTCCACTAGAGATTTGTACTCTTGAAAGTGACTAAAGACCTCATTCTTATTCTTCAAGAAGTAATTTCAGGTCTTTCTGGAGTGATCAACAATAAAGGTAACGAAATATGTGAACCCTCTGAGAGAATGTGTTGACATCAAACCACATATATCAAAATGAATCAAATTAAGTACACCTTCAGACCTCTTATCACTCCTTGGAAAATTTTCCTTAGAAAACTTCCCCAACACACATTCCTTACACACACCATCATGTTTTGTGCTAACCTCTGGAACACCTGTCATAGTCTCTGATGCTAGGATACTGGGTTAAATCATATCCCAGCATGTAAAACACTTGTGCTTTCATCAAAATTCAAATTCTTCGTTAAAACCACACATATGTTCAACTCAAAAATACACATGAAGGAAAGAGAGCCTGATAAATAAAGTACCGATATAAAAACATAAAAACTCTTCGGCCAGATATTACAATGGGCGGCCTCTTGGCTCTCGGCCCTTCAAACCATTACTATTACTCTCTGTATTCCTCATTTCTTCACTCCCTCGCTTGTCTCACTTGTTTTTCTTCCTCACACAACCCTCCTATTTCTACATAAATATAAATTTATTTCATTCCATAATTTCCTCCACACAAATCTCAACTTAAAATCTAATTTAGATTTATCTTTTTTGGACTCAACTAAGTCCCATTTACGAAATTCCTCGTCCCTAGATTATCTACCTAATTTACTCCACTCATATCCTTAATTATTTAAGGAATATTTACAATAATCCTCACATTTATATTTTCTCTCCTAGTTTATAAAAAATGATCAAATTAATTAATAAAATAATTATAATATCTCACCCCCTAAATTACACAAAGGAATAATAAAAATTTATCTTTGATGCTCCTGCATCAAACTCCCCATGTAGAGAAGTTTCCATAGACTCATGTCTATGAGGTCTGTCGCTTTTCTGTAATAATGCGACAGCCACAAGTCCTGATGACTTGCTCCCTCCAGGATTCCAAACTCTGTTCTGTCACTGGTCCTTCAAGGTGTCAACTCGATTTGGTAACTCATCACCCACTCTGTAGATCAAATTCCATTGGCCTTTCCAACAATTGCTTCTGCCAATTCCTCGGAGTAATTCCTCTTTGTCAAATTCTTTCATCTCCAATTGAGCTGAACTCTCAATTTCCTGCAATGGAGAATAATCAAGAACTCTTTCTTGATTACAACTATATTCCTTGATTGCTTTTATAACAACAATTCTCTCATCTGGTGTTGTACCTGCTTTCACCAAAAAACTGTTAGTTTTAAAAAGATAAGACCTTTCGGTCTCTTTTGATGCTTCAAGCATCAATCTCCCATCATCAACTTTCTGGACTTCAATAGATTCTGTTTCGAACTACTAGTTGCTTCCATCTTCATCTTGCTGGATTAATATTTCTGTATCCTTTTTGTCTCTATGGACACAACTCCCTTGTTGTACCTGATGCTCAACTTCTCTGACTTCGACATAATATCTGTTAATGTCGCTTTCTGTACATACACTTACATCATTATCTGAAAAGTTACAAAATTCATTCAACTCTATAAACATGTCATCTCTATCATGTATAGTAACTGTAATTTCTTTTGGATCGGGTTCTGCAAGCTTTACTTCTCCATCAGGTTCCTTAAGCCATCATTCTAAGAACTCGATTTCCCTATGAAATCTTTTTAGCACTTCATCAGAACCTTCATTCCTAGCTTCATCCTTCTTCTGGAAATATTCTAGAGTTGTCCTGGTTTCTATTCCATCACATTGTAAAATTCCGTCAGCAAATTCACCAAACAAATACATTTGTTTACCTCCTTGGAATATCTCTTTGGCATTTCTACTATGCTCCTACTCCATAACAGTTTCAACTTGTTGTCTCACACTAAACAATACTTCATTCATGATTTATTCCTACTGCAATAAATCAGTACCTTCCTTCTCTGAAAGGCATTATCCACTAGACTTCTCCTCAAAAAAAAATTTCATCTCTGTGACAGTTCCATCAGACTGTTCACCATCTTTCGCACATCTTGCAAACATACATAAATTGTGAGATTTAAAAATGCACGGCTTTATAGCCTCATCTGCTTCTTCTCTTGCCAACACATCTTCAGACTCTTCTGAACTATCCCAATAGTTCATGAGATCTTCCTCATTGATCTCTTCACCCAGAATTTCACCCTTTTCTGGGCCACAAATGGAAACATCCATTTTTAACTCAGCCTCTCTGATTTCTTCACACCTCAACTGCTCACTCATCATCTGCTCGAGCTTCCTCATCTCTTCTGTCAACTGTATGTTTACCGGTTGTTGTAAAGGTAAATCCCCTCGGCGGACAGAGGCGATCCCTACTAGCCCAGATCGGGTCTAGAAACAATCGTATCACGCTAAGGCGCAAATTACTAATTGCAATAGACCAAATTGCGAAGAAGGCCTACCTTAATTCCAACGCTGTTGTTCATAGAGAAGATAGCGCTCTCGTTTCCTTGCTCCAGCAGATCACGATTCTCCCACTTGTCGTGATCGAACACCTGCACACACAAGAAATACAACGAACATACAAGCATAAACCCAATATATGCAATTATGTATCAGTTAGAGAAGACAGAACTCATGATCACAATGAACAATACGAGTGGAACCATAACCAAAGTTGCTTATCATTAATTAATACAAAGAAAGATACAACCTGGCTCTGACGCTGAATCTTCCTTCGGTGGGTCAACAATGGAATACGTCTCGGTAAAGCTCGTCGGGAATGGGACAAGCCTCTCTCTTCGGTTGTCTTGACAATAATCTTTTTGCTACTGATTTGGCTCTATGAGGACTAACAAGGCTCTTGCAGCATTCTTCAGGCTATGAAGGCTCTTGGAGACTAGCTTGCAAAGGAAAATGGCAAGCTTATATAGATGGTGGAAGGGGAGTTGGGATCCCTAAAATCATGGGATTGGCCCTATCCTTAAGGAATCTTCCATGAGAGGTGGAAAACCACTTCCTCTACATGGAGATCCGGAGCCAAACCTCCCAACTCAATTTAGAGACCAGTTCAGGAATTGGTTGGAGTCAATCTTCCGCCATTTATTTTCAAAAAACACTCCTTAATAAGCCTGGCGCGGGTACAATACTGAGACAGTGCGCCAGATGGCGTGCCCTCTTTGGAGGATTTCCCCCATTGGCGCGGGTATAACACTAACTAGTCGCGTCAAGGCCAAAAAGGGTATTTTTAGGGTTTTTCACAAGGAATTGTCTTCAGGGGAATGAATGTCCTTGTTCAGGGGGATGCCATGAAAGTGGTTTCAGGTCATGTCACTGCTCACAGGTCATGGAATAAGCCCTCCAATGTGTGGGACGGGGGATTGCAGCATGCTAAGGCGCAAATTCCTAATTGCAATAGACCAAATTGCAAAGAAGGCCTACCTTAAGTCCAACGTTGTTGTTCGTAGAGAAGATAGCGCTCCTGTTTCCTTGCTCCAGAAGATCACAATTCTCCCACTTGTCGTGATCAAACACCTGCACACACAAGAAATACAACGAACATACAAGCGTAAACCCAATATATGAAATTATGTATCAGATAGAGAAGACACAACTCATGATCACAATGAAAAATATGAGTGGAATCATAACCAAAGTCGCTTATCATTAATTAATACAAAGAAAGATACAATATGGCTCTGACTCTGAATCTTCCTTCGGCGGGTCGACAGCGGAATACGTTTCGGTAAAGCTCGTCGGGAATGGGACAAGCCTCTCTCTTCGGTTTTCTCGAAAATAATCTCCTTGCTATTGATTTGGCTCTATGAGGACTAACAAGGCTCTTGCAGCATTCTTTAGGCTATGAAAGCTCTTGGAGACTAGATTGCAAAGGAAAATGGCAAGCTTATATAGATGGCAGAAGGGGAGTTGGGATCCCTACAATCATGGGATTGGCCCTATCCTCAAGGAAGCTTCCATGAGAGGTGGAAAACCACTTCCTCTACATGGAGATCCAGAGCCAAACCTCCCAACTCAATTTAGAGACCAGTTTAGGAATTGGTTGGAGTCAATCTTCCGCCATTTATTTTTTAAAAACACTCCTTAATAAGCCTGGCGCGGGTACAACACTAAGACAGTGCGCCAGCTGGCGCGCCCTCTTTGGAGGATTTCCCCAATTGGCGTGAGGGCTGAACTGACTAGTCGCGCCAAGGCAAAAAAAGAAATTTTTAGGGTTTTTCACAAGGAATTGTCTTTAAGGGAATGAATGTCCTTGTTCAGGGGGATGCCATGAAAGTGGTTTCAGGTCATGTCACTGCTCACCGGTCACGGAATAAGCCCTCCAATGTGCGGGATGGGGGATTTCAGAGACGGTGACAAATTGTTGTGTAACAGATGCCCCCTAAAGCATGAGGCCCGAGAGAGAGAGAGGGGTGAAATGCTTTACGAGAACGTGTCCAACTGAAAACACTGTCGTCGGAAAACCTACGTAGAAAAGTACAACTGATATCTCAAATACATGATATATGTGGTATGGGCGCAGCCATCCATAACAGAGTATACAATAATCCAGATCCAAGGTATGGACGCAGCCATCTAGTGAGG
Source organism: Pinus albicaulis (assembly GCA_034641835.2). NCBI lineage: Eukaryota > Viridiplantae > Streptophyta > Pinopsida > Pinales > Pinaceae > Pinus > Pinus albicaulis. The sequence continues at coordinate 588,384,290 of CM076581.1, read as the reverse complement.
ATCGATAAATAGACTCAGGTATGGTCTCAGCCATCCAATGAATGAGTCATGCAACCAATCATAATAATACACAAAATCACAGCCTGGATTCTAACAGACAAAATCCAGGGTCTTGCGCTCCATCTCGACCCGAACAAAGTACAAGTTCAAGCATGCGAATAAGTGAGCTGAAGTCGAACATGCAAGAACATCGCCTGATTACCAGCCAATGATGAAAGTTGTTAACAGACACGAGAGGTACCACCAATAGTGACAATGGCCCTCAAGGTACTATAGGTACAATCTACGGCATGTGAATCAGTGAGCTGGCGTCGGACACCCGTAGAATCACTCAATCGGAGGCCAATGATGGAAACCTCACGTCGAACGCGAAGAACCTGCCATTGAGGCATGCAGGCTCCAAGGTACCAGAAGGGAGTCTCTCGATCATCTTCCTGGATAATGAGCTGAAGTCGACAGGAAGTGACCTTGATCGAAGGTGGGCCATAGTGTTTCCCACATCATCGACGCAAGACATAGGAAAATAATGTCTTTGTGAATCAGGATCAGATGAGAATCAGGGGAAGGTTGAGACTTTGCAGAGGTCAACTTCTCTTGAACATATCGGCGGCACGACAATGGATTTGGCATTATTTGACATCAAAAGATCAGGGGTCATGATGACGAGGCAAAGAGCAGATGAGAGGTCAAAAGGGATTACCCAAACCCACGGAGGCAAACAAATAACGAGGTGAGATGTCCCCAACCCGACACGAATGCAGACAAGTGCCATGTTCAAGAGCGACATACTGCCGACACGACGATGATACTGGTTCCATTTTCCCCACCATTTATGGTGATTACCCCAATTATTTTTGAAGACAAGCTTGAAGGGGATAGCATATGCTTGTAATATAAATCCGTCCTTCGGACGAATCCATCCTAGTACATTTAACGAGCCCTAGGAAGGAGAAACTTGAATATCGTCATTACGACTGAATCTGATGTCATCAGGGTTTAACGAGTCTGAAAAAGGAGGAACTCGACGTCTTTTCATGTTTAGAGAGTTTGAAAAGACAACATAAAAGTAAAATCCAGCAGTCCCTTTTCGTAAACATTTCCTCAGATCCGAAAAGGTAGAAAACTATGTCTGAGAAAACCTCCTAGTCGCGATAGGCTAGGGTATTCCTTTTTCATAAATAATCTATCCCAACCTGAAAAAGGGGTAAACGTATATTGGGTAGATGTCGTTTCGCAGCCAATTTAACGAGATCAAAACGACAAGCGACTCGGCAATATTTTCATTTTTAGAGAGTCAGAAAAGAGATGAAAGATGACTCCTCCTGGAGGAATGAGTGGTATAAAGGGTAGCTACTGGTTCCGGTAATGGTGGAACTGCTCAAAACAAGTAAAGGTCAAGAGGCTGGCTAACAAGACCACTCATCGCAGCGGTTCCTCAGGAACGGGTAAAACAACCAAGTGAAGGCATATGATCGGCCAAGCAGATACTGACAATGGAGTGAGAAAACCAGGGCTCATTTGGAAAAACAGGCTGATAAAATGGCAATCACAAGAGGTAAAATGGGAATGGTTTCATTTTTACACAAGCTTGAAATCAAAAAACTTTGCTTGAAGTTGGTTTCATTTTTACACAAGCTTGAAACAAAGATAAACTATGCTTGAAACCAGTTTCATTTTTACACAAGCTTGAAACAGAAACAAACTATGCTTGAAAAAGTAAGCATGCCCCCAGCATGGTGACTCAATTCGAGGTACATGCCCCCCCAAGCTTCATTCCATGCACCTGAGTAAATAGATGGAGGGAGTGAAGGTTCAAATTACGAGAACAATAGAAAGACTCAACTGGGATTTTACGAGATCTTTATCAAAGACTCGAATTGAACGGAAACGTGTTTCATTGTTTTAACGAGGTTGACACATTAAAAGAACTATCCTCAAGAGACCTTGTTTCATTTTTTAAGGAGCTTGACACAAGAAGATGAACTCTGCTCCGAAGACGTTGTTTCATTTGTTAAGGAGCTTGACACAAGACAACGAACTCTGATCCGACAACCTTGTTTCATTTTTTAAGGAGCTTGACACAAGACAAGGAACTCTGCTCCAACAACCTTGTTTCATTTTTTAACGAGCTTGACACAGGAAAAGAACCATGCTCCAACCGACCTTATCATAATGAACAAGAAGTCATCACTTCCAAGAGTTCCACTCCTGATGGAAGGAAAACATCTCGGAAGTCTGGACCCAATGCCCCCAGCACACTATGCACAACGGCACTATCACTGAGTACAAGCATGGGGTAGGTAGCCACATAGTTGACCTGCGGTGGGGCAGATACAACAGGTGGATAAAAACCAGGAAGGGATGATGGCGGGCCAGTTGCCACATCAGGACCAAAGAACGAAAGTTGATCAATGGTCACGATCCGTCCTTCATGTGGAAAGCAGACCACACGAAAAAGGGAGGACACAAGTGCTCCCATGGCGTAGGTGTAATCGCGCCCCAAGAGAAAATTTAAATCCAAATGGCCTGGAACAACCATCACGTCCATATGGACGGTTTTACCTCCCAAAGTAACAGGTAACCTTGGAAGGATCCCTAACGGTTGACTAGTTCTTCTGTTAAACGCCAACAGATTCTGTGTAACAGGCACAAGCGGCGGCGAACCGAAAGCTTGCCAAGTAGTTGAAGATAAAATACTAACAGACGCGCCTTCATCTATAATGGTGCTGGGTACGACCATATGGGAGGCCTGTATCGTGATCTCAAAAGGCACATAAGACGGAAGGTGGTATCCTGCAAATCGACTCCAGTCAAAGGAAGCGACCAAACTACTCGGAGGGGCTACCATCGAACCGATATGGTCTTCCCCTGGTGTTACAATAGAAAAAGGAGCATCCTCCATGACCTCCATCTCGAAGGTGGGAGGAGTATCCTCCGGGACCTCCATCACGAAAGGCGGAGGAGCAGCTTCTTGAGGTACAGGGACAGGAGAATATTTCTCCAAGTCTGAAGAACCTGAAGAAACAAGAAGAACCTGAGGTCCACTCTCGACGGAAAAGACTTGGTGCACCGCAGACGGGGCCAGTTCAACCAATCCCACGACCAATGGTTGGGCGAGAACGGATTCCTGAATCGGAATTTCCGGGGCAGCAGGATCAACCAAGGATGACTCTTGACCAATCGTAGGATCAACTGGTGGAGGACTCAAAGAAAGCTGTTTGTAACCAGCCGGAAGGCATGGTGCAGAAACAGTCAATTTGTCCAAAACTCAATTGGCTTTGTCCATATATGGGCAAAGGTGAATGGCATGGTGCCCTTCACACAACTTACAAGGATTGGTAATCTTACCCTGCTTCTTAGGAGCGTTACCGGCACCAGTTGAAGACGTGCCCCCAACTTGACTCCCGGAAGCCAAAGGCAACGGCGGACAGTCGTTGGACCATACTTCAAGCACCTTGGGAATGTCAGGGCAGTCTCAAAGAAGATGGTCTCCTGTGCACAACATGCAGGGGAACTTGACTTTCCGCGGAGGGTTGGAAGGTTTATCAATGGAAGGCTCCTTAGGCGCAATAGCCGTAGAGCTAGCCTCTCCTTTATCTAACTTCTTCCTCTTTGTCTTCTTCTTCTTCTTCTTAGCCACCTGGTTACTCGAATCCAAACTTTCACCAGGTGAAGTAGAAGAGGAGGACGCAGAAACAGGCAAAGAAGGGGAGAGGTCCACCTTGGAATCAACATGATGTTGTTCAGGCGGAGGAACTGATTGAACAGTAGTCGGGACATTCGGGACCACAGAGGTTGAAAACAACCAAACAGGAAACCCAACAGTTAACCCAGGAAGGGACAATGTTGCCATGTAAGGAGCGCCAACATTTCCAAAAGGAGGAAAAGGACTAGGATTCCCATCGGAGGGGATTCCTTGCTTGGTGCACTCCGGAAAAGTTGCCATCAACAACTCAAAACCGCACACGGGCTAAAAACCAACGCACACAATCAAACGGCCAACAAGAAAATTCTAACATGGCGTGTGATTGCAGGTGATTTATTTTACCACATTGAAACTTAGAAACTTCACCGTTTCATGTTTTAAGAGTCGAGAAATGGATGAAAGGTGACTCTATCTCTTTCAGTTTTGAAGCAAGCGTGAAAGGACAAGCGCTTGGTGATATTTTCAAATTTAAGGAGTCAGATAAGATCAAAATGACTGCTCAGGAATGCTAGGCAAAAGGTGTACCAAATAACCGTGAACTGCAATATACACCTTGGATTCAAAATGAAGGAGAAATCAACTAAGGACTTAACGTACGTGCAAGCAATCTCCCCAAATGTTGTGTCCAGTGTATCACGGGTATAAGGCGGCAGACTCGGCTTCATATGGATAAAGGATAGAAACCTAGTGGGGTCTCCCTTTATATACTCGACGGTACGGGGAGCACAAGTCTGTGCTAGTGCTATCTAAAACCAAGAGGCGAACGACAGCTACTAGGTTTAACGACGTCGGAACATGTCTCTCGCCTAGACCTCTAAATGTTTCGTTAATGTTTCAATGCTGCCTTAGTGTAAATTGAATAAATTTTAATGTTAATCTTCAATTATGTTTCAATTTTCAGGCCCTAGCGAGTGTTATGTCTCAAGATCTCCTAAATGCACACTACATGCCACAGTATATCATTTCATTCGATGAAAGCTAATTACGAGAGAGTTAAGAGCTTTTCACGCAATAACAAAATGACCAGACAACAACTAGTGACGTCTCTAATGCAGCTAATGGAAACTAAAAGCTTTTCTTTCAGAGTTACTAATCACTAATAACACAGAAAAGATTAAATTTGCATTAACTAATCAAGAACAAAAGAGATTTTTTTTGTATTTTCAATGTTTAAGAGCAAAGTGCACTACAAAAAATGAAAACTAATGAAACAAGCAATTTGAGAAGCGATAGCAAAGGAGTAAAAACAATCAAACTTCACTCAATGCAAGCACACAATCAGAGCTCAATTTGACAAAACAATCCCTCAAAACCAAGAGAATCCCAAAGACTCAAATGAACCATGTAATCCAGGCCCAAAACGAGAGAAGGCGGAATTCGAATGAGGAAGAAACCAATCACTCAAACAACGCAACAAAACGATAGACAACCATCAAACGAATGCAGAGAAACAATCACAAAGTTTACTGAACAGACAGAAACCAAAAATCCCCACAGGGGGCTCGACACACTATAGCACCTAGATGCCCTAGGGCTAGAATGCGAAATCGATAGAAGAGGGCAAACAACCAAAGGATGAAGGCCACAATCAGTCAAACAAGGCTCCATAACACTCAGGCAGTCGTAAAAATGAAACCAAAATCACAGATCAAGCTCAGAAAGCTCAAAACATAGCAAACCCTAGCACCTTACAGAATTGGCACGAATCTAGCGCCAGAACAGGATTGGCGCAGGTAGTAAACTGGAAACAAGCGCCAATTGGCGCGACTATCAGGCTAATAAGCGCGCCAGTCGAGTTTACTATGAAAAAATAAAAAAGAGCAATCCAAGAAACAGACCAGTGATGGTGAAGGTTAACAAAATCCAAACACACGAAAAGAGCCAGCCAAAAGAGTTGATCAAGCAAGCAAAGTCAAGGATCAACCGAAAAGATAAGACAATACTCCAAATGTTCAGTTCATAAACTAGACCGGAGATTGACTGAAGCAGCATTCATCTACTTTCACTAATGCAAAGCAAGAGCGTTTCGAAGGCTATATGGCTAACTTCAGGCTCCGTTTGTAGTTTATAAAGCAAACAACAAACTTTTATGATCCCCAGCGGAGTCACCAATTTGTTGTAGAGGTAAATCCCCTCGGTGGACAGAGGCGATCCCTACTAGCCCAGATCGGGTCTAGCAACAATCGTATCACGCTAAGGCGCAAATTCCTAATTGCAATAGACCAAATTGCGAAGAAGGCCTACCTTAAGTCCAACATTGTTGTTCATAGAGAAGATAGCGCTCTCGTTTCCTTGCTCCAGCAGATCACAATTCTCCCACTTGTCGTGATCAAACTCCTGCACACACAAGAAATACAACGAACATACAAGTGTAAACCCAATATATGCAATTATGTATCAGTCAGAGAAGACACAACTTATGATCACAATGAACAATACGAGTGGAACCATAACCAAAGTTGCTTATCATTAATTAATACAAAGAAAGATACAACTTGGCTCTGACGCTGAATCTTCCTTCGGCGGGTCGACAGCAGAATACGTCTCGGAAAAGCTTGTCGGGAATGGGACAAGCCTCTCTCTTCGGCTGTCTTGACAATAATCTCCTTGCTACTAATTTGGCTCTATGAGGACTAACAAGGCTCTTGCAGCATTCTTCAGGCGATGAAGGCTCTTGGAGACTAGCTTGCAAAGGAAAATGGCAAGCTTATATAGATGGTGGAAGGGGAGTTGGGATCCCTACAATCATGGGATTGGCCCTATCCTCAAGGAAGATTCCATGAGAGGTGGAAAACCACTTCCTCTACATGGAGATCTGGAGCCAAACCTCCCAACTCCATTTAGAGACCAGTTCAGGAATTGGTTGGAGTCAATCTTCCGCCATTTATTTTTAAAAAACACTCCTTAATAAGCCTGGCGTAAGTACAATACTGAGACAGTGCGCCAGTTGGCACGCCCTCTTTGGAGGATTTCCCCCATTGGCATGGGTATAACACTGACTAGTCGTGCCAAGGCCAAAAAGGGTATTTTTAGGGTTTTTCACAAGGAATTGTCTTCAGGGGAACGAATGTCCTTGTTCAGGGGGATGCCATGAAAGTGGTTTCAGGTCATGTCACTACTCACAGGTCACGAAATAAGCCTTCCAATGTGTGGGACGGGGGATTGCAAAGACGGTGACAAATTGTTGTGTAACACCTGCTTTTCCCTCTTTGCATGTAGTCTTTGCCACTTTACCTTCTTTCTCATGGTCAAACCATGTGTCTGGTCTTTCACATTTTCTTGCAACAATTCCACTAACAATTCAAGGTGAATTGTTATCTCAGCCTTCTCCCGCTCATAATCTTCATCTGTCAACTGCTCACATATGCCATTTACCTTGGCATTTTCCTTTTTCTTCCTTTTACTGTGGTCTTCATCAGTTCTCTCAAAATGACAGACACCAGTCATCTTCTCCTCCTTTGTGAACTTCATCTATTCACATGTGGATTTCATTCAATCCTTCACACTTTCCATTTATCAAAAATTGCAAGTTTTCCTCCTACGCTTGGCTTCTCTTGGTTCTATGTCTTGGAACCAATCTCTGGCAACCCTCTTGCCTCACTTTGCTGCAAACAACACTTTAGTAACTCATGTGTTATAATTACCAATTCTTTGGGTGTCGGGCTCTACCGATCATGCACCCGATTACATTAAAACTTTTTACTTAGATTACGACTCTTTGACTTCAGACTTACACCAATTCTTCATCTTGGATGAAAATACTCAATCTTAACTCAACCTATCCAAACTTTCATTTGACTCTAACATCTGTTTTGACTTCAAGCTTTTCCCCAATAATAATGATAGCGGATAAGTTGACTTAATTAAATTTTACAATTCTCCAACAAACATAAACCCCTAATACATCTTTAGGATGTAAAATCTTCACTTTCTTTCATACCTCATTCTTATGACAAATCATCAGTTTCCCTTATCATTTCATATGATACTGAAGTCTTTAGTCGAAATGCAATTCATGTTTTTCAAGATTTATTTTAAGGTGAAAATAAATAAACCATTCAATCTTCAATGTTCAAAAATACCTTCCTGAATTATCATACCTCATGCTCCTGTTAAGGTTATTAATGAACCTTATTTTCTGTAGTCTCAATTCTCTAGTTTCCACTCTTCTGTGCTGTCACTGTCACTGTAAATACTTGCATTTCCTTCATTCAATTTGCTCATAATTTTAGTGCAAACATTTTTCCTGCTCTTTCATTCACCATACAACATCAATTCACATTTCTTCATCTGTGTACAAAGAACATGTTTTCAACTTCTTTGATGAATAATGTACAACTTGAACATTGTCTCCATCCTGAATAATTCCTCCTTAGCTGCCGCCACATGACAGTAAAACAAAGATTTTACAACATCAAGCAATTATGTTTTCAATCACAAATCAAAAGAATTCTCTTTTTTCCAACTACAAGCTTTGGTCCAAAATGACTTAACCAAAACTGTGAAGAATCCACATTACACATATATATTTTAATTATTCATATCCCCGTGCATATCACTCAAATTCTCATTCAGAAGCTTGTTCATCTCATCTTTCAATCGAACATTTCCTCTCCCTTTAAATCATGGTTATAAAAACCCAAACAGTAGAATTTTTAATCAGAATCAAATTCCTCTATCAAAATTGTGTTTTTAAACCATAATTTTATATCCCCTTTATTTGATCCATATATATGATTCCTCAGATATATTTCCGCCCATTAATATCTCAAATTGAATTTTAGAGAGACAATAATGTAATTATGGCAGTCCATTTAATAATTCAACTTTGGATAACAACCCAAAGATGCCAACAACACAAATATGGCCACATTATATTTCAAACGTACCCATTTCATCTTTATCGTCGATCATTGTACATCCAACGGTCATTACTTTATCGCACTCCAACAAGCACGACCCTTAATTTGTTGAAGGCACGCGAAATGGGCTTTTTGACTCTGCTAAGCGTCGCCTCTATGTTTTATCACACTCGTTCATGAATTACTGCTCAGTGTTCAAAAGCAGTGCAGTTTCTTACCACTTACTAAACCACTCTGCGTGGTTCCTTTTGATCCATACATTTGTTGACTTATGATCTTACGAATAAATCATGGCCTTTTATTTCTGCAAGTCTTGTCCGTTGATCTATATGATCTCCTGGCTCCTGTACACTATTACTTCGCTCCTCTATCTTGATCTTCGCCATCTATTCAAAATGATATTTCGCTGTTCAACCCTCCATATCTTTTGTCTCCTCTTCCTGGAAAACATTGTACCAACAGTCCGCCCTCCTTCCTTTCGAGTAAAGTGTTATACCAATTCAACAGGTATAGGTGTTCTAAGTTCAAATATTGCAGTGACATTGTCACCAAGCATTTCCATTTTGACATTCTCTGGTAGTTCTACCTTACCAGTCACATCTACAGTTCTGAGATAGAATTGTGGCCAGTATTTGAGAAAAAGGCTGTATGCGACCTCCTTCGTCCTTTGTAAGGATATATATCTCTGCTTCAACTTTTTGGATGCTTTAATAGCACCAGGTTTTCTCACAACCTGTCCTTGTTCTCTTTGGCCATCAACTTACGGTTCATACAAAACAACGCTACCATTAAACAAATGAGGCACGAAAATCTCAAGCCATGGTTCATATCAATCCAACATTACTATTAAACAATTGATGCTACCCATTAAAAGGATTTAACTCGTCATGATTTGTGGTATGTAACATATGTTACACAACTTGGTTGCTACATACATATACTGCGGTCTTAGGAAATCATACATGTGGCTCTTACGCTACCCGATTTGCAAATGAAACAATGATATTCACCCATCACCCGTCAACGGTGGCATCTATGCGGTGACAAATTCCATGCGGCTCATGTCCCTCTTAGTGAATGGCGCACCTACTGGTTTTATGTCCATAGAAACTTCACGAAAGTCATTGCCGCCCTGTGATGCTACCTTCATAAAAATGCGAGCAGACCTATGATTGCATATCATATGTTAACGTTGTGGCTATCAATAATGAGCACGAGCTCCCCAAGCTCGGCCTCCACGTCCTCTACGCGGCTCGATCCCCACGCAGGCTTCCACAACGCCGAGCATTCCTCAACGCACAGCTCCATATTTACCCTCAACGCCCAGCATTCCTCAATGCACAACAATCAGGCAAACAAACATGGTTCCAGCTCTATAAGTTGGAATTTTGTTTGGGTTTGCACTATTCTTCACGTAATGACTCAACGCAAATGAAAAGCCACTATGTAGTGCTTATTCAGATGGGAACGCAGTCAACATCTTGCCTGAGTGTCTTTTCTTGAGTCCACACCATGCTTCCACTGCGCTTCCAATTTTTCTTCGGTGACAACAAAAGCCACACTCTTCCACTGCACCACTCTGGTCCACAGATCCACACTATTATGCTCAAAAATCTCCTTAATTTAACAGAAAGACTCCAGCACTTGTTGCTCAGCTCACCACGGCCAGTCTATGTCAACTCAAAATTTTCCACTCAGAAACGCAGGCCACTTGATACACAGCAATGAAAAGGAAGGCAACGTTTAACGACCATAGGTCGGGGCACTTTTCCTCTTGGTGTTTTACATAATTTCACAATGTGTCACAATACGACATTGGTTCACCCAAGTGAATCAAGCACCCAAACACAACTACAAGACTGTGCCAACTCTTCCCCGGTGCTTTGATACCAAAATGATGCCAGGATACTGGATTAAATTAGATCCCAGCATGTAAAATACTTGTGCTTTCATCAAAATTCAAATTATTCGTTAAAACCACACATATGTTCAGCTCAAAAATACACATGAAGGAAAGAGAGCCTGATAAGTAAAGTACCGATATAAAAACATAAAAACTCTTTGGCCAAATATTACAATGGGCGGCCTCTTGGCTCTCGGCCTTTCAAACCATTACTATTACTCTCTGTATTCCTCACTTCCTCACTCCCTCGCTTGTCTCACTTTTTTTTCTTCCTCACACAACCCTCCTATTTATACATAAATATAGATTTATTTCATTCCATAATTTCCTCCACACAAATCTCAACTTAAAATATAATTTAGATTTATCTTTTTTTGGACTCAACTAAGTCTTGTTTATGGAATTCTTCATCCCTAGATTATCTACCTAATTCACTCCACTCATATCCTTAATTATTTAAGGAATATTTACAATAATCCTCACATTTATATTTTCTCTCCTAATTTATAGAAAATGAGCAAATTAATTAGTAAAATAATTATAATATCTCACCCCCTAAATTACACAAAGGAATAATAAAAATTTAGCTTTGATGCTCCTGCATCAGTCTCCCTCAACAACTTTAGTGCCCTATGATGAATATGGCCCATCCTCCTATGCCAAATCTCACCCTTATCTCTCAGATTGTTCTTGCTTACCAATGCCTATAGAGTATCCATCTACAACCTGTAAGGTATGTTTCTCCTAAATCTAATTACTATGGGTAACTTTCACTCTTGACACTTAATCAACACCTTCTTCCTTCTAAAGAGTACATTGTACCCTGTATCCTAAAGAATAGAAACGTAAATCAAGTTCACCCCCATTCCTGGAACATGCAACACATTGTGGGTTGGAATAGGCTTGCCAAACTCTCTCTAAACTAGGATTGACCCCCTCCCAACTGGATTAAACTTGGACTTATTCCCCATCTCGATCTAGAATCTTATTTCCTCCTCCTTGTAGCTAGAGAAGTACTCTCTAAATCCTATCATATGGAATGTCGCCCCACTATATATGTACCAAACACCTTGTGAGGTTGAGCTAGTTAGTCAAGCTATGACTGTGAACTCTTGTTCCATCCAATTGGAAAGCTCATCTGCATTTGTTGAAGTTGTTGTCTACTTCTTTCCATTCTTATCACCTTTCTTCCTCTGCAGGAAGATGTTGACATAGTGGCCAAATTCATGACAACCGTAGCACTTGACCTTTAATAGGTCCTTCTTCTTGTCCCCCTCAGAGTTGGACCCTTTGTTAGATTTGTTCCTTTTTTGTTCTTCCCTGCAAGAGTCACATTTTCTTGTTCTCCCTCACCCTTCGGTCTAGTGTTGGTGTTGTTTATGAGACTCCTCCTAAGCTCTTCCTGGGTAAAATCCGACCATAGTATTTCCTAATCTAGAAGATCCTGCCTTCCTTTAAGAATTAGTATGACAACATCCCAGTCCTTAGTAAACCCATTGAAGGTTCTCCTTATGATCTCATCATCCTCAATTTTCTCACAAACACCTACCAATTCTTCCTTGACACATTTCACCCCTGGTAACGTAAAGCACAATGGTTCTTCCCTTGTTTTGTTTCGTGCTTCAAAGTTTCTCCCTCGGGATTAACCTCATGTTTACACTCACTACAAAGAAAATACCCTCTAGCGGATTTTTTAGAGTAAGCCCTTATAAAAATAGCGCAGATATCCATTTTTAGCGGAGGTCACTAGAGGAGGTTGTGGGTGGATGTTTTTGTGGATTTTTTTTTTTGCGGTGCATTTATAATCCTAACACACACTGGTGCGCTTAAAGTATATGTGACGTACCGGTGCATAGTAGAGGCTAAATAAGCGTTGCAGAGTTATTTTTAAGTACTATGAAAGCAACTGTGCACTTCACACATACAACGCACCGGTGTGTTTTATATAAAGTGCACTAGTGCATACTATCAAATGGCACACCTAGACACTCAACGTTTCGGTACTATTTACTAACGACGACAACCCGGTGTGGTTTATGTACAACGACACACTGGAATAGGTTTTTTTTCAAAGCAAGCATTATGTGCTCCATACAAACTAGCTCGATGCATATCAGTAATCCAACACATTGTAAAGAAGTGTGGTGCACCATTGATACAACCGCTCGGTGCGTCTCATAATCGAGTGCACTGAAAAAAGGGTTAATATAAAACAAAAATTACCAGCTATAAAAATTCATTTTTACTTGTTACATTGATGTGGAGCTCTCAAGCACCGGTGTGAATTTTCCTTCTTTGAGGCGCCCTGCCATCGATGCTCCCATTGCCCACATTGTTTCCATCCATTGCTCCCATTGCTCAATGTGTCGACTTAATTTTGCAAAACGATGCTCAAAATTGGTTTTTAGTATTTCGTTGCAAAGATGCCTTTTTGACATGCAAATGTGCAGGTAATATACTTGTTTCTCACCAACTTAAGCTTTTAGCAGATTAATATTTAAAATTGAGTTAAAATTCACTGTTTTTTTGAAAAAAAATAAAATCATGTGCGATGTGTTCGAGTCATTCAACTCGCACCATTCTTGGTGTTCCCTGTAAATTTACAAGCCGCACCGTGAAAGGTGTTAACGGAAACCGCACCGGGCAGTTAATGTGACAGCCTGGTGTGGTATTGAAAAAAAGTGCACTGCAATAACAATAAAATACTACGGTGCGTGTCAGTTTCTGGTCACACCGACAATTTTTTTTATTTTTAAATTAATAATTTGTTTATGGTGGTGCATTAGTTTACCGGGACGCACCGCAGTATTTTATTTACATGGGTGTGTCGGTCAAACATACTGCACCAGGGCAATGTGTGTTTGGTACCACATCGCCAGCGGTAAAATATTGCAAACCAGCGGTGTATTATGCTATAACAAACACCCCGGGGCAGAAATGTTTTGTCAACACACCACCTTTAATATTTATTTAAGTAATAGTTTTTTGTTTTCGCGGTGCATGAAGTTTTTTAATGCACACCGTGGACGGTGCATGATATACATGTACTCACCGTTGGCAGTGCATGACTGTTTTTTGTGGCACATCGAATTTTTTTTTTCTTCGATAAAAGTTATATTTATATATTTGTAAATACATTTGTCATTTAATAAAAAAAATTAGTTTTTATGTATGAGGGAGGCTGATGTATTTAATATGTGAATCATTCAACGACATCAACGGAGAGAGGAAATACAATAACAAGAGTATAGAAATGACAATTATAACATGATACAACAATGGGAGGCAAGGGAGAGGGAGAGACTTTTGTACCCTCACCCTATTATGCCACCCACCCAGTTGCTGTTAAGGGAGGTAGGTCTCCTTAAGTTCTACGAGGAGGCTACATCCATGAAGGGGCACAGTGGGTTATTAGGACATTTGATCTATAGGTGGGATGCCCACCAACATACATTCCATGTCGGTCTTGACCAGTGGTACCAACCCACTAAGGAGGACATTTATTTTATTATTGGCCTATTGGCCTATCTAGGAGAAGGGACGATTTGCCCCAGTTCCATGATGTCCCTATCGGTTATGCAATAGGGAGTTAGTTGGTGTACTCCCAGAGATCCATTAGGGATGATATACTTTCTCCTATAGATTTTCAGGTGTCTAGTGTACAACTATGGATTGCTTCTTTTGGTCCAGAGGAGGTTAGGTGCCTCTCACTATTACTGACCACCATTGCACATTATACCAGTGACGAGGCAGTGCATTAGTTGCCCTATTTTATTTTATGTTGATTTTTTATTCCAAAGGCCACGACTTGTTAGATGGTCTGCCATTTTTTTGCGGCAATTTTGTATAGCCTTAGATAGATGTCGTTCTCAGGCACGTGGGAGGTTGACCTTCCCTTTTGCTTCAAAGTTGTTTTATTTATTTTTTGAGAGGTTTTCGGAGACGAGGCCTAATTTTGTGCATCAACCTCGTAGGCTGATGATACAAGTACGGATGCACATGTGGGGCGAGATGATGCCCAAGAGGGGCTTGTCCGAGTATTCGACCAAGATTTCTAGTGATGCATTGCAGCTCCTAGCCAGTGTGGATGATCACATGTTCATGATGGTGTCGTGTCCTTACGCAGGTTTGGATTGGCGAGGGTGTACCAACATCCTCTTCACACAGGATGAGCCACCAAATGTTAGAGGTAATATTAGTGTTTTCTTTAAATTAATCTAGTTTCATTTTATTGTCTTAATTAATTAGAATAAAATTTATTCTAACACGTTCTTTAACTTGTTTTATTAAACTATTTAATGAAATTGTCTAATTATTGTTGTGTACTATATATTTTGTAGATATTGGCACGTTCGTTGGGGACATGCCTCCACCCCCACCGGATGATCATGTAGATGAGGAGGATATGACAGATATCGTGGAGGGTGAGGAGAGCTCCTCGGGTGCAGATACCCGTGGGCATGTTGTGTAGGGCGGACATTCGATTCAGGATGGAGTTGGGAAAACGACTATGTAGACTCCTAGTTGATGAGGGAGTCTGCCCTGCGACAATCAAAGACATCCAGGCTGATCATACGCTCGCAGAGCTCTGGAGGGACATGCCCCGCAATATGATGAGCCTTATGCATCATATCATCAGAGCTTCTAGGCTGCTGGCGGCTAGGAGGGATAGGCATCATGGATATGTGCAACACAACAACTCAGATGATCATGATCATGAGGGTAGTGATCATTCTAGTACTCCACCTCCTCCTCCTTCACCTCGCGGAGATGAGCAACTAGCATCTAGTCCTAAGCAGACATCTTCTGAGAAGGCACCATCTGAGCAGACACCTCCTAAGCAGACACCATATGAGTAGGCACACCCATCTGAGTAGGCCTCCACTAGTTATAGTATTGATGTCCCACCAAATATTTGACATTTATATGCCGTTCTATTACAGTTGTATATTTTTGACAATATATATATATATATATATATATATATCTGGTGCATGTATTTTATGTTCATGTTGATTTACTTAATTTACATGTAGGTGTTCATCATGATGTGTATATTGTTATGTCATGTTAGATATTTCATTTAATGTGCTTGCAAATAGATTTGTATGTTATAGGAATTATTTGACATGAGATGTATATTTCATGTTTGTGTTGTGATGATGTTATATAATGTTTGTGTTTTGTTAGATGATCATGATCACAATGATTAGATGATGTTAGCGAATTTGAATGTGTATTTTAGAATATGATGTTTGTATGATGGTTATCATGATCGTGATGTTTATTTTTAATATTAAATCATGATATTTTTTAAATATTATGTATTGGTAACTGTAAAATTGTAAAATTGTAATTATAATTGTATGCATTGTGATTGTAGTTGTAATTGTAATTGTATTGTGAAATTGTAAAATTGTAATTGTATGTATTATCATGATTCAATTTTATTAAAATTGTAAAATTGTAATTGTAATTGTATGTATTGTGATTGTAATTGCAATTGTATGTAAAACTGTAAAATTTTAATTGTAATTTTAATTTTAATTTTAATTGTAATTGTATGTAAAATTGTAATTGTAATTGTAATTGTATTGTGAAATTGTAAAATTGTAATTGTAATTGTAATTGTATGTATTGTCATGATTCAATTTTATTAAAGTTGTAAAATTTGTAAATTTGTAAAATTGTAAATTAATTGTCAAATTTGAACCATAACTACTGTAAAATTGAATCATCGTAAAATTGTAAAATGTATACCTTACATATTGTTAAATTACCATAATTGTAAATTTGTAAGAATATAAATAATTGTAAAATAATAAATCTAGAATAATATGAAATTTTGTAACAGAATAAAGTTTAGAAAATAATGCAAATAAATTCATGTTTAGAAATGTCATTATTTTATTATGATCTTACATACCAAAAATAACAGTATACATTAATACATTTATTTATTTATTTTGAAGATACAATTCATATATATATATTGAAAAACCATTTAAAGCAATCAAGTAGTTGTATTATTTTAGGAATTGACATTAAAAAATAAAAAATAAAAAAACTTGATACAGTGCATTACTTTCGAGATCAACAAAATTGCAAATTATCAAGTGAAATGATTTTAACATTAACACAATGCAAACCAATTAATTCAAAATATATATTATAATGTTTGGAAAAAAAGAATCTTAGTTATAAGGTTAAGTCCTCTTCTTTATAAAAACTCATCTTAAATAGTATAAATGATGAAATAACACATGTACCATATCACTCTTTGTTCTCATCGCCCTCGTTATCTTCTAGCTCGCTTGGCATGATAACACTATTGTTCTCAAAAATATGTTTTGATCCAGGGTCATGTCTCAATACGAACCACCAATCCTTATCCAACACATCTGGATTAAAAAACACCTAGTTGTAGTGTTTGGGGAAAACATAAGGCTCCTTAGCTTCATCCCACATCTTTCTAGAGTTGATACATATTAGCCTACTATCGCGATCTTCCTTTACATTATTCCGATCAAAGGCGTCCCACCACTTGCACTTAAAAATAACACATTGGAAAGAAGAGAAGTCCACTTCAATGATCTCTTGTATCTTTCAAACATAACATAACATCCCTCGTACTAGTTTTTTATCACTGTGGCTAGCTCAACTAGATTGATCAAACTTGAATTCCACTCGACAGTCTTGTGTCCATCATTGGCATTTTCTGTGCAAAAATGTTGTCCACATGCCCACATAGATGGGAACAAATGCACCTATAAAAAAAGTTAAAAAATCATAGTGTCATGTGTCTAATAACCCAATTGTTAAAATATATAAAATATAAATGTTACATTTCAAAGGTGCATTATTAAGTTTAAAATGTACATAAATAGATTATTACCAAGTTGTTGCACCCAATCCCTACGTTTAGCGCATCCTCTTCAACACGCGGGTAACGACCAGTTGCACCGTATTTCTCTCTGACTTGGTCAGCAACCCAACTATTGGGGCATATAATTGGCATATTTTCTTTTAAATGGTCAAGACAAGGCACACTTCTACCATTCAACCGTCTGAATTCTTTCCTGTCACTATCCCATTTCATCCTATTTTGTTCTTACAATGCGACCCACGATTGTGTCGCTTTGAAATTGTAAATAACGAATTTATTGATTGATTAAATTTATGCATTCGCTGATGAAATCAAATTGACATATAGTACATATGAGATCAAAATATACATTATATCGAAGTTCAAAGTGAATATTCACTTTGTGTAAATTTGAAAAATTATAAGTCGCTTACTTTTTATAAAGCGCCTTTTTCCATTCATTTGGAGAGGTTCCCCTTCTCTTTTGTCTTCATCCCTTTCATCGTCCCAAATCACCACACCTGGTGTGTTGTCAATATACTTGATGTACTCACTGGCATAATAGAAAGACTCATACGATATGTACCCCTCTTCCATAGACCCCTCGAGTTTTTCCCTTTGTCGAAAAAACCTTTCAATTTCTTCATGTACCTCTCTAAAAAGAATATCCAATGACAAGAAACCACCCCAACTAATTCAACCTCATCTACTAGGTGGATTAGAAGATGAACTTGCAATTCCATGAAACTCGTTGAAAACTCCTTCTCAAACATACAAAAAATCTCAACTATATCTTGATGCCACTATGAAATGCTAGCCACATGAATCTCCTTTGACGTGATCCAACATACAAATGCAAATAATTTAGATATGGCATGTCCTAGTTCTTGGGGGAAGTCATGTTTCACACACCCACGCACAAACAAAGGATAATGAAACTACAAAGTTATAAACACATGCATACAAAATTAGTTATGCTTAATGATCCCATGGGATAAAAAATATTAATATAACAAATAATAAAATCATGCTTTTGACATTATATGTACTCTTAGAATATTCGAATGGTCATGCGATTTCAACACCAAAAAATGGTCTTCCACGGTGAAGTAGCGTCGTAGTGAAGACCCATATGAAGATGGCACCCTCACACCCATTATAACTTCCTTTCCCAAAGAAATATCATCTTTTTTTTAAATCCACGGGACATCACGTTCTTTGAAATACCAATTAGAGGGACCAACCTCTCGTGTACTTTCTAATTGTCTTGGCCAATGTTTCTTTTTATTTTTTGAAGTAATAAGATCTTTCCTAACAGCAAATGTGTCACTTTGTTTCAATGATATGTGCCTCCATAAAGAAGATGAAACATTTTTAAATATATGCATGGGATCTAATAAGTGGGTAACCTTAAGATGCTCCCAATATGGGAGGTTATAAAAGATAGATTTCATTTTCATCCCAATGGGAAATTTCTCAACATAGGTGTCGAAGAATTCTGGATCATCAAACATAGGCTCCCCATTTGAATCAAACATGACTATGAACTCCTTCTCCTTCTCCCTCTCATATGCTCTAAGCCATTCAGCTGGTGTCGTTATTGCAGGCCTTTGGGTTCTCTCTCATTTACCACTGAAAGTGGATGTTGCTCTTTTGTAAGGGTGTTCTTCTGGGAGGAATACCGTGGATAAGTCATACACTGGATTTCGTAGGTCATTGGACCATCTAGCTTTCATAGAAGGTCCACAAATTTTACATCCATAATACCCTTTTGTTACAAGACCTACGAAATTATTGTATACAATATCCATGGCACGTTAAGAATATCATGAAGATCAGAATAATTACAACGAATTAAAATAATATGTGAAAGAATATTGTTACGTATATAAACAAATAAATAAACATGTAATTTACCAGAGCAAATTCCTAAGCCTCGATAATAATATGTCATGTAAGAACATATGCCATACAATGTAAAACTCCTCTTTGATGTGATGGGTATTGATACATCATATACATTTATCCCATCCCATAATTCCTTCAATTCATCTACTAGTGATTGTAAGTAGACATCCATATTCTTCACTTGTCTTCTACCAGGGACTATGAGAGCCAACATAAGATGTTCATTCTTCATGGACAACCATGGGGGGATATTTTTATTGATCACTACTACAGGCCAAACATAATAGTTGGTGTTCTTGAGGGAATATGGGTTGATGCCATCCATGGCTATGTCGAGTCGTAGACTTTGTACTTCATCCTTGATTTTTTTTGGGCCATGTATCCTTTATATGCTTCATGGTTATTGAATATATTGGGATTCACATAACTCCCAACTCACTTCTGTGTGAGACATTCCATCCCTACAACATAGCTAATTCTTTGCAAGGAAAAATCCTTTGAATCCTTGGAATTATATGCATGTGCCTCAATATCTTAAAAGGGGGACCACGTGATTTACCCTTATTTTTTGATTTATCATACTTTTCATGCCCACATTTTGGACATATATTTTTGTCTGCATATTCTTCTCTATATAGAATACAATCATTTGTACATGCATGATATGATATGTACTCAACACCCAACATTTTCAACAATTTCTTTGCCTCTTCGCAGCTACCGGGCAAGACAATATCACTCGAAAGAACCTTATCTTTGAATAACCTGTAGTTTGTGGAAAATATTAAATGTATAATGCCAATAATTATTAATGTTCATAAAATTGACCATTTGTAATGTTGATTATGTGACAAGGTTTCTCAAAATATAAGGGACTTGATGGTCAATTACCTAAAAATTTCCGAGAAACATGCATTCAACAAGCCAAAATTTGCTTTCAAGTTGTACAGTAACATCATTGTCCTCAACTGGGTAGAATTTGACTGACTTCCAGGTCCAAAGAGAGGGATGGTGGAAGCAAATTTAAGGCTTTCGAAAAAGGTATCAGCGATATTAGCATCATCCCCTAACTGATCATCGTTCTGGAATGCATATAACAACATTGTCTCCATGGAAATCGTATCCCTTAAGTAATCATCCATACCAACCTCTAGTTGATTGACTCCATTGCCAGCTTGTGAAGAACTAATATTGTTGTAGTCATTCCTAATTGGTGATTCTGGACGTATTGGGAATTGAATAGGTGGTAGATTCTGTTAGTGTCGGTATCTTCATCCCTCCGTTAATGATCAAAATTCTCTTGTTGCATTGCATATTAGGTGTCTCACTCAGTCAGCTGCATTCCATTAGGAGCATGGATCATCTGACGGTAGTGGCTTTTTATACATTTTCCCTCATGTCCTTTACCTGCTGACCCATTTCCATTCATCAAGATCATTTGTAGTCACTTTTTGTCTTATAGTCTGCAAGAGTCATTTTTTAGGGTTTCAGTTTCATTAGGTCTAGGGTTTCATCAAAAATGTCTTCAAAATTTCCAATAATGGTCAACAAGCACATGAGGAGGTTGAATAAAGTTCCAATACCAATAAATCCTATCATCATATGCTTAGAAATATATTTTTCCTCAAAACCCTGTTTTGAGGAAAAACAGAGTATTTTAGGTTTTTACAGTATAAATTGATGTAATTTCAGTTCTCTCATATGTAAATAACTTCAATGGAAACCCTGGTCACCTTTCCAGGCTTCAGCAGCTCCATCCCCTGCAAGGAAAACAAAAATCAAGTCATTCAGCTCATTAAAGGCACAAATGAAGTAAACTGCCCAAAAACAGAGTTGAAAGGAGCTCATTTGCATTCAAAGAAGAAAGATTGAGCAAGAGAAGGTCGTGTTGAACAAAGGGAGAAAAATTGCAGCAAAACTGTTCAAGTTCGTTGGCGTGGTGCATACAAGTGGCACGGCGCATAGAGCCGGTCTCCATAGTGTAAAAAATACACTAGCGCGGCGCATTGAACAGGCGCGGCACGTTGGGTTTGTGGCGCAGCGCATAGAGCTGCAAGCCCGATTTCACCTATAAACTTTCTCAAATTTCCAAATTCGCTCAATCTTATGGTGTGAAAGTAAGTCAAGCATTTTTCCATTGCAAGTGAAGAGTTTTTCTTAGAATTTATGGTGGTTTAGTGTGTAAAAACTCAAACCCTACCTCCTTCCAGATTTGCTCAAAAACAATGGCTTAGAGTTTGTCTTTGTGTTTTTGTTACCAAATCCACTCCATCACTCCCTCACTTTTTGACTCCTCCATTAATTCTTCACTTTAATCCATTCATTCCCTAATTCCCATATTCCTTAAATCCCACTATCCTAAACCCTAATTGCTATCCCAAAAGCCTAAAAATTGTCCCTAAAACCCTTCAATTCCCCAAATTCCAATTAGCAACATTCCTAAAATCCCTCTTACCCTCTTCCTTCATAGTCTCTCATACATTTTCATACCCTTGGCAGAAAAAGATTAAAGACACCTAAAATCTCTTCATACTCATCTAAGACAACACAAACTTTGGCAAACATGGAATCTGATTCCTCTTATGACCGAGATGAAGAGACACACAGTGATTATCGAGGAGGCGAAAAGAGAAAAATAGACTTCAGATCTTGGCCAAGGCTTCCTTGGCCCAGCATAGCACATAATGGAGGACACTCAGCCCAAATTTCAAAAAATTTGGGACACTTTTTGCATTTTTGAAAATTTTGGCCTAAAAATAGACTTTTCTACTCTATGCGCCGCGCCACTTGGCGCGCGCTTTTGATAGGGGACTCTTTTTTATGCAAACTCAGCATTTTTGGATTTTTCATGGAAAAATATGCATGCCTACCTATGTCCAAGAAATTTTGACAGGTTTTGGGCTTCCAGAAGGGTCAAAAACACCCCAAAAATGACCTTTCTGCCCCTTTTTTGACACACAGGAAGCAGTGTTGGGAGAAATCAGTTTTGGAGGGGAAAATGAAGGCCAAATTCAGAAATTCCACTTGTGTTGGAAAGTATACAAGTAGACCTTTCCAACAATCCCACTTGGAGAAAATTTGGACACCGGGAAGGCCTCCAAAATTAGCTGCGAACTGGCGCGACGCATAGAGAAATCAGGCACGGCGCATTGGAGGATTTTGCTAATTTTTTACTCAGTAACTCTGTTTTTCGCCTAGTTTTTGACAGTTTGACTTTCTTACTTCTAAATGTCAAAATCGTGATGTAATTTGATGTAATTTGTTGGATCTTGATGTAATTTTGTTAAATTTTCACCCATGGAAGTAGATTTATCCATCAAAAGGTGAATTGCAACTGAATGAATCAGTTTCCTAGTTTATAGAGGCAAGTTGTTCCACTGCCTACTTTCTAGTTCTCAGTTTAGATTTTGTTGGAACAACTCCTAAACTTGTGAGCTCGACCCCTAGAGGCTGGGATGATTTATTTTTTGTCTATATCTTGTGGTTTTTCAATCATTAGCATGGTTGGACTTTTGGGAATGCTTTGAGCATCATTGTACATTCATCTCTGCAGTTTGGCAAAGGAATAGACCAAGGTTTGCAGCACTCTATGGGATTCTTGTGGTATTTTGCTTTGATAGTGTGTTTCTCTCTGTTAATGTAAGTCTACTGGTGTTTTATGTATATCATTTTCTTTCTTATTTCTTCTTAAGTTAAACAAACAAGGATAAAGGTAGAATTCATTAAAATTTGTAGTGCTCTACCTAGGGTTTGTTTAATTTTCTATGTTTTCAGTTGTTTGGAGAGGATCCTTGAAGGTTTCTTGCCCTCTTCAACTCTTCACCTTTCTCAACTCTCCATTTCCTTCAAATTGAAAGTGTCAAATCAATTGCCTACCTTTCCCCATTCAAATCTCTGCAAAACTGGGCCTCATTCCCCACACCCAAAATCTGCCTTTCCCTTTGATCCAACAAAACACCCTTGAAATCAAATAAAAATATTTTGCATATATACCTAGCCTAAAACCAGCCTTCATTCAAGTCATCTCAAGCCTCACTGATCATTTTTTGCTGAGATTGACCAAGAGAGAGCCCTCTCCCGATCTGGTAGGGCTAGCTACCACGTTAAGCGTGGTTTGATGTTACCCTAGATTCTGCCTTTCTCAGCCTGAGGTAGATTTAGGCCATAACAGATTCAACCATTCTTAGTATCGTTCCTCTCCCATTTTTTCTCTTAATTTAGCCTTCTCTCGATTTGACATTGTTGTGGGGTGCAACAGAAGATGGTAGGTAGGTCACTCATCATCACTAGAATCCTAATAATTTTAAAATATATATTTGAACATGATTAGTACAATATCGATGATATCAATTAGTAATCACGTCAATGCATGATTAATTGGTTTGACGTTGAAATAATTACATTATACCAAACAATTATAATTACCATCATTATCCCAGGATTGTGGCTAGAAGATGGCATGTTACAATTGGCAGGGTGAAGCAGTTGTCCATTTTCATCTACCAACCGCGCCTTGTGGTATGCTCCTCCTGATAAGAGCTTCTGACGTTTTGGAACTGTTTGAATATTTTGTGCATCTGAACTCGATTCTGAATCTGCATGAACTTGTAAATTTGCATACATTAATTTTATTCAGCTGATTGACATGGATTTAAAAAAATAAAAATAAAAAAAATAAATAAAAATAAATAAATAAAAATCAATTAGATAATGAAAATATAAATAAAATCTGAAGTAATTATGTCTGGAGATGGATAGGGAGAACTCTGCGATGAACTTTGAGAAATATTATGGAACGAGCTGGATTTTGAAGAAGTTTCTATTTGATATAATTATGATATTTTCTCCCTGCATTTGAGCAAAATCAACAATAAATTTTGGTGTACATACCTAAAATTAATTTCGGTGCCTTGAAAAGGAGTTATTGTTATCGGTGCTAAAGTACTGTTAACCGCACCGGTGCGGTTTTATTACTAGACGCACCATTGTTGTTAGTTAACAAACGCACCGAATATCAGGAAAATAAACACAAATTTACTTTTTTGAAGTGATAAAAAAGTGGTAAACTGAAAAATGAGTGTCAAATGATTTTCAAAAATACAATTTCATAAAAAATTCTTTAAATAGTAAAAGTTATTCAATATTTCATTATTTTTGCAAAAAATTTCAAGTAGTGATTTGCACGAGAGACATACCTGGAGCAAGAGAGCACTATGGAACAACAAAATACTTTCGAACAACAACACTATTTGTTGAACCCTTATTTAAACTGAGAGGGGGGGGTGAATCAATTTAATGCATTCATGGTTTTGTAGGACTTTCTATTACACTTATTTACATCTTCATTTCGTGATCAACTTAATGTATAGTGAAACATCAATCTTAATAAGTGAGCAGCAGGTATTAAGCAGATTAAATACAGAGTATCAACACATAATCATCATGCACATAGACCCCAGATATAAGTGGAAACCCATAAGGGAGAAAACCACATCTTATTATTGTTGTGATGCAAAGGCAAGCTCCAACTCCCTCTCACCACTGATTTTCTATAGGCTCTAACCTATAGGAGGCTACTACCTCAATTCTACAAGCTACAACTTGCAAGGAAGCTCCAACTCTCATCTATTTTCTGCAGGCTACAACCTACAGGAGGCTCCTACCTCAGCCAGCTACAACTGACGTCTATCAAGCTACAACTTGATATGGAAGCACCAACTTCCTCAAATTACAATAAAATCATATGCTGATTTACCTGGATATCAACTCTATTTTCCTCCTTCTTCACTGCTGTCCTCCAGCTTTCATATCTACCTTATATCATCTTTGGATCTTCATAGCTTCTCTATCTACTCCTTCTTCTCCTTACACTTCTCAGACCCCTTTCTCCATTCTCTAACTCCTCTATGCATATGTTTGTAACATTATTTATGGAGATCACCTCATAACTGTTTGAATTCCACAGGGAATTCGAAATGAACAGGTATGAATCTTTGCCTTCCACCTTCTCATTTATTTTTCATCTCATTCAAAATAATATATTAATATGTACATATTTCAGTTTTACAGTGAAGTTTTGTTTGCCTATGGAGACTTGCCTTTGCATCACATACAATAAAAATAATTTTAAATCATTTACATTCACATTTACAGTTACATAAATCAACTTCATTCAACCCTTTTTCGGCCCTTGGCTTGCTGTGTGTTTGAATTTTCTTCTGCTATCACTGTCTTTTCAGTTTCTGCTGTTATATTGTGATTGTTCTGCATAATCACCTTTTGCCCGATTCAACTCATCTGCTCGTGCCCACTGCGATTAGCCTTCACTTGCTCCTTTTCTCTGTGTCGGGTCACTTACCCGAATCTCCTTCTGTTGCCTTCATATTTTTGTTTATACACCTGAGTATTTTTCCTGAACTTAGTATTTTCTTCGTAAAACGGGAATATCCACATGCACATCCACCTTTCATATCTAACGGTCATCGCACTCTGCTTCATTTAACTTTCCCAATCCGACGGTTGACATTCCATCACACTGTCAGAATCGCAATTGCAACCTTGAGTGGTCGATGTGCCTTTGGCCACTGATCACCACCGATGCAATGAGCGAAGGGTCCCACCAGCTATCATCCAACTCACATATTCGTCGTCCATCATTCATCAGATCTGACAGCTGTGATTCAATCGCTCAATCACAATCACAACGTTCAAACTGTCGCTCCTTTTCTCTTCCATTCCATCGATGTGATGTGAGATCGCTGATGCAATAAATCCGATGCGATGTCCGCTCATGCGATGAACCTCCGATGGCCCTACTCAACTCACGATTCAACGGTTGTGGTTGATCAGGATCGGATGGTTGCGATTAAATCGCACCATCGCAATCGCAAGGTTCAATGGTCCGCTCTCTCATGTCTCTTGTTCTCCACCGATGCGATGGAGTTCTGTGGATCCGATGGATCATTTACTCAGCTCTATGACATTTTGGGTTCGGTCTTTATCATAATCAAACACTTATTTTCATCGATGCGATATGCAAAGGGTTCCACTTGACTTCCCACGTGCATGGCGGATCACATTATCGCTATCGCATCCTCCAATGGTTCGGCTCTCTGCATTTCTTAGTAATCTGTCGATGCGATGACCCTTCCTTGCGGGCCCCACTCTAATTACCTTTGTTTGTTTAACTGGACCTTAGGAGTAGCATTAAAACCTTTGGAAATGTTTTGGCTATACATCGCTTTAATGAAACTCTTTTGTACCCATGTGACAACCTTCGGAACATTATAATAAAACACTCAAACCAAAGTTAATTATAATGCAAACTCATATCATCGCATATACTTTGCCATATCGTGCAAACTCATATCATATGCAGTATGCGATATGTGATGGCATTGCATCGCATTGCATCACAAATACAAACACTTGCCTTGTGTTTTGTGATTTTAGTCTCTGCCGATGTGATTTCCATCGTTGATCTGCCCCGATTTATGGTCCTTGCTGCTGTTGTTCCTCTTGAGCTTTTTCTGTATTAAAGTGTGCATTTCTCTCTTGAGCTTGTTCTGTATAATCTATGGTCCTTGCTGTGTCTTGCAACTCCGCTGTCTCTGCTTCATCTGCTGCTTCAATTCGATACCTTTGCTTCATCTGCTGCCTGAGCTTCAATTCATTGCCTTTACTTCATCTGCTGCCTGAGCTGCCTATTTTTGCTGCCCTCGCTGCCTCTGCTCCTTGTCTGTCTCCTTTGCCTTATTGCTGGTTCTTCTTTGTTCTTTTGCCTTAGTGATAGTTCAGGTGATGCTCCTTTCTTCTCCTTTGCCATCAATGACAATATTTCCAATAGTCTCCCCCTTTGGCATTGATGGCAATACTTTAATACTCTCCTTTTGCTTGCTTTTCCTCCCCCTTTGACATCAATGGCAAAGGGTTGCACATTTCCTAGTGTGGTTTCGAAATCTTGTCCATAATACTCTGATCTTGAGGACCTGTTCCATGCACTGCTCACTTGCTCTGGCTCTTTTGTGACAATATTTGTTGACTGATCTCCCCCTGGAATGATGCTTTCTTTTCTGATCCAGAGTATCACTGGACTTTTGTTCTGATCCCGTTTCTTGTATGCAGCCCTCCTTTTTTCTTTTTCTTTTTTCTTATCAAAGAGTAACATCTTCAGACACTACCCCTAGTTTGTCTCTTAGATATTCGAGTGGTTCTTTAGCAAGAGGTTTTGTGAATATATCTGCTATTTGTTTCTTTGTTGGTACGTATTCCAACTTCACCAATTTATGTGCTACTTGTTCTCTAGGGAAATGCTACTTAATTGCGATGTGCTTTGTTTTTGAATGAAATATAGGATTTTCTTGATATACTTATTGTACTTGTATTGTCACATTTGATTGAAATGGGATCATCCATGTTTTCCTTCATGTCTTGGAGAGTTTGTTTCATCCACATTACTTGTGTGCAACATGCTGCTGCTGCTATGTATTCCGCTTCTGTTGTAGATAGAGAGATAGAAGTTTTCTTCTTTCTTAGCCATGCCACCAGACTTTTTCCCAAATAAAATTCACCTCCACTTGTGCTTTTCTTGTCATCCATGCAGCTAGCCCAATCTGCATTTATATATGCTGTCAAAGTGAAGCTTTTGCTTTTTGGATACCATAGCCCATAATGTGCAGTTCCTTGTAGATATCTATATATTCTCTTGATTGCTAGTAAGTGATTTTGTTTTGTTGCTGCTTGATATCTTGCTACAAGTCCTACTGCCAACATAATGTCTGGTCTAGAAGCTGTTAGGTATAGCAGACTTCCTATCATGGATCTGTAAAGTTTTTGATCTACATCTGTTGATCCATCATTAGCACATAGTTTTCATCCAGTGATCATGGGAGTTGACACAGGTTTGCAATCTTCCATTTGAAACCTTTTCAACATTTCTCTTAAGTATTTTTCTTGTGAAATGAATATTCCTGTGTTCTTTTGTTGAATTTGAAGTCCTAAATAAAAGGTGAGCTCTCCAATCATTGACATCTCAAACTCTGATTTCATTTCTTCAGCAAATCATTTTGCTAACTCATCTTTGTTGCTTCCAAACATGATGTCATCTACATACACTACTACAATTAAGAGTTCATTTTCATTAGCCTTTATGTACAAATTGTTGTCTACTCCTCCTTTCTTGAACCCTTGTTTTTGCAAGTATTTGTCCAGCCTTGAATACCATGCACGAGGAGCTTGTTTTAGACCATATAAGGCTTTCTTTAATCTGCACACATAGTCATGTTTATCTGTTAATGAGAATCCTTCAGGTTGTTCCATGTAGACTTCTTCCTCTAGATCTCCATTTAAGAAGGTAGACTTCACATCCATTTGATATATCTTGAAATCATGATAACATGCAAAGGCCAAAAACATTCTGATTGCTTCCATTCTGGCTATAGGAGCAAAGGTTTCATCATAATCAAGACCTTTAATTTGTGAATATCCCTTGCATACAAGTCTGGCTTTATTTCTGATTACCTGCCCTTGTTCATTCATCTTATTCTTGAATATCCATTTTGTGCCAATGACATTTTTCCCAGTGGGTCTTGGAATTAATTCCCAGGTATTGTTCTTCTCAATTTGGTCTAGTTCTTCATTCATAGCATTTACCCAGTTTTTGTCTTTGTTGGCTTCTTCGAACTTCTTTGGCTCTATTTGAGATAGCTTGGCTAGGTGTACTTCTTCTGTCTGTTCAACAAGCTGTCTTCTTGTCTTGGACTCCCACACTCTTGTCCCCAATGATTTGATCTTCTGGATGATTCTTTTGAGTGTGTCTTGAGGGACCTTTTGAGTTTAATTTAGTATCTTTTGTTGTCTTGCTCAGTTCATCATTATCTTGGTTCTCATCTTCAAGATCATCTGGAGAATTTTCGCATCTTGTGCTTCTTGTTTTATTTGGTAGTTCTTCGTCGAATCTTACATCAATGCTTTCCATAATCTTATGCAGTATTTTGTTGTAGCACCTGTAACCCTTACTCTTAGATGCATATCCTAAAAAAATTCCTTCATCTACTCTTGCATCAAACTTTCCCAGATTTTTATCATTATTTTTTATGAAAAACTTGCTTCCAAAGACTCTAAAGTGCTTGATTGATGTTGGTTTACCATGCCATAATTTGTAAGGAGTCTTGTCACAGTTTGGTCTTAAATGAGCTTTGTTAAGAATGTGGATAGTTGTGTGTACTGGTTCTACCCAAAAGGTTTGGGGAATGTTAATTTCTTGCATCATTGCTCTGGCAATCTGTTGAGCTGATCTATTTTGCCTCTCTACCACTCCATTCTGTTGAGGTGTTTCGGAAATTGTAAATTTTTGTTTTATCCCATGTTCATTGCATAGGTCCGCAAAATCATAGTTTGTGAATTCACCTCCTTTGTCTGATCTGATGTACTTTAGTTTGCATCCTGTTTGATTTTCTGCCAATGCCTTGAATATTTTGAATTTCTCAAGCGCTTCAGATTTATATTTGAGAAATGCTACCCATGTTAATCTAGTAAAATCATCTATTATCAACATGAAATAAGATTCTCCACTTGGTGTTTTAGTTCTTGAAGGTCCACATAGGTCCATGTGTACAAACTAAAGAGGCTTATTTGTAGATGATTTCTCTTTGGTCTTCAAAGATGTGCGGATCTGCTTGCCTAGTTGGTAGGATTTGCATATGGTATTTGAAGGCTTCTTGATTGCTGGCATATCTCTGACTGTGTTCTTCTTGCTCAGACTGATGATGTGGTCAAAGTTAAGGTGTCCCAATCTTCTGTGCCATAACCATGATTCATCAAGTTTGCTTAGGTGGCATGCTTCAGTCTCTTCTTTCACTATATAGACATTACTTTCTGTTCAAATACCTTTGATCAAGGTCTTTCCTGTGGTACTTGATCTTACTTCACAGTCTTGGGCTCTAAAAAGAACCTCACAGCCTTTGTCACACATTTTACTGACACTTAGCAGATTGGCTTTCAGTCCATCCACAAATAGTACATCTTGAGCCTTTCCTCTTCCATTATCCAGACTGACTGAGCCTTTCCTTGCTTTATCATTGCCGAATGTTACATTCCCAGATTTCTTTTCACCAAAGGTTACAAACTTGCTTCAATCTCCAGTCATATGTTTTGAGCATCCACTGTCCAAATACCATTGGCTTTTTTGGTCTTGAGCTATTAGAGCTAGGTCACACTTATTCAACTTCTTTTTCCACTGCATGCATCCTTTTGTTTGGTACCTTTCCTGAGATGATGGACCACATTCTCTGAGAGGACATTTGTGACACTTGTGCCCAACCTGATTGCAATCAAAGCATTTGATTATGTTTATGAATGAATTATGTATATGAGTGAATTTTCCATTGTTCATCCATCTCCTTGAGTTTCCATACGTCAATATTTTTCCATTCGTTCTGCACTCCTTGGCTTTATGGCCGAACTCCTTATAGTAAAAACAATACCGATAAAAACAATTAGTGTACCTGATGAAGGGTTGTCTTCTCCATTTGTTTGCTTGAGGTAGTATTTTCACTTTTTGCATCCTTTGCTGGTTGGAATCAATTCTTCTTTTATGACAATATGCAGCAATATGTCCCAGTTTGTGGCAGGCATAACAAGTGACATTTTTCATGGGGGGAAGAATATCCTTTGATAGCTTCCAAATTTTATATATTCAGGAGTATATGAGCCTTTTTCAGTTGACTGTTTATTTATTTTGTTCTTTGTCATTTGAGGTTCCTTCTTGTGTCTGTTTACTTCATTGCAAGCTTCTACTTCTATGGGAACCTTTTGGGCTGCTTCATTGTCCTTAACAACTTTTACAAAAATGATATTCATGTTATCTTTTTCTTTACTTGTTTCTCCTTCATAGCCTATCCCAGTTTTTATCAGTGGAGATCTTTGAGCACCTAGTATTTTATTCAACTTATCAGAGCTTGTCATTTGAGGAGTGTTTATTGACAATTTCCTTTGGGTGTTTTCTAATTTCTTCCTTAAGCATACTACTTCTTCTTCCAATTTCTCTTGCTTCTGAATTTTATCCTCAATTTGCTTAAGTAGAGTGTCTTCTAACTTCTTAGCTTCTTTAAGCTCTACTTTCAATTGAATGAGGTCTTTTGAATTTTTTTCTTCTCATACATATTTGAGGAGAATGTCTTTCTATTTTCTACACTTTAGTTTAAGTCTGTCTATTTCCTCCAGGGCACTTCTTAGTTCCCCCTCAAGATCAACTTCACCTTCTTCCTCATCTTCTATAAGGAATCCTTCAAGCTCTTCCTTGGCCATCAACACAAATTCAAAGGTTCCTTCTTCATTTGAGGTTTCATTTGAGATTTCAGATGCACTGCTATCTTGCTAAGCATAAAATGATTTTCTCCTGTATCTATGCCCTTTCAGCCAGTTCTTTGATATGGTTTTCTCTGTCTCTTAAGTCTGATTCTTTGTCTTCTTATGAGGACACTTAGATGTATAGTGTCCAACTCTTCCACAATTAAAGCATTTAAATGGAATTTTACCTTTATACTTGCCTGAGCCTCTATCCAATATTCTGACAAATTTGGCCTCTTCTTCATCAGAGCAGGAGCATGTATCTTCTTTTTCTTATTTTTTCTTCTCTGTCTTAAAGGCTGACTCCCTCACATTTGACTTCCTCTGTGGTAGTCTTACCTCATAGGCTGTTAAGTTTCCAAGTAATTGGTCCATGGTCAGAGTTTCCCAATCAGCTGTTTCTTCTATGGCAGAAACCTTGGGGTTAAAGCTGGATGGTAAAGATCTTAAAATCTTTTGAACAATTACACATTCTTTTATGGTTTCCCCTGGAGCTTTCATGTTATTCACAATTTCTGCAACCCTTAAGAAGAAGCTGGCAATGTCTTCATCATCATTCATTTTTATATTTTCAAACTGAGCTCTATAGACTTGTAGTTTGGCTATCTTCACCTTTTTTTCTCCCTCATGGATGCTTTCTAATGTATCCCATATTTCTTTGGCAGAATTGTTGTACATTACTTTGATAAATTCTGCCTCACATAGTCCATTTAAGAGTGCATTCATGGCTTTGGCATTAGCCATAAAATCTTGTTTAGCTTCTTTCTCTGTGTCAGAATCCTTTGGGGCATATCCCAACTCCACAACAGCCCAAACTTCTATTCCTAGAGACATTATGTACGTCTTCATTCTTATTTTCTAGAAGGCATAGTTTGTGCCATTGAACACAGGGGCTTTATTTGGTGAGCATGCTTCTAGGCTAGCCATCTTGGGAACCTCGGATCTCCTTCCAGTTGTTAAACTAATACAGAAGGAACCCGCTCTGATACCAATTGTTGAACCCTTAGTTAAACTGAGAGGGGGGGTGAATCAGTTTAATGCATTCATGGTTTTGTAGGACTTTCTTTTACACTTATTTACATCTTCATTTCATGATCAACTTAATGTATAGTGAAACAACAATCTTAATAAGTGAGAAGCAGGTATTAAGCAGATTAAATACAGAGTAACACATAATCATCATGCACATAGACATCGGATATAAGTGGAAACCCATAAGGGAGAAAACCATATCTTATTATTGTTGTGATGCAAAGGCAAGCTCCAACTCCCTCTCACCACTGATTTTCTGTAGGCTCCAACCTACAGGAGGCTACTACCTCAATTATACAAGCTACAACTTGCAAGGAAGCTCCAACTCCCATCTATTTTCTGCAGGCTACAACCTACAGGAGGCTCCTACCTCAGCCAGCTACAACTGACATCTATCAAGATACAACTTGATATGGAAGCACCAACTTCCTCACATTACAATAAAATCATACGCTGATTTACTTGGATATCAGCTCTGTTTTCCTCCTTCTTCACTGTTGTCCTCCAACTGTCATATCTGCCTTATATC
Source organism: Pinus albicaulis (assembly GCA_034641835.2). Taxonomy (NCBI): domain Eukaryota; kingdom Viridiplantae; phylum Streptophyta; class Pinopsida; order Pinales; family Pinaceae; genus Pinus; species Pinus albicaulis. Next base: position 588,351,137 of record CM076581.1, on the reverse strand, counting down.
ATCTCTAGATCTTCACAGCTTCTCTATCTACTCCTTCTTCTCCTTACACTTCTCAGACCCCTTTCTCCATTCTCTAACTCCTCTATGCATATGTTTGTAACATTATTTATGGATATCACCTCATAACCATTTGCATTCCACAGGGAATTTGAAATGAACAGGTATGACTCTTTTCCTTCCACCTTCTCATTTATTTTTCATCTCATTCAAAAGAATATAGTAATATGTACATATTTCAGTTTTACAGTGGAGTTTTGTTTACCTACGGAGATTTTCCTTTGCATCACATACAATAAAAATAATTTTAAATCATTTACATTCACGTTTACAGTTACATGAATCAACTTCATTCAACCTTTTTTCGGTCCTTGGCTTGCTGTGCATTTGTCTTTTCTGCTACTGTCACTGTCTTTTTCAGTTTCTGCTATTATATTGTGATTGTTCTGCATAATCACCTTTTGCTCGATTCAACTCATCTACTCGTGCCCACTGCGATTAGCCTTCACCTGCTCCTTTGCTCTGTGTCGGGTCACTTACCTGAGTCTCCTTCTATTGCCTTCATATTTTTTTTTATACACCTGAGTATTTTGCCTGCACTTAGTCTTTTCTTTGTAAAATGGGCATATCCACATGCACATCCACCTTTTAGAACTAACGGTCATCACACTCCGCTTCATTTAACTTTCCCAATTCGACGGTTGACATTCCATCGCATTGTCGCAATCTCAATCGCAACCTTCAGTGGTCCGATGTGCCTTTGGCCATTGAACACCACCGATGCAATGAGCGAAGGGTCCCACCAGCTATCAGCCAACTCACATATTTTCCATCCATCATTCATCAGATCTGACGGTTGTGATTCATTCGCTCAATCGCAATCGCAATATTCAAACTGTTGTTCCTTTTCTCTTCCATTCCGCCGATGTGATGTGAGATCACTAATGCGATAACTCTGATGCGATGATCGCCGATGCGATGAACCTCCGATGGCCCTACTCAACTCATGATCCAATGGTTGTGGTTGATTAGGATCGGACAGTTGCGATTAAATTGCACCATCGCAATCACAAGGTTCAATGGTCCGCTATCTTGAATCTCTTGTTCTCTGCCGATGCGATGGAGTTCTGTGGATCCAATGGATCATCTACTTAGCTCTATAATGTTTCGAGTCTGGTCTTTATCATAATCAAACACTGATTTTCATCGATGCAATATGCGAAGGGTCCCACTTGACTTCCCACGTGCACGGTGGATCGCATTATCGCTATCGCATCCTCCAATGGTTCGACTCTCTGCATTTCTTAGTAATCCACCAATGCGATGACCCTTCCTTGCGGGCCCCACTCTAATTACCTTTGTTCTTTTAACTGGACCTTAGGAATAGTGTTAAAACCTTTGGAAATGTTTTGGCTATACATTTCTTTAATGAAACACTTTTGTACCCATGTGACAACCTTCAGAACATTATAATAAAACACTCAAACCAAAGTTAATTATAATGCAAACTCATATCATCGCATCGCATCGCATATACTTTGCCATACCTTGCGAACTCATATCATATGCGGTATGCGATATGTGATCGCATCGCATATACTTTTCCATATCGTGCAAACTCATATCATATGCGGTATGAAATATGCGATTTCATCGCATCGCATCGCATTGAAAATACAAACACTTGCCTTGTGTTTTGCGATTTTGGTCTCTGCCGATGTAATTGTCACCGTTGATCTGCCCCGATCTACGGTCCTTGCTGCTATTTTTCCTCCTGAGCTTGTTCTGTATTAAAGTGCGCATTTCTCTCCTGATCTTGTTCTGTATAATCTCTGGCCCTTGCTGTGTCTTGCAACTCCGCTGCCTCTACTTCATCTGCTGCTTCAATTCACTACCTTTTCTTCATCTGCTGCCTGAGCTTCAATTCGCTGCCTGTGCTTCATCTGCTACCCTCGCTGCCTCTGCTCCTTGTCTGTCTCCTTTGCCTTATTTTTTGTTCTTCTTTGTTCTTTTTCCTTAGTGATAGTTCAGGCGCTACTCCTTTCTTCTCCTTTGCCATCAATGACAATATTTCCAACATAGTGAGCATGAAGTTTGACATGCTTCATCTTATTGTGTGCACCGGGATCGTTAACAACCTAAATTTCACTTTAATTGTCACAATAGAAAGTAGTTGAGGCCCGAATAGGAAACCCAAACTTTTCTAATAGTTGAAAAATCCAAATTTCCTCCATCCCTACATTAATAGCGCTAGGATACTAGGCTTCCATATTTGACATAGATACTACATGTTTCTAGCATGACCAAATCATGGGTCTAGCATTGAAGCAAAACAGATAGCCAAAAGTTGATTTTGAGTCATTTCTATTACTTACCCAGTTAGAGCTAATGAAAATGATTAACATATCTAAAATTTGATAATATTTGATACCAAAATGAGTGGTTTCTTTAGTATAGTGAAAAATCTACTTTCCATATTTCTAGTAGTTTTCTCATGGGTCTTTTACATTTCATCTTATTTACATTCCATGTGAATTTGAATTTACATGTCATTTTCATTTCATTTGGAGGGAAAATTAATTGTTAAATATTTTTATTAAAATATTTAGATATTCCCTGTTATAGGTCAATTTGGGCATCATTTCCAATGACCTGGTTAACTAGGCATCATCTCCAAGACCAATGACTAAGGGCATATCATCCCCTATCATTTCAAGTTGCTACATGCCCTAAGGCAATAACAAGACAAATCAAGCATGACTTTCATGAAGCAAAGGTTTCCAAGGTTTGAAGTTTATTATATAGCATATGAGAGCTTACCAACACTGCCTCTAAGGGGACTAAGTGCGTTGCATATGCAAGTAGCCCCATGCAAAGCTACTTTCCAAAGCACTTTTCGACATCTAAGGGTACATTGGTCACTTTGGGAGCGAAATTATCATTGTTCCAGAATCTCCACTTGGCCAGTGCCTTCTAGAAGAGTTCACATGTGTCAAGCTTCCAATCCAACTGTCCATTTGACATCTACAAGATTGGGAACATGTCTTGCCTATTATTGGAAAGACATTGATTATAAAACAACCTTCAGCTCCTTTATATATTGAGCACAAATCTGAGTGTTTGATAAGGAAGAATTTGAGTAGAGAAATGTGGAAATTTGCAGTAGAGAAATTTTCCATATGAAATGACGAGATTTTATAAATATCGGGCTGAGTAATTGTGTCAACAATACAAATTATTGCAAGACTGTGATATCTTTAAAACTTTTTTTTTATTCCCTAATCGAACGAAGAAGCGTTCTAGAGTTCCAATGCAAATTTAGTAAAGAGTAGATTCAAAGCCATCTGTTGTAGAGGGCCCCTGCAATAGAAGAGGTTCTATTTCATTTTCTATTTCCTTTACGTTCTTGCATTTAGATGTTATTTCATAGCTTAATTTTTATGCGTTTACAGTGTTCCGTAGCATAGATACATGCTTTTCTTTTATTTATATTTTCATTGCAATCATTTCCAAATTTCAACAGTGTAGATGTTTAGTTTATCATTCGTATTTCATTGCTTATTATCATCATTTCTGGAATGTAATTATGTTAGAGTAGATGCTCTGTTTCTATCATTTGAATAGATTTATTTTCTAGATGGTTAAAAATGCAGAGATAATTAATCATAAGAGCTTGGCATAGATAAATCTATCATCGATTAGTTTATCAAGGACTAGATTATTTCCTTTTCATGCAATAGTAGTTTATCATATATTAGTTCTTGTGAGACATATTTGAAGTAGTAATAGAATATTTCCTTTCTAGTTTTGAATCAATTATGTCTCATGAGCTCAAATAGTTTTACTTCATAATAGTGATTTATTTTCTAAGAATAACAAATGAATAGTTTTAGTGATTCTTTGATTCAAGTTTCATCCACATTAAAATCTCAAAAGATATAAAAAACAATTAGAATCACTTATTGATTTTAGAATTTTAGTCCTTCTCAAAATTAATCCTTTGCTACTAACAAGATTTATCATCTCAATTTTTAGGACTGAGTTAAATTTGGATTTTGTTTACTTTTCATAATTTAGTTTCTTAAATTCATTCAAGGACATCCAAAATAAAAACATTTAAAAGAAAATAACCGATACATAAAATCACTAAAATAAACTTAGTAAGAAAGGCTTTTAGCATATATAGTGCACCTGCACTTCACAATATTACCAACTCTGGTCGATAATTTATTATAGCAATTTAAGATAATTAAATTAAATAAACATTTTGGCGTCATTTCCGTGGAAGTGTAAATAAGAGCCTTATCTCTTAATCCATAAAAAAAAATGACATGCATAGAGAAAGAGATTCTAGAGGTAGATTTGTAGCTAGAGTAGAAGTTTGATTCCAACAACACCACTCACCCCATAAAGACCTTGTAGTGCCATACCACCCACCCAAATTTGCATACCATTCTTAGCAGGTAGACATAGATTTCCTGGGGTATTAAGATCAAAAATACAACCTAGGGATTCTCCAACTTCATCAACTAAAGAAGTTGTGGAAGAACAAGATCCCATATCCCTGACAGAAGGAGTAATCTTTCTAACGTCTACTAGAGAACAAATTATAGCCCAAGAACTAGAAATCCCTAGTGAGGAAGAAGAAGAAGAAATCTTCTTTAATATACCATTGATAGAGGAACTAGAAGAGGAACAAACAATTCCAAACATAGAATCCTATATCAGTTATGAAGAATCTACAATGGCTAGAGAAGGGGAAGGAGAAGTACACAACGTGAACAATGAAAATTTAAGACTAGTAGGAGGTGGACCTAGGATTGGAGATGGAGGTGGAGGTAGAGGAAGAGATGGAGGATGAGGAAGAGGAGAAGGTAGAGGAGGTAGGGGAGAAGACATGGACATAATAGATCCAGAACCTATTGGATTTCCTACACTTTATGAAGATACTATTTCCACAATGAAAAATATCTCACCCTATATCCTTCCTAATTTCCTTGGATTAAGAAGTGAAGATCCTGAAAAATTTCTTTTTGAATTCGAAGTTTTATGTAGATCATATGACTACTTACTTGATTCTCAAAAATTGAAATTTTTTCCAACAACTCTTAACGGTGCAACATTGAAATGGTTTATGGGCTTAATAAAGCTTTCTATTAGGACATGGGATGAAATGAAGAATGAATTATTACAAAAATACAAGGATTATTGCACACCTCATAATTGGAAAGATGAAGTTTTTAATATGATGCATAGAGAAGATGAAAACCTGGAGGATTTGATTGAAATATTAAGTTATAATCTCAAAAGGGCTAAGATGGAAAATTTTGATGAAGATACTTTAAAGGCTCTCCTCTTGAAACCCATTAGAGATGAATGGATAGATATCTTTAACATGATGGGAAAAGGAGATATTTCTCAGCTATCATTACCTAAAATTTCTGAATTATGCATACATATTTCAAGAGGTAAGTCAAGAATTGGGAAGAGTTAAAGAGATCTTGTTCTCTCTACAATCAATAAATATGCAGTTGGAACAGTAAGTAGGGCTGAAATATGAAATTTGATTGATGAATTTAAAACAGATATTTTAGGGAGTCTTAGTGAACAATAGACACCTTGAAATTAAAAAACAAGCAAAGAGCTGAAAGTGATGCCTTATATATGTTTTGTCCTAAGTGAAGAAAGAAACATGCCTTAATAGAATGCCCTATTGATTTAAAATTCATAGACACCTGTGTCATATGTACAGAAAATCATGAAATAAAGAAGTGTCCTTCCATTCCAGGTCTTAAAGTTGTCTACCAGGAGGAAATAGTTCCAAACTAGGTAGATCCTCTTTGCTTCATTGCTCGTGTTAGGTCCCTATATTACTAGTTTAGTCCCTTTTTGTTATTAGTGTAGCCCCCTTTTTGTTATTTTTGTACCCCTGTAACCCCAATATTGTTATTATTGTGCCCTTACATTATTATTGTTAGGTCGGCTAGGATTATATTGTGGCCCCATGGACTCCTATATATAGAAGGAGGTTTTGGTCATTTGTATCATCTAATAATTTTTCATTTATGTAATATATTGGAGGTTTCCCCCTAGAAGTGGCTGATTTATAAGGCGTTTATCTCTCTTTTCTTCTATTTTTGGAGCTGGTTTCATAACATTTGCTATCAGAGCTTTGGATTCTAGGGTTTTGCTGCTCCAAACAGGTCATTGTGGAATTTTCGCTATAACGTTTTTTCTATGAAAGTTCAAAAGCTAAAATTTTTATAGAGCGAAGCTGAAATTTTGAGGAACCTCGTGGAAAAATTCAAATCTTGGTTCACAATATTTTCAGAGATATGATCTGTGAAAGTTAGGGATTTTTGCAGGCTCCTGAATTTAACCTAAACAGGACATAGTGGAATTTCCGCTATAGCTTTTTTCCTACGAGGGCTCAGAAGCTAAAATTTTATAGAGTGAATCCGCAATCGTGAGGAACTTCGTGAAAAAATTTCAGAGCTTGATTAATAATATTTTCAGAGATAGAATCTGTAGAAGTTAGGGATTTTTCAGGCTTCCGAATTTCATCTCAAAAAGGTGACCGTGGGAAATTCATCATAACTCTCTCTCTAAGCATTTGATTGGAATTCTGTAAAATGTGGCTACAAGTATACAGATTGTAGTTTCTTGTATATCAATTTCAAAGATGAAGGAGGAAATAGTGACACGTGGCATGCCATACAAGGTCGCTCTACTGAACCAGTCCATAATTAGGTCATTGTGGGAGATTTGGCATAACTTTGTCTTGAAGAATCCAAATCAGGTTAGACCTCTAGAATTTGAAAGAAGATTCAGAGGGCTACTACAGGGCAGATATTGAATATCCAAAATCATAGAGATAATTCAGTTTCAATATCGAGCTCCTCAAAAGCAAGAAAAAGGTGTGTATTTTTTTCGAATTACATAGTCTCATTTGAAAAAATTAGTTTGAATTTATTCCAAGGGAATATTGAAGAATAGATATTAGTATTGGGTTCTAAAATGCCCCCTAAAAATAATTCAACACCCATTAAGCCTTCAGAATTATCTACTATGACTCAAGAAGATGAAGAAATGCAACATGAGATATCAAAATTACAAGAGCAAGTGCATCAAATTTCGCTATCGAAAAGAGCAACAAAAAATGAAATGGAAGTTTTTAAGAAAGGCATGGAAACTAAGATGGATCCTTTGAAGAAAGGTGTGGAAGCTAAGATGAATGGTTTGGAAGCTAAGATGTATGGCATGGAATTTGGCATGGAAGCTAAGATGGATGACATGGAAGCTAAGATCGATGAAAAAATGAAAGACAACATGGAAAATATGAAGAATGATCTAAAAGTAGACATCGAAGGTTTGGCAAAGTTGATACAAGAAATGTTTCCTAATGGCGAAAAGATAGTAGATGAAACTCATGATGAGAACAAAATAAATGTTAATCTTGATTTCATAAACTCTAATGTTGGATGGAAGAACCACCATATTCCAAAGATGGATATGAGGAAGTTTGATGGCAAGGATCCCGTAACATGGATACTACAGATGGAGTAATATTTTGATCTCAATAATGTGCAAAACACACAAAAGGTACGTATTGCAAATTTACATTTAGAAAAAAATACATTTGTATGGTATCGATGGCTTTTCTCCCGTAAAAATATTGTCACTTGGTCAATTTTTACGGAGGAAATGATAGCACATTATGAGGATACAAAAAGCAATACCTTCTTTAGCCAATTGATAAATTTCAAACAAAAGAGTTCATTGGTGGAGCACATTGAGGACTTCCAAAAATTGAATATAAGGGTAACTGATATTCCAGAGGAACACAAGATTGATGTCTTCATAGGGACCTTAAAGGATAACATCCAACATGATGTTCGCGTTTGGGAACCTGATTCATTGGAAAAGGCATTCAGGTTGGCAAGAAAAATTGAATGTAAAATTATGGCAACAAGGAATCCTACCACTCACATTCATAAAGATGGAAGTGTTGCTACTCCTAGACTTCCACAACCTACAAGGTTGACACCACAAAAATTGGAAGAAAAAAGAGCAAAAGGGCTTTGCTACAGTTGTGATAGCAAATACACTAAAGGTCATAAGTGTGCTGAGAAGAAATTATTTTACATAGATTGTGAGGATGAAGAAGAAAATGAACAAGAATCTTCAAAAGAAGAGGATATACACCAGGAACGAACCCTAGTAGAGGAAGAAATGAGTCCTACCATATCGTGTAATGCATTGGTATGAATTACCACTCCTCAAAATCTCAAGACAGAAGGACATATCAAGAATAAAAAGGTAATAGTGTTGATTGATTTGGGTAGTATCCATAATTCTATTCGTTGTAAGGTAGCCAAGGAATTGAAATGTTTCATATACCCAACACCATAATGTCAAGTGCTGGTTGCAAATGTAGGAACTATAAATTTCTCTGAAAAATGCCATAATATCAAGCTAACCATGGGGGAATATGTATTGAATAGTCAAATTCTTTCCATTCCAATGGGAGGTGTTGATGTTGTACTAGGGGTACAATGGTTACAATATTTGGGGACGGTAACTTTTAATTTTCAAGAAATTTTCTTGAAATTTTTTTTCAGAAGGAAAGGAAGTCAAATTACAGGGTATCACAGGGAAGCCAGGAAAGATAATAAGCTCTAATTTCATGACAAAGCTTCTGAAGAAAGAAAAACGAGGCATAATTGCACAATTATGCTCACTAGAAGTTCCAACATCAAAATCATCTATTTTTGCAGATCTCCAAAAAGTCTTGGACAATCATTCCAAGGTGTTTGAAACTCCCAAAGGACTCCCACCTATTCATGATCATGATCATGCTATTCATTTGATTCCAGGAAGTGTTCCTCCAAACATCAGGCTTTATAGATATCCTTATGTCCAAAAGAGCGAAATTGAACATATGATTGCAGAAATGTTAGAGGCAGGTATAATTCAACCTAGTCAAAGTTCTTTCTCTGCTCCTGTAGTATTGGTACACAAGAAGGATGGATCATGGCGCATGTGTACGGATTATAGGGAGCTCAATAAGCTCACCATTAAAGATAAATTTCCCATTCCTGTGATTGATGAATTATTGGATGAATTACATGGAGCAAATTATTTTACCAAGTTGGATCTTCGTTCAGGATATCATCAAATTAGAATGAAGACTGAAGATATTCCAAAAACAGCATTTCGAACTCATGAGGGTCATTATGAATTTTGGTCATGCCTTTTGGCCTTACCAATGCACCTTCTACATTTCAAGGGTTGATGAATTCCATTTTCAAACCCTTCCTTAGAAAATTTGTGCTAGTATTTTTTTGATGATATACTAATCTACAACAGGTCTTGGAAGGATCATGTTCAACATGTTGACAGGGTGCTCAAACTATTGCAGGAGAAACAATTATATGCAAAAACATCCAAATGTTTCTTTGGAGTAAAAGAGGTGGAATATCTGGGTCATATTGTATCTCATGAGGATGTTAAGGTAGACCGTAAAAAAATTAAAGCCATTAAAGAATGGAAAGTCCCCACAACCATAAAGCAGTTGTGAGGATTTATCGGGTTAACAAGGTATTATTTCAAGTTTGTCAATAATTATAGGAGAATATCAGCACCTCTAACAAAATTATTGAAGAAAGATCAATTTTCATGGAATCCTGAAGCAACTAAGGCCTTTGAACATCTTAAAGAGTCAATGTGCCTAGCACTGGTCTTTGCTATGCCAAACATCACAATAACCTTTATTATGGAATGTGATGCCTCAAGAAATGGAATTGGTGTTGTCTTAATGCAAGAAGGAAGACCCGTTGCTTTTGAAAGTCATCCAATCAAAGGAAATTATTTACAGAAAGCTATTTATGAGAAGGAAATGTTAGCAATACTACATGCACTAAAAAAATGGTGATCTTACCTAATGGGAAGACACTTCAAGGTAAAAATTGATCATGATAGTCTTAAACACTTTTTGGGACAAATAATATCTTCAGAAGTGCAGGAAAAATGGGTCACAAATATGTTGCTGCGACTTTGAAACACCTACAATAAATGGAAGCTAAATGTTGTTGCAGATGCACTCTCAAGAAAGAATGAAGAGGTGGAAGCATCGCTTTGTTCCATTTCTATTATCCAACCAGATTGAATAACCGAACCAAGAGATGAATGAAAGAAGGATGAATAAGTGTGGATGCTCATTCAAAAGTTGCAGCAAGATCCTAGTACATGTGATACATTTAGTTGGAAAAATGATTCCTTATGGTAAAAAGATCACTTATATCTTTGTAAGAATTCCCAACTAAAACAAAAGATTCTTTTGGAATTGCACACTTCTCCTTAAGGAGGACACTCGGGATTTTTAAAAACTTACCACAGGGTGAAGAAAGAATTTTTTTGGGATGGCCTTAAATCTGATATTCAAAAGTTTGTGACGGAATGTTTGGTTGGTTTGGTTTGGCTGCTGAAAAATAAAGTTGAGACACCACACGGGTGCCCTACAACCTTTATCCATTCCAAGTGAACGTTGGGAGGAGATTCTAATGGATTTTATCACAATTTTACCTAATTCTGAAGGAAATTAAGAGTGTGATCATCATGGTGGTAGTTGATAAAATTACCAAGTATGCACACTTTTGTGCATTATCTCATCCATTTAAAGCAAGTAAAATTGCTACTACAATATGGACACAATTCAAAAGCTACATGGAAACCCAAGGGTTGTTGTGAGCGACAGAGATCCCATTTTTACCGGAAATTTTTGGACGGAGTTATTTTCTTGTTTGGGTACTCAATTAGCTCATAGCTCATCTTATCATCCTCAATCCGATGGTCAAATTAAGATAGTAAATAAATGTTTGGAAGGATATCTTCGTTGTTTTGTATCTGATAAACAAACACAATGGTTCAAGTGGTTACCTCTTGATGAATGGTGGTATTGCACTTCCTTCCATACTGCAGCAAAAATGACCCCATTTATGGAACTTTATGGATATCATCCACCATCCATCACATCATCTTTAAGAGAAAATTCTAAGGTTCAAGCAATGGAAGATCACATCGAGCATCAACAAGAAGTTCTCCAACTCTTAAAGGATAACCTAAATTTGGCACAAAATTGAATGAAACAACAGGCAGATCAACATCGCAGCGAGAGAAGTTTTGATGTAGGAGATGGGGTATTTTTACGGCTACAACCATATAAACAAATGTCCCTAAAGCAAGCTAAGAAGGATAATAAATTATTACCAAAGTACTATGGTCCTTACAAGGTGTTGCAAAATATTGGTACTATGGCATACAAATTGGAGCTTCCTGCTTCTTCACAAGTGCATCCAGTTATTCATGTTTCATGCTTAAAGAAGGTTATAGGTGAAAATATTCTAGTTCAAACAATATTTCCAGAACTTGATGAGGAAGGAAAAATCATATTGGAACCTGAAGCAGTCACGGAAATAAGAACCCGACAGCTACAAAATCGATCAATTTCAGAGTATCTCATGAAGTGGAAGAACTTACCCACTAAATATTCTACATGGGAGGATGAGAATTTTATACAGAAGCACCTAGAGCTACTCAAGCATTGAGGACAACACTTTTTTGAAGGAGAGGTGCATGTTAGGTCCCTATATTACAAGTTTAGTCCCATATTATTATTAGTGTAGCCCCCTTTTTGTTATTGTTGTATCCCTGTAACCCCAATATTGTTATTATTATTCCCTTACATTATTATTGTTAGGTCAGCTACGATTATATTGTGGCCCCATGGACTCCTATATATAGAAGGAGGTTTTGGTCATTTGTATCATCCAAGAATTGTTCATTTATGTAATGTATTGGAGGTTTCCCCCTCGAAGTGGTTGATTTCTAAGGCGTTGATCTCTCTTTTCTAATATTTTTGGAGTTGGTTTCATAATAGCTAGAAGACCATGGAAAGGATCACAAAATCAAGCTTTCAGCACTCAGATGTATACCCAGCCCCCACAAAATAACTGGAATGCACCAATTCCATGGCAGCAACCCTGGTATCAATCCCAACCTTGGACACAAAGATGGAAAAAACCTTATGGTAGATATTCTCAATATCACCAGTATCCACAACCTTATCCAAAATTTCCACCACAAAATTTCCTCAAAACAGTCAACAACCTCAACCTTAATTTCAAAATAAAAATCCATAACTCTCATTACCATTTCCATAAAGGCCAAACCAACTACCTTCTCAACCACTTCCAAACCCATATAATAAAAATGCACAACCTGTTTACAAAATGGAGGGACAAAATTTTCAGACTTATATGATAACTCCACTAGATCTTAATAATGTTCAACTTAGATCTGGTAGAATATTAGAAAAGAAATTACCTTATGTTGTTATCTAGTAAAGAGAAAAAGATGGTCATTCTGATGAAGAGACATCTCTTCATCAAAATAAAAATCTTCAAAAGAAAAATAATCATTCTGAAGAAGAGACATCTCTTCATCAGAATGAAAATATTTGAAACCAGACACATGATACTCCAATAAAATTAACCCCCATCATAGAACAACCTTCAATATCTATATCTAAACCTCCTTTCCATGAAATATTAGAAATTGACAAGGGGGTATAAAAATAGATCATGTTTCCTGACTATGATATGTTAGATGAACTGAAGAATATCTGTATAAAAATTCCTTTACTAAAATCTATCAAAGAAATTCCAAAGTATAAATAAACCTAGGAGAAAGAGAAAAGAAGTAAAAATAATACAGCTAGTAGGGAAAATTGCAGATATAATGATGGGAAAAAAAAAAACAATACAAAAATATTTGGATCCATGAAGTCCCATTGTGAAGGCACACATCAATGGTATTGAAATCCCAAACACCTTGATCGGCTTAG